>SJYB01004519.1:2484740-2542230 GCA_006408585.1 Antidorcas marsupialis | reverse complement strand
ACTGAGCGACTTTCGCTTCAGACCCCACATATAGGTGATGTCGTGGTATTTGTCATTCTCTGTCTGAATTACTTCATTTAGTATGACCATCTCTAGATACATCCTTGTTACTCTGTTGTACATACGCACCACGTTTTCTTTATCCATTCACCTGTGGATGAATGGGCTTCCCAAGCGGGGCTAGTGATAAAGAATCCACCTGCCAGTGGAGGAGACGCAAGAGATGTGGGTTCAGTCCCTGAGTAGGGAAGATTCTTCAGAGGAGGGCATGGCAGCCCCCTCCAGTGTTCTTGCCTGGAGAATCCCATGGACAAGGAGCCTGGCGGGCTGCAGTCCATCCGGTCACAGAGAGTCGGACACGACTGAGGCGACTTGCCCAGCACAGCCTCTTCTTTATCCACTCATCTGCTGATGGGCACTTAGGTGGCTTCCGTGTCTTGGGTGTGATAAACAGCGCNCCATCTCTAGATACATCCTTGTTACTCCAAATGCCATGATTGTTTTTATGGCTGAGCAATATTCTGTTGTATATACGCACCACGTTTTCTTCATCCATTCACCTGTGGATGAATGGGCTTCCCAAGCGGGGCTAGTGATAAAGAATCCACCTGCCAGTGGAGGAGACGCAAGAGATGTGGGTTCAATCCCTGAGTTGGGAAGATCCTTCAGAGGAGGGCATGGCAACCCCCTCCAGTGTTCTTGCCTGGAGAATCCCATGGACAAGGAGCCTGGCGGGCTGCAGTCCATCCGGTCACTGAGGCGACTTGCCCAGCACAGCCTCTTCTTTATCCACTCATCTGCTGATGGGCACTTAGGTGGCTTCCGTGTCTTGGGTGTGATAAACAGCGCTTCTGTGAGCATAGAACCGCTTGCATCTTTTCACATTAGAGTTTGCATCTTTTCCGGGTGTGCGCCAGGAGCAGGATTGCCAGATCATATGGCAGCTCTATTTTTAGTTTTTAAGGAACCCCCAGACTGTTCTCCAGAGTGGCTGCACTGGTTTGCACTCCCACCAACAGTGTGGGTGTGTTCCTTCTTCCAGGAGACATTTCATGATATTCAGGCAAGAGCCTGCATCAGTCCATGACAATCAGAGGCCAGCAATGAGTGAGCTGCCGAGGGGAGCCAAGATTCAGGCGTGCTTCTGTGCCCAGCGCTGAGTCCAGAGACTCGAAGGTCCTTACAAGATAGCACACAGCCGGATGCCCCCTACCTGAAAGACGGCCTCTCAGAAGACTGCCCTTCCCAGAGGGCAGCCAGCTATGGCCTTCATCCACTCAAGGCAAGACTTGTGATGACACACTTATATGATGCTATTGCAGTTTTTATCATCATCATCTTTTTTTTTCTTATTCTTACCATGAATATCAAGGACTCAGTATTTCCTGAAGGGGCCAAGAAAAGCATAGCTTTTGTGATAATGTGCAAAATTTTAATGTTATACATTGTTTTAGCTAACATGTAAAATTCTGAGCTTCTTTCTGATTATAGAAAGTATTACATACTTATTGTACAAAATCCATCCAATAGAATGTACAAAATAGGGAATGAACAGATCCGGAATTCTACCTGCCAGAAATAATGATTTTTTTACACACACACATGCCACACATACACACGTGAGCCCACACAGCACACACACATGCACACACACCACACATACACACACACACACACACACACAGAGTTGCACCAGTGTAACAGCTTTCACAGTAATGGCATCGTGCTGTGTGTGTGACGGTCTGAAGTCTGCACGTCTTCTCTCACCAATGCACCACGCACGTCTAAACAGTAGGTCGCTGAGCCCTATCAGGTCGCTCTGCAAGGCTGCCAGGCACCCCAGGTGTGGAGCTGTGGGCTCCGGAGCTGTCCACAGAGCAGCCTTCTCTCTTACCGTTCTTGTGCGTCACAGTCACTCACCTGCACTTGTGTTACCGTGAAAGACCCTCCCAGAAGCAGGTCACTGGATCCGAGGGGGCGGGCGCACATATTGATGGGACAGTGTTGTCAAATTGCCTGCCATCAAGGTCACTCTAGGTTGCATCCCACCAACAGCATGAGCTTGACGCCTCTCCACACCCCTCTACTTGTTATTCCAATGAGTACTTCCTGGTCTCACTGACAAAACAGATCTGGTTCTGTCTTAAACCCTACACTGAACTGCCTCCCTATTTATTGACTTATTTGCCTCTGTATTTGTCTTTTTTAATTGAGGTCTAGTTTATTTTCAATGCCATGTTAGTTTCTGATTATAGCACAGTGATGCCTCTCTGCATATATATGTATCCATACATTCTTTTTCAGATTATTTTTCCTCATAGGCTATCACAAAATATTGACTATAGTCCCCTGTGCTGTAAAGTAGGTTCTGGTGGTCTATTTTATATATTGTCGTTCAGTCACTCAGTTGTGTCCAACTCTTTTCGACCCAGTGGGCTGCAGTACGCCAGACTTTCCTGTCCTTCACCATCTCCCAGAGCTTGCTCAAACTCATGTCCATTGAGTGGGTGATGCCATCCAGCCGTCTCATCCTCTGTCGGCCCCTTCTCCTCCTGCCCTCAGTCTTTCCCAGCACCGGGGCCCTTTCCGGTGAGTCGGCTCTTCCCATCGCGTGACCAGAGTGTTGGAGCCTCAGCATCTAGTGTGTATTTGTTCGTCTCAAGCTCCACTCTCCCTTTTCCCCTTTTCTAACCATAATTTTTTTTCTACATCTGTGGGTCTATTTCTGTTTTGTAAATATGTTCATTTGTATCTGTTTTTTTTTCTCACATCTAAGGGATATTATACGATATTTGTCTTTCTCTGTCTGACTTCATTAAGTATGAAAATCTCTAGGTCCTGCAAAAACATTTCTTTTTTTAAACTGAGGTATAGCATCTGTATTCGTTTGCCAGGGCTGCCGTAACAACGTACCACAGACTGGGTGGCATTTATTTTGCCGGCAGCATCGTTCTGGAGGTTGCAAGTTCCATATCAAGGTGTGGGCAGGGTCAGTTTCTGCTGAGGCATCTCTCCCTATAGGTGGGCATCCCTCTGTGCCTGTCTGCACCCTAATGTCCTCTGCCCATAAGGACCCCAGACCTATAGGACTAGGGCTTGCTCCAGACTTCCCAGTTCTTCCCAGGTGGTGCTAGTGGTAAAGAACCCACCGCCAGTTCAGGTGGATGTAAGAGACGCAGGTTCAACCCCTGGGTCGGGAAGATCCCCTGGAGAAGGAAATGGCAACCCACTCCAGTATTCTTGCCTGGAGACTCCCGCAGACAGAGGAGCCGGGCGGGCTACAGCCCACGGGGTCACAGAGAGTTGGACACGACTGAGCAACTGACACTTGACACCTCACTCGTGGCCTCGTTAACCTTGCGCATCTGTGTGCTTAGTCGCTCAGTCGTGTCCGACTCTTGCAACCCTGCAGACCGTAGCCCACCAGGCTCCTCTGTCTGTGGGATTCTCCAGGCAAGAGTACTGGGGTGCATTGCCATTTCCTTCTCCAGGGGATCTTCCCCACCCAGGAATTGAACCCGTGTCTCTTGCGTTGCAAACAGACTCTTTACCGACTGAGCTATGAGGGAAGCCCCAATTAACCTTAATTACCACTATAAAGGCCAAATTTCTAAGTAGAAATAAGGGCCTAGATCAGCTGAGGAGCTGAAGACCTGACGGGGTGAGGACCTGTTTCCCAGATTGCTTACATTCTAAGGCCCCTGGTGGCTGCTGGCTGGGCCACCTCTGTCCCCAGGCTCTCTGGGGAGCATGTGGCCTCCCTCGGAGGGAGCTGGAGAGAGCAAGAGAGTGTGCCCGCAGCAGAGGCCCCATCCCAGAAGGGACATCCCATCAGCTCTGCCGTGATCTGTTCATGTGACAAGTGACAGGTCCTGACCGTACTCACGTCACAGGTCACCAGGGGCAGGAGCCCCAGGAACAGGGACGTGGGGCCACCTGAGAGGCTGCCCGTTACAGGGTGGGCCGTGTTTGCTGATCTGGTCAGCAAGGCTTCGTTTTCGTTACATTTTCTAAACAGTTATTATTGACACATGGGAAACCTATCAAATTTTCCATATCCATAATGTATTCGTATAGATGTACGTCCGTTTCCATCTCATTTTTACTGTGACTTCTTTCTTTCAGCCTCACATGCAGAGAGAATCGGGTTAATCATGGCCCACCCGTCCTTCTCTCTCTCTCTCTCATCTTTTATTGAAAAAAAGATGGCTAATTTTGCAGTAGTTCGGTTATTCATCTTTTCACAGCAAGAACTGTGTGAAGACCCATCTCCTCACACTTACATCACAAGATACACCCCTGTATGTTCTTGCAGCAGCTTTATGAGTCTATCTTTTGCATTTTAAGTGTGGTCCATTTGCTTTGTGGGCGATGAGAACCCCAGCTTCTCTGTGTACTGCAGGGACCTGGCCGTCTTCCACTGTCCTTTACTTTTTTGCCTTCATCATTATGTACAATCCCCACATATATAGAGTCCTCGTGGGCTCCACTCACGCATCTCGCTGCTCTGCACGAACATTATTCTGTCTTAGGAACACAACCTCCTAGCTTGCTACTCTGTGCAGCGTCAGGTAGGACAGGACCCCCTCTTTGCTCTTCTCAGCCCTTTGTAGATCATCCATGTTGCATGTAAACTGTTTTCAACTGTTTGTCAAGAACTTTATCACAGTAGGGAGCTCTTGTTGCTGCAACAGAGCACACCCGGAGATCTCAGGGTCCACGACGAGTACGCGTTTCCTGCACACGGTCTGATGGGGGCTGGCACCACTACCCACCACGTGCCTTCTCCATTGAGAGTGCGTGAAGCACGTTGTCAGATTCCCAGCCACGGAGGATGAGGGTGGCTGAGCGCAGCAGCTCCTACTGGCCTGGCCACAACGGCTGTGCCAACCTGTCGCTGTCCACTGGCCAGAACTAGCCACACGGCCACCATTCAAGGTGCAGGAGGTGGGAACACAGGGCAGGAATGCCCCCTACCCCATCAAGTTCCTCAAAAACAGCCACGTCTCAGGCTCAGCAAGTTGTACACGTTAAGTACAAACAGCATTGGCCTGTCAATCATGCCTCACAGGGGTTGAAAAAAATTGCTAAGCCTTTAGGATTTTCTGCGTAGGCAGTTCTATCATCTGCAAATAACGAGGTCAACAGGCGATTGCATCCCGGTGGCATGAAAAAACTCTTAATACCATGAGAGGCAGGCAAAAAAAGCTGGAGCCAAATGATCGTCTTTTGCCACTTCAAATATCAAGATGGAACAAGCCTGATTTTTGTATATTTGCATCACAACACAAGCCAACATGAACATCACATGACAAAGCCAGGAAATTGTGAAAAATTGCCCTGTAACACTTAAAATATCACTGCAAAACATAGCTGGGATGACCTTTCCATTCCCAGGAAAAGAGCAGTTTTGATCATTTAATTCTTTCACTCCCTTTCATATCTAATTAGCACCTCTCAAAATAAACCCTATCCCAAATTGTCGATTGTACACATAACCATTGCATGAGCTGCTTTTGGTCAAAGTGGAAGAAGAAATTTGTCTTCTGTAGACGCTGACTTTGTTAAAGATGCTTATTGGAAACCTCTGATCAGAACTGGTGTGCTGGTTGGTTTTAAGTCTTCAGGGGCTTCCCTGGTGGCTCAGATAATAATGAATCTGCCTGCAGTGGGGGAGACTCGGGTTCAATCCCTGGGTTGGGAAGATCCCCTGGAGGAGGAAATGCTAACCCACTCCAGTATTCTCGTCTAGACAAACCCATGGACAGAGGAGCCTGGTGGGCTGAAGTCCGTGGGGTCACAGAGAGTCAGACACGAGTGAGTGACCAGCACTTCACTGCATGGCTAAGGGGATGTTGGTCTGTGCTCACGGTATCTGGGTGGGACCGTCCACCACTGCCATCTGTGATACCGTGGAGATGACCCCTCCATCGTGTGCTCACGGTGTCTGGGTGTGACCGCTGCCATCTGTGACACCGTGGAGATGACCCCATGGAGGTGGCCCCGTGGAGATGACCCCGTGGAGATGGCCCCTCCATCAGGAGCGCTGGTCCTTAGGCTGTTACTTAGGACGAGAGCAGGCAGGGGGTGGTATGGTGAGAACAAGGTCTGTCATCAGAAAAGCTTGGTATATCCTGGCTTACTCAGGGCCATTAAATTCCTTATGCTGATGATACTGTGATATTTCTTGGGAAAGCTGAGACGCAGTTGGTCCTACGACGCCGTTTGGTGCAGTGAGCTCCAAGTCGAACTCCAACAGCCGGCTTGGGTCGCTGTGGGTGCATGCTCAGTTGCTCAGCTGGTCCACCCCTTTCCGACCCCGTGGACCACAGCCTTTGGGTCGCTGACGAACTCCTGTCTACCTCTGGTGAAACAGAGAAGCGATTCGCCCCTTCATTCTCCACAGGATCATTTGCAAAATTACGACCGTGTCCACCTCCCAGGGGAGGATTAGATGAGCTAATGTGTGAAATGCCATGTGGGGCACCCGTGCCCCACTTCCCCCTGGCGTTCCGGCCGGGACGCAAGGGAGCCCTTACCACATCCCTTTGCCAGGGACTCTCCCGGATCCCTGCTCCCCCTCGGGAAGCGGCTGGACCATACGCGGGCGCAGGGCGAGTGCTCCTGTGAGGCCTCCCTGGAGGCCTTGGGCACCCGAGACCGTGAGCTGGGGTGCCTCAGCCTCACGTGCCCCTTCCAGCACACAGCTGAGAAGAGGTTTGTTCCCCTCCAGTCTGTGCTGTGTGTCCACAGGTATATGAAAATGTACCTGGGGGCATAAAATACATAATCACAGCTGACCTGAACTTGCCATTCAGACTAACTCCATACATTATATCCATGGTTAAAATTAGGCATCCAGGGGACTTCCCTGGAGAAGGCACTGGCACCCCACTCCAGTGCTCTTGCCTGGAAAATCCCATGGACGGAGGAGGCTGGCAGGCTGCAGTCCATGGGGTCGCACAGAGTCGGACACGACTGAGCGACTTCACTTTCACATTTCACTTTCATACATTGGAGAAGGAAATGGCACCCACTCCAGTGTTCTTGCCTGGAGAATCCCAGGGACGGGGGAGCCTGGTGGGCTGCCATCTATGGGGTCGCTAAGAGTCGGGCACGACTGAAGCGACGCAGCAGCAGCAGCAGCAGCAGCAGCAGCAGGGGCTTCCCTGGTGTCCAGTGGTTGAGGCTCTGTGCCTCCACTGCAGGTGGCCCGGGTTCAATCCCTGGTCAGGGAACTGAGCTCCTGCATGCTGGGAGGTGTGGCCAGAACATGAATAAGCAGGCTCCTCTGTCCATGGACTTCTCCAGGCAAGGATACTGGAGTGGGTTGCCATTCCCTTCGCCAGGGGGTCTTCCCAACCTGGGCACTAAAGCTGGGGTCTCCCACATTGCAGGAAGATTCTCTGTGGTCCCAGCCACCAGAGAAGCCCGTTAGAAACTTAAGTTTCCAAAATGGAAATATAATTCTCTTAAGTTACAGTAGACCAGNTGGTGGGCTGCCGTCTATGGGGTCGCTAAGAGTCGGGCACGACTGAAGCGACGCAGCAGCAGCAGCAGCAGCAGCAGCAGGGGCTTCCCTGGTGTCCAGTGGTTGAGGCTCTGTGCCTCCGCTGCAGGTGGCCCGGGTTCAATCCCTGGTCAGGGAACTGAGCTCCCGCATGCTGGGAGGTGTGGCCAGAACATGAATAAGCAGGCTCCTCTGTCCATGGACTTCTCCAGGCAAGGATACTGGAGTAGGTTGCCATTCCCTTCGCCAGGGGGTCTTCCCAACCTGGGCACTAAAGCTGGGGTCTCCCACATTGCAGGAAGATTCTCTGTGGTCCCAGCCACCAGAGAAGCCCGTTAGAAACTTAAGTTTCCAAAATGGAAATATAATTCTCTTAAGTTACAGTAGACCAGCAGCTGACAGCCCATGTGGCTTTCTCACGCTTCCCACCAAATGTCACCAACGCAAAGAGTAACCCAGTCTGCTGGCCCCAGGTTGCAGTGAAGGGCAGCACAGTGCTTTTCGCGAGACGTCCACCGTGGGGCAAGGAGAATGCACAGCCCGTGGCCCAAAGGCCCAGGGTCCCCAGTGGCATTCGGGGAAGCGTTTTGAAGACAGTGATGAGGGTGAGGGTCAAGGTGCCTGGCCAGCTCAGGGACAAGTGTTTTGACTGGTTGGTGGTGAGGTGGTGGTGGTGGTTGTTCAGTTGCTCAGTTGTGCCCAACTCTTTGTGACCCCATGGACAGCAGCACGCCAGGCCTCCCTGTCCTTCACCATCTCCCGGAGCTTGCTCGAACTCATGTCCATTGAGTCAGTGATGCCATCCAACCCTCTCATCCTCTGTCATCCCCTTCTCTTCCTGCCCTCAATCTTTCCCAGCATCAGGGTCTTTTCCAATGAGTCAGCTTTTCACATCAGGTGGCCAAAGGACTGGAGCTTCAGCTTCAGTATCAGTCCTTCCAATGAATGTTCAGGGCTGATTTCCTTGCAGTCAAGGGACTCTTGGTGGTGAGATAACCAAATATTGGGAGTCAGTTCATCAACCTTCTGGTTCCGGTGGGTCTGGGGTCTCCCCGCTTGTGGGGAGCCTACAGTTAACTTCTTCCACCCGGTGGGGGTTTTAGTATCTGAAAACCAGCTCAAGGGTACAGCTGAGAATGTCATCTACAGTCCTCGGGGAGGAACTCAAGGCCCTTGACTGTTTTGTGGCTGAACTGTTACTGTTTTGTCTTACTTGACTGTTTTCCTTCGTGTCCTCATTGTTTGACTTTTCTGATTAAATTTCTTCTNGGGTGGGGAAGGGGGAGGGGGTCTGGAAGGGGAGGGAAGGCAGGGGGCTGGCCCCACTCTCACCTCCCTTCCTCCCAGCCTCCCTTCCTCTGCCTCTGCCCCCAGCATTGCACCTCATTAGCACCTCATTATCAGCCAGCACACAAAACTGTCAGAGTCAAGTTCTCCAGGCAAATACACCAGGCGTGATTCAAGTTTACTACAGGCTGCTTGCTTATTCAAGGTTTTTCACACATACGTGGCCACTTTTCCCAGGAAGGAAACTTCCGCGCTTTTTAAAATTACAGTGTAGTTGATTTACAATGTCATGTTAGATTCCGGTGTACATGCAGTGAGCCAGTGTACGGTTCAGACACATATGTAAATTATATATATCTATTCTTTTTCAGATTCTTCCCCTTATAGGTTATTACAAAATCCTGAGTGCTACCCGGTAGGCTCTTGTCAGTTATCTGCTTTATATACAGTGGAGTGTATCTGTTTGCCCCATCCTCCTAACGGACCCCTACCCTGCCTTCCCCTTTGTAAACATAGACTGGTTTTCCTTAACGGTTTTACTGTAGTATAGGTGATTTACGATGTTGTGTTAGCAAAGTGAATTAGCTATACGTATACCTGCATCCACGCTTCTTTAGATTCTTTTCCCATATAGGTCACTACGGAGAACTGAGCAGAGCTCCCTGCGCTTTACGGCAGGCCTTTATCAGCTATGTATTCTGTGTGTAGTAGGGTGTACATGTCAGTCCCAGTCTCCCAGTTCATCCCTCCCTCCTGTCCCCCAGTAACCGTAAGTTTTATTTTCTACATCTGTAACTCTATTTTGTAGATAAGTCCATTTATAATTGTATCTATTTTGTAGATAAGTCCATTTGTAACTGTATGTATTTTGTAGAAAAATCCATTTCTGAGGGAGGTAAGTCAGACAGAAAAAGACAGATACCAAGTGATATCGCTTATATGTGGAATCTGAACTGTGGCTACATAAATTTGTTTTCTGTCTATGAGTCTATTTTCAAAACACCTCATTTTAAGGCTATAGAGGTGGGACAGGGCTGTTTGGCCAGGGTCCCCATGTTGACTTATTGTGGGATGGAATGGAAACCTAGGACCACCCCAAAAAAGATGCAGGTGCATCCTGGAAGCATGCAAAACCCACCCCAGGCCTCGGCCAGTGCATGCAGACGTGCCTAGAAGCAGAGGTGCCCCGCGCGTGACGCGTTCCTGGTGACGCTTGTCTGGTTCTTTCTGTTACCTGCAGCAGTGTTTCAAGGCTCATCCTGTTAGGGATGCCCACCTGCCCACGAGTCTCCTTATTTTCCATTTTTACAACCAAAGCACCATAGTCTTCACCAGATTTAGGTGCCTCCATGATGGTTGCCGTTCCTGGGGCAGGAGCGCCCCACCCCCCTTGGTGTAGGGAGAGATGAAGGGTCAGAAATCGCTCCGTGCCCATCCTCAGGGGTGGCCTCACCTGTGAGCCCAGGGACCACCAGCTCACGTCAGTGCTGGAGCTCCGTGGTGGCGTGAGGGGGCAGGGCCAGCAGGACAGACCCTCCCACACAGCCCCCAACCCTGGTCAGCCCCCACAGCCTTTGCCTCAGACTGAGTCTCCTTCTGCCACCCCTTGGACTGCCCTCCTACCACCCCACCTCCGAGCACCTTCCAGGAGAGCGCAGCCTCACAGACAGCCCGGCTCAGACCGCGACCCCCAACCCAAGCCAAAGAGATGTTGTGGAAGCCGGCATCCCAGGCCAAGTTCAGGGGCTCCTGGTTTCAGCCCCGTTAGGGATTCTTGGTCACTGCCCTGGCTCCCAGCCTTCACTGGGCTTCCCTGGTGGCTCAGACAGTAAAGCATCTGCCTGCAATGCAGGAGACCCTCCCAGTTCCATCCCTGGGTCAGGAAGATCCCTTGGAGAAAGGAATGGCAGCCCATTCCAGTATTCTTACCTGGGTAATCCCATGGATGGAGGAGCCTGATGGGCTACAGTCCATGGGGTCGCAGAGATGGACAGGACTGAGTGACTCCACTTTCACTTTTTCTCAGCCCTCACTCGGGGTGACCTGCAGGTGTGCTGGGCTGGGGGGCAGAGCTTGCAAGGAGTCTCCCACTTTCTCCCCCCAGGACAGGAGGGCCCCAGCCCCCACTCACCTCCCCCTGCCACCTTCAAAACCGGAAGGGCAGGCCCAGCAGTCCTCCTTGGCTGAGCGAAGGACTCTTGGGGGTGCTCCAGACTCTGAGAAACAACTGCCCAGAAAGCTGGTAGTTTAGTCCCTCAGTCCTGTCCAACACTTGTGGCCCCGTAGACCATGGCCCTGCAGGCTCCTCTGTCCATGGTACTTCCCAGGCAAGAACACTGGAATGGGTTGTCATTCTCTTCTCCAGAGTAGCTGCCCAGCCCTTCTCCAGGGGTCAAGTTCAGGCCCCCTCACTGCTGGCAGATTCTTTACTGACTGATCCACCAGACAAGCACCAGAAAGTTGGTGGGATTTGTGCAACATGGAGGGGGGGGGGAGGTACACACTATTGCGTGAAAGATAAGCTCAGGAATGTATTGTGCAAGGGATACAGCCAATGTTTCATAATAACTATCAATGGAAAATAACCTTTAAAATGGTATGAACAATAAAAAATTATTTTAAACTTATGTAGAAATACAAAGTAAAGAGAAAATGGGGAAGTTAGAGAAAAACAGATCAAAAGGTTGATAAGTTGGATGCCTGAGGTGTCCACACAGAGGCTGCAGTGTCCAGCAGGAAGTGACTGGCACCTGGGAGGCACAGGGAGGCTGAGCTGCGGACTCCAGGGTTCCCGCTCAGGGCATGATGTGTGCATTAGGACGTGTGCACTGGAGACCCAGTCTGCGTGGCTCTTCAGAGACAAACCGTGTTCTGGGCTGCTGTCGGAGGCTTCATCATGTCCCCATCTCGGAGACTTCCAGCCTCATCCAGCACTTTGAGAAAGAGAACCTAGCTGACCACAGACCCTGGCTTCTCAGACCCATCCCACTGGAAGCAGGCGGAAGGCAGGCGTGGGGTCTCTCCAGTGGGCAGAACTGAAATTTCACGTCATTAGGAATACCACGGCTTTCCTGGAATGCAGTGAAGTAGTGAAGAACAGGGCTTCCTGAGCAGCTCAGGTGGTAGAAAATCTGCCTGCCATGCAGGAGACCCCAGTCGATTCCTGGGTCGGGAAGATCCCGGGAGAAGGGATAGGCCACCCACTGCAGGATTCTTGGGCTTCCCTGGTGGCTCAGATGGTAAAGAACCCATCCGCCTGCCATGTGGGAGACCTGGGTTTGATCCCTGGGTGGAGAAGATCCCCTGGGGGAGGAAATAGCAACAACCCACTCTGGTATTCTTGGCTGGAGAATCCCATGGACAGAGGAGCCTGGTGGGCTGGAGTCCCTGGGGTAGCAAAGAGTCAGACACGAAAGGGACTAAGCGCTCGAACACACACAGACAGAGTAAAGATTAAAGTAATCCAGTCTTCATCTTGCGATGTCACGTGTCAGGTGTGGGGGCAGAGGGCTGGCCCGATCCTGACCCAAGAGATCCGGTGGGTAGGAAAACACCCCAGAGCCATACTCACTCATCAGGACACGGAGCTGCCCCTGTGAGAAGGCTGATTGTGATGGAGCCAGGTCAGGGGAGCGTGACCGAGCTGATGAAGATCCCCCGCAGGGATCTCCCTGCAGGGCAGAGGATCTGCTCTTCGGCTTCTCCAGGCACCAGGGTCTGCTAAGAAGCAGCAGACCCAGAAGCAGCAGCTGTGCTGTTAAACGGGCCCTCCAGCTCGGAGACAGGAACACGCCGTCCTCGACTGGCCCGTGGCCAGCAGCTCCTCCCACGCCCTGTGTGTAGCAGCAGATGGAGACCACGGATGCCAGCGTCCCGGGGAACGAGGCTCCTGGGGGATGAAGGCGCCCGGCTGACCAAGGTCCCCAGAGTGGGACAGGAGCCAAGGTCCCCACGACGGTGGCCAGAGGGCCAGACGCTTGATGCTGAAGGCATATTGGGCGCCCTGATCAGCTCAGAGTGTGCACGTGGGGTGAGCTCCAGGTGGGCAGAAGGGTGCGGAGGGGAGGGGATGGAGGAGCTCAGGGAGCCTGGCGCCCCGCATCCAGCAAGAGCAGCCAGGCTCCAGCGTCCTGTGCAGAGAAGGGGCGGTATCTGGTTCCCTCGCCGACTCCTGGGAGCTGCTCCGTGTTCTGAGAGCCAGCCTGGCCTGGGATTCAGCTGGGGGAATCCAGTGTGATTCTGAGCACGTGCTTGGCTTCTCTGTGTCCGTTTCCTCACCTGTGAATCAGGGTTGATGGGCTGACGATAGCAGAGCCCACCTGGTGGGGGCCCGGGGACCACCCCACACCCCACTTAAGGAGTCTGTGCAAGCCGGGTCCTGAGGCCAGTGCCCAGCACAGCAAGGACGAGCCTCCGCCACCACCATGACTGCCTTTAAAGAGTGAAGTCCAGCTGCCACTGCCTGTGTCCCACACGGCTGGTGAAACCCACCAGCTGCTTAAGCAGAACTATTGGCAGAGCCTCCAGAAAAAAATAATTCTGAAGCAATTATCTTACATAATTTAAAGTCTGATCATCCCGTTCCTTTGTCCCTGTTTGCTTCTCCTAAGAAAATGCAATCTGTCCTAAAACAGATCCCATAATTGCTAGAACTTTATTTAAAATGGAGAAGAAAGAGATGCTTATGTTTTCCAAGAATCAAAAATATCCATGAACTGCGCCTTTGGCGCTCCCCGTGGCTTGAGGATGGTTTAACGATTATCAAGTCGTCCCTTCTTATCTGCAGGGGACACACTCAGCCCCCGACCCCGGCAGACGCGGGAAACCGTGGATCGTACAGAACACTTCACTGTGTCTTTTTCTCTGTGTCGACATGCTGGACAGGGAGGGGTCACGTCCCGGGTTGGACTGCGGGCGACGGTCAGGCACACCTCGTTTCACTGTACATTGCAGATAATATGGGTTTGTTTTTTAACAAATTCAAGGCTGTGGTAACCCTTCATCAAGCAAGCCTATCAGTGCCAATTTTTCAACAGCATTCTTTTGTATTTCTGCTTCCCAGGTGGCTCGGACAGTAAAGAATCTGCCTGCAATGCAGGAGACCAAGGTTCGACCCCTGGGTGGGGAAGATCCCCTGGAGAAGGAAATGGGGACCCACTCCAGTGTTCTTGCCTGGAGAATCCCATGGACAGAGGAGCCTGGAGGGCTACAGTCCATGGGGTCACAAAGTGTCAGACATGACTGAGTGACTAACATTTTGCACTTAATGCTGATTTTTAAATGTTTCCATTGTTGTTGTTTTTTTACACACAATGCAATTGTGCACTTAATTTACTAGCGTGGTGTGTAAACTCAGCCTTTTTATGCACTGGGAAACCAGAATATTCATGTGACTCACTTTAAGATACTCGCTTTATTTCAGTGGCCTAGAACCAAACTTGCAGTGTATCCAAGATCTGCCCGGGCATGAGATTTCGTCTGGCTGTTCAGAACAGTCTGCGATTTAAAACTTGTGAATTTTTATTTCTGGAATTTTCCATTTAGTATTTTTGGACCGTAATTGATAAGGGTAACTGAAATCACAGAAAGAGGAACAGTAGCTAAGAGGCACCACTGGGTTAAATAACATCGTGGCTTCACTTCAGTTTCTATTAAATATTATCCAGGTTTATATAATAGTGATGCTGACTTTGTCATCCTGAGAGGTTCACAAAAATCAAGAGAGACTATCTGAAGACACTGATCATTTAATAATTGGGAAACTACTTTAGAGACTGTAGTGGACAGTCTTCCTGTCAGAAAACCTTCCTTCCTGACGGCAGTGGCCGCGTGTCCTTGGCTCTGATGAGGGTCAGTGCTGTGGAAAGCTGGCCTGTGGTCCTGCCAGGGAGGGGATGCCAGTCTGGCCAATTGCATTCATGCATCCACTCCTCCAGGGCTTCCTGGTGGCTCAGATGGTAAAGAATCCGCCTGCAGTATGGGAGATCTGGGTTCAATCCCTGGGCGGGGAAGATCCCCTGGAGGAAGGCATGGCAACCCACTCCAGTATTGTTGCCTGGAGAATCCCCATGGACAGAGGAGCCTGACTAAACACAGCACAGAGCATTCTCTCGTCCAGACATTCCCAGAGTGCCACCCAAAGGCCTGTGCCGAGCCCTGGCCATCTCCCTCCCCTGGTGTCTAAGCAAATGCACAGGCTCTTCTCTGTTTATCTACGGGAAATACACTCCTTTGCATGTCTTCGACTTTGACAGACCAGGCATATCTTTAAGCGGGGATTCTCAACATCTGGCATCTAATACCTGATGATCTGAGGTGGCACGTATGTCATAATAACAGAAAGAAAGGGCACAATAAATGGAATGCTCTTGAAGCATCCCGAAACCGTACCCCACCCCAGTCCGTGGAAAAATCGTCTTCCAAGAAACTGGTCCCTGGTGCCAAACAGGTGCAGGACTGCTGTCTTTCAGGGTGGGTTGACCGCAAGAGCAATGCTCCTGGTGTGTGTGCGGCGAAAGGCTGTGTGCTGATGGGGAGAGAGTCCCGGCTCCCCCCGAGGTGTTCCTGGGTTCGCCCAGTTCTCTTTCCTAGACACAGCATCACCTGCTGGCACTCTGCCTGCCTCGGGTGGCCGCATGCAGCCCCGCAATGCTCTGTGAGGACGTTTCCGGTAGAGGGACCACAGCGCCTTTATGCAGAGGACGGTGTAGCTACGAGTGCACCCACACAAAGCTCCCTGAGCGGAGGAGTCTGGGCTTGCCCCCTGCAGCCACCGAGGGCAGGTCCATTCCGTCCAGCGCCACAAGCGCACTGCCCCCAGCGTCCTCTGTTCCAGTGGGATGTTCTAGCAGCCTGCCATGAAACGTGCTTTCCTAATAGGCCTTGTGTGTCTTAACTATGAATTAGTACCCAGTGTCAGAATTAGAGGACAGACCTTGTGTCCTCAAGGTGTAACTTCCAGAAAGATAGACGGCTTTTTTGTTTCTGAGATGAAAGTTTTGAGTTGATCATTTCTAGAGTCTGCCTCACAGTCCTTTTTTTTTTTTTTTTGGTGGTTTATATTATAAAAATAAGACCTTTAATATGTTGTAGAATCTTTATGGGCTTCCTCAGTGGCACTAATGGTAAAGAATCTGCCTGCTAATGCAAGAGACGTAAGAGATGTGTCCAACTCTTTGCGACCCCATGAATCGCAGCACGCTAGGCCTCCCTGTCCATCACCAACTCCCGGAGTTCACTCAGACTCATGTCCATCAAGTCTGTGATGCCATCTAGCCATCTCATCCTCTGTCGTCCCCTTCTCCTCCTGCCCCCAATCCCTCCCAGCATCACAGTCTTTTCCAATGAGTCAACTCTTNATCATTTCTAGAGTCTGCCTCACAGTCTTTTTTTTTTTTTTTTTGGTGGTTTATATTATAAAAAGAAGACCTTTAGTATATTGTAGAATCTTTATGGGCTTCCCCAGTGGCACTAGTGGTAAAGAATCTGCCTGCTAATGCAAGAGACGTAAGAGATGCAGGTTTGATCCCTGGGTTGGGAAGATCCCCTGGAGGAGGGCACGGCAACCCACTCCAGTATTCTTGCCTGGAGAATCCCATGGACAGAGGAGCCTGGTGGGCTACAGTAAATGGGGTCGCAGAGAGTCAGACACGCCCGAAGTAACTTAGCAGCAGCAGAATCTTTATAGTATTTTGCAATGAGGATATAGAGGCTTGATTTTTTTAATTGAAGTATGCTTGATATAAAATATTATTTAAGTTATAGGCATACAACATAGTGATTTGCAAATTTTAAAAGTTGTAGTTCATTTATAGTTATTATAAAGTATTGGCTGTATTCCCTGTGTTGTACAGTACATCCTTGTAGCTTATTTTATACCTGGGAGTTCATATCTCTTACTCCCTTACCCTTAGGCTGCCCCCACGCCCCTCTTCCCACTGGTAATCACTAGTTTGTTCTCTTATATCTATGAGTCTGGGGGTTTTTTTAATATACCAATTTGTTTTGCTCTTTCTCTGTCTGACTTACTTCACTTAGCAGAGTGTTTTCCAAGTCCATTCATGTTACTGCAAATGGCAAAATTTCATTCGTTTTTATGGCCGAAGACCCTGACGCTGGGAAAGATTGGAGGCAGGAGGAGAAGAGGACGACAGAGGATGATATGGTTGGATGGCATCACTGACTCGATGGACGTGAGTTTGAGCAAACTCTGGGAGTTGGCGATGGACAGGGAGGCCTGAAGTGCTGCAGTCCATGGGGTAGCNAGATACGCAGATGACACCACCCTTATGGCAGAAAGTAAAGAGGAGCTAAAAAGCCTCTTGATGAAAGTGAAAGTGGAGAGTGAAAAAGTTGGCTTAAAGCTCAACATTCAGAAAACGAAGATCATGGCATCTGGTCCCATCACTTCATGGCAAATAGATGGGGAAACAGTGTCAGACTTTATTTTTCTGGGCTCCCAAATCACTGCAGATGGTGACCGCAGCCATGAAATTAAAAGACGCTTACTCCTTGTTTCTGTATACCACATCTTTATCCATTCAACTGTTGATGGAAACTTAGATTGTTTCCATATCTTGGCAATTGTAAGTAATGCTGCTATGAACTTTGGGGAGCGTGTATCTTTTTGAATTAGTGGTTTGCGATTTTTTCTTTTTTTGATATATACCCAGGAGTGTGTTTGTATGGTGTTCTATTTTTAGTTTTCTGTGTTTCACCAAAGATGTTCCCAATAAGATCTGAGAGTAAATTACAAATAGCTGGGGCGGGGTGTGAGAATGATGTGACAGGAGCCATGCTGGGCCTGAATTCTGCTTAAAACCCAAAAGGAGGGCACAGGGACCTGAATGCCCAGCACAGGGACAGGACGCAGGGCGTGGGTGGGGGGCTGAGCCTCTGTGTCCTCAGACATGCTGGCTGCCGGGAGGAAGCCCCCCAGGTCCGGCAAAGCCGTGTCCTGCAGGCCCAGCCACAGGGCCAGGTCCCTTGGTCCCATGCCCTCCCAGGCCCGCTGGTCCTCACCTGGTGTTCTGCGGGAAGCAGCTGTGCCTGGTGGAGGTTCCGCTGGCCAGTGGCAGCCCGCTGACCAGCCCTGACCACCACGCTGAAGTGGAGCGTTGTCTGCGGAGGTTTAGTGCGATGCAGTTTGTGAAAGCTGCCCCAGCACTGAGCACAGGAGCTGACGTGAGCCAGACACGGAGCAAATGCCTTTGCACTTGTGGACAGCGGCCTCACGGGCAAGCAGGGGCTTTTGTGGTTGGCAAAACCCAACACCTTGTCAGTCCAGTGGTTAGGACTCGGTGCTTTCTTTGCCAGGGGCTCAGGTTTAATTCCTGGTCCGGGAGCTAAGATCCTGCAAGCCGTGTGGTCCAGCCAAAGGGAAAAAAAAAGAACCATTTCCAGCACCAGCTTGTTACCTGCTCAGGCGGCCACACAGCACATGCCCACAGCATCTTTATGCCCCTTCGCTGCCTGCCCTTCTGAGCCCCCCTGCCCCCCTCCCCTGCCTTGGCTGGTGCTGGGTGGGGTCCCTGATGGGCAGCAGGCTCCCCCGTAAACTGACCATCCTCCAAGTCCAGGTGTCAGGCCTGAGGCTTTCCTCCAGGTGACTCCTGGATTCCAGTCAGCTCAGGGACCCTCACATTTCTCTCCCTACAGTTTAAACATCACTGTAGCCACACACATATACACGTGCACATGCAAGCCCACATGTGAGCATTCGTGTGCACACACACATGTATGTACGTGTACACGCACATACGTGCACACACACACGTTCTCAGACCCACGGTCAAGGCAGAATCAACTTGGCAAGTTTCCAGCCCACATCAGCCTCTCCCTGATGCCTCACTGGACCGCATCCCACGGCCGTGCCTTCCTCGCTGGCCAGCGGTTTCAGAGCCGCCCTTTGATTTGGGAAAGCATTGCTCTGAAGTGGTCTCGTTCACTGCAGAGTCTTATCTGTCCTTTAGAATTTGTAAGCTGACCTGCTTTGAATGGCAGAGCTTCAGAGAGAGGTGAAATCACTGCCGTCTTTCCAAGCAGACCTCCTTCCAAATCCGCGTGTTCCTGTGTTTCCCTCAAGCCGAGCCCAGGTCCAGTCTGAGCGTGTCCTCCACATGCAGCATCCTCGAGAGAGTCCACACTCAGCACGATACATGCTTGAAACCCACATGGGGGGGAGCCATTCTAAGGCTTTAAAAACAAATTACAGCCGCTGTGTAATTCAGCACAGGAAACGAGTGAAGGGGCCTCAACACTTTGCATGAAGAGTCTGAAAGTCCCTACTAGTTTTAAAGGAGCAAAGCTTGTAATTCATGGGCAAGTGAACCATGAAAATGTCATGAGAGTATGTTTGCAAAGAAGAAAAATAGAAGAAAATCTAACCAAGTGAGAAATGTCAAATGAATATGTTTATGTCAGCCGGTTAAAATGATGTTACTTAAGGGCTAGGAAAGCAGCCCTATAAATACAAAATACTGGACTTGCCTGAAGGTGTTTTTGTGACCGGATAAGCCGTCGTAATAGCCACACGGTTTTTCCAGGAGGGCAGAATGAAACTAACTTTGCCAAAGAACAGGGATAAGATCGTCTGTGATGATTTCAAAGATAAGATCGTCTGTGATGATTTCAAAGATGAAAATCCTCATTTATTGTGTTCGTCCTGTGCCGGGCACTGAGCTGAGCATCCTACACCTGTTAACACATTAAGTCTCTATAAAACCTCAGTGTCATATAGTACTGTTATTAAGCTTGTTTTCCAGATGAGGAAGTTGCAACTCAGAGAGGTTAATTAACACATCCAAGGTCACACAGCCAGGAGGTATTGGAGCAGGGCTTTGAGGCCAGGCGTATTGAATTCTTCACCCTCGCCTGACGCGCGCGCGCGCGCACACACACACACACACACACACACACCCTAGCTTCACCAACACCAAGAGTCTTCTACAGCCATGTCTTCCAGCCTCCACTTTGGGGTCCCTTATCCTCACCAACCATGGCCTGGCAAACACTTTCCACCCGTATTTCAAGGCTCAGTTCAAGTGTCTTCAGACGTGGACATCTCTCTGAACCCACAGACAACAAAGCCTTCCTCTTCTCCTTCCCTCTCCCCAAGGTAGACCCCACCCTCCCTGCTGAGCTGTGCCTTCCATGAGGATCAGAATCGTTTCCAATTTAGAAAGCCCTGCAGTCCCAGTTGGAGGAGGAAATGGCAGCCCACTCCCGTAGTCTTGCCTGGAGAATCCCATGGGCAGAGGAGCCTGGCGGGCTGCAGTCCACAGGGTCACAAAGAGTCAGACACGACTGTAGTGACTTGGCACGCAAGCACGCAGTCCCAGTAACCAGCCCAGTTCGTAACTCCGGGAGGACTTGGGGCGACCGTTTGCTGAGTGAATGGAGATGGACCGTCTCCCCCTTGCTCGGAACCATCTTTATTCCATATACCAGTGGCTCTCGTTCGGGGGTGATTTTACCTCTCAGGAAACATCTGGCGGTATCTGGAGATGCTTCGGATGTCGTAGCTCACGCAGTGCCACTAGCATCTCCACAGACGCTGCTGAACATCCTCCTGGGCACAGGACACCCCCCAGCAGAGAATCAGCCAGCTCGTGTTGTCGGTGCTGCTGGGGCTGAGAAGCCCTGACGTACTCCCTCCTGTCTCAGTACCAACAACACACTTCAGCTCTCCCCACAATGAATCTAAGGCCCTGCTGCAGAGGCCGCAGTCCCTGTCTTTCTACGCCCAGGATACAGCATACTGAGTGAGCAAATGAGTGAACGAGAGGTGAGCAGGAGACAGAAACAGACAATTCAGCGCGCACACTGGGGTGACAGGAGCCGCAGCAGAACCCGAGGCTGGCACGAGGACCTGAGTCTGGGGTCGCCCGTTAGCTCTGTGAAGTGTTCTCATGTTGCTCATTGTGATTGGCACACACACCCCCAAAAACAAAAAAAGCCGTGAGCAAAATAGAGAGTTCAAACCAAGCACCACCGAATGGCTGTGCTTGGCAGATGCAGCCCCAGGGAACTGGGTGCTTCTGAGCACTGCTTGGTGTCAATATTACAGTGAGATTTTGAGCTTTTTAAGGTGATTGGGGCAGAACGCTATGGTTATGTATAACTGTACATTTACAATCTGGAGCAAGGCTGACGGTCATCAGGAGAGAGAGGGTACTTTTCTGAGCTCTTAGTGAGAGCACAGAGCTATCATGTAGGCTGAGGAAACTCTCAGATCAGGTCCTCTAGCATTAAAGTGGAGGTGTTTTAGGGGAAAACAAGAGTTATTGGAAGGGAAATCTCCAGGAAAGACTGTCTGAGTATTAGTTACATGGAAACGGATAACAGAAACCATCCGGTTAGGAAAATAAGGAAAACTGTTCTTAATCCGTTGTATACACCTTAAAACTCTCAACATGTTTTGAAATTCAGTATCTTATCTGACGTTCATAGTACTGCTGTGAAGTGGGTTTTGTCCCTAATTTATAGAGGGATGTACAGAAGGTCAGGGAGAAGGAAATGGCAACCCACTCCAGTCTTCTTGCCTGGGAAGTCCCGTGGATGGGAGCCTGGTGGGCTGCAGGCCATGGGGTTGCAGAGTCGGACATGCCTGAAGCGACGTAGCACACAGAGAGGGTCAGAGAAGTTAGGCTGCAGTTTTCCCCAGAGTCCAGACTCCAGGAGACTGCTCCCTGGAAGGAAGAATGGGAGACGCAGCATCACCAGGTATTAGAGAAGCACAAAGCAAAACCACAGTGAGGGGTCACCTCACACTGGTCACAACAGCCACCATGAAGACGTCTACAAACAAATGCTGGGGAGGGCGTGGAGGAAAGGGAGCCCCCAGGCACCGCTGGTGGGAGTGCAAGCCGGCACAGCCGCCGTGGAGCAGTGCGAGTGAGCGGGTGAAGGTCAGTCGTGTCTCTTTTACCCCGTGGACTATATATACAGTCCATGGAATTCTCCAGGCCAGAATACTGGAGTGGGTAGCCCCTTCTCCAGGGGATCTTCCTGAACTAAAGATCCAACCCAGGTCTTCCACATCGTGGTGGATTCTTTACTGTCTGAGCTGCCAGGGAAGCCCGTGGAGCAGTAAGGAGGTTCCTTAAAAACTGAAACTAGAGCTGCCATACGACCTAGCGAGTTCATCCCGGGGCATATGTCTGGAGCAAACTCTAGGTCAAAAGCTCTCTAATTCATGCACCCCCATGTTTACAGCAGCGCTGCTCACAATAGCCCAGACATGGGGGCAGCCTAAGTCTCCATGCACAGGTGAGTGAATAAAGGAGATTACATATGTTAATATATGTACATGCGTGCATGCTAAGGCCCTCACTCGTGTCCGACTCTTTGCAACCCCATGGCCTGCAGCCCACCAGGCTCCTCCATCCATGGAATTTTCCAGGCAAGAACACTGGAGTAGGGTGCCATTCCCTCTTCCAGGGGTTCTTCCCAACCCAGGGATTGAACCCACGTCTCTTGCATCTCCTGCTTTGGCAGATGGGTTCTTTACCACTAGCGCCCCCTGGGAAGCCCAGTGTATGCACATATATTTCTATATACATATAGTAGTATATATATACAGTGGAATATTACTTGACCATAAAAATGAATGAAATATTGCCATTTGTAGCAACATAGATGGACCCAGAGATTGCCACTCTAAATGAAGCCAGAAAGAGAAAGACAGACATTAACAACATATATCATTCGTATGTGGAATCTGAAAAAGGTGATACAAATGAGCTTATTTCCAAAACAGAAACTCACAGACACAGGAAACAAGCTTGTGGTCACCAAAGCAGAAGAGGGATAAAATTAAGACTATGGGATTTACATACACACACTACTGTGTATAAAGTCCATAACAAACAAGAACCTACTGTATAGCACAGGGAACTGTACTCAATATCTTGTAATAACATAAGATGGAAAAAATATATGTCCATGATGCATGTATTCAGAGGATTAATATAAATGTGTGCGCACTTATATACGTGTATATATGCACGTGTAACTGAATCACTTCGCCATACACCTGAGACTAACGCGACACTGCTCATCAGCTATTCTTCAGTTAAAAAACTAAAGAAGTTCCGTGGCAGTCTAGGGATTAGGATTAGGTTAGGATTCATTGCTCTCACTGCCTTGGCCTGAGTTCAGTCCCTCGTTGGAAAACTAAGATCCCACAAGCCACATGGCACTGTCAAAAAAATTAAAAAAAAAAAAAAGAATGGGAGTTGGTTCAACGTCAGAGTGGCCTGGACCATCAAGGGGCCCGGGGTGGACAGAGTGCCCCTGACCTTCTCGGTGCAGAGGGCTCCTCACAGGCATTTCAGCAAACGTAGCTCAGCCGCTCTGGTTTTCAAGCCCAGTGTGTCACTGAGTGATGCTTAAGTAGCCAATCAGAGGAGGACAGGCAGTCTAAGCAGCAATATCTGTTAGCTGCAAACTCAGCCGTGAGATGCAAGGCGAGAGGGGAGGTGCTGGAGGCCAGCTGAGCGCAGTGGAGACGCCGAGGCCCCGGCTGCCACACGCGCGCTCTGCCCCCCACGGGCTCTGTCTCCCAGCTGCTGAATTGACTGGGTGCTGCTGCTTTATGTTCATAATTCTTCTCGGGGAGAGGAGGCCACAAAGAATGGTCTGTTCGTTTGGGGTTTTGTCTGTTGTTTTCCGTAACAATTGGGACTTTCACAAAGAATGAGCCAAGTATATGTTCATACCAAGAGCACAGGAGTATTCCAAGATTATTGTGAGCTGGTATTTGTCCGGCTGCTGTTAGTTCAGAATTCTCTAGTCATACCATGAATTTTCAGTATCAGAAAAGAGTGATAGACATGGTTAGAACTGGTGTTTTATGCAAGAGAAATTAGCTCTTGACACTTGCTCCCACTTATGTAGAAACTGATACTAACATCCCGGCAAAGATACATTTGCCTGTGTTTAATGAAATAATGCTGGACTTTGATCTTGGCTCACACAGTGACGATTATAAATGTCTTAGCTTCTCGTGGTCCCTTTGTGTCTAGTATAACTACCTCCCATAAGCAAAGCGAGAGAGGCACGGGGACGTTTCCAGCAGTCAGTAAACGGCGGTTTCCTGCCTCTTGTCCCGTTTTCCTTCGCCGTTTCGCAGCTCATGTGACGTGGCTGTTGCTGTGCAGTCACCCAGTCGCTTCTGACTCTTCTCGACCCCACGGACTGCAGCACGCCAGGCTTCCCTGTCTCTCAGCATCTCCTGGAGTTTGCTCAGACTCATGTCTACTGAGTGGGTGATGCCATCCAACCATGTTGTCCTCTTTTGCCCCTTTCTCCTTCCTCTTGCCTTCAGTCTTTCCCAGAATCAGGGTTTTTTCCACTGAGTCAGCATCAGGTGGCCAGGGTACTGGAGCTCCAGGATCAGCCCTTCCGATGAATAGTCAGGGTCGATTTCCTTTAGTAGGAGATCAACTGCTTTGATCTCCTATTTGATGTGGACCAAGCAGCTAATCGGAGAAGGAAATGGCAACCCACTCCAGTATTCTTGCCTGGACAATCCCATGGACAGAGGAGCCTGGCGGGCCGTGGTCCGTGGGGTTGCAGAGAGCTGGACATGACTGAAGTGACTGGGCATGCACGGAGCGGCTAATTAGAAGAGGTGGTCTCGCCCTTGATGGGCAGCTGGAAAAGTTCAGCCAGAGAGATGGCCAGAAGGACAGAGCAACACGGGGGCTCCGGAGGCTGACTCCTCGGCTGGGCGTGGCTCTGAGTCTCCCCTGCTGGAAAGCAGCGAGAAGCCCTGAGCTTAGATGTGTGACACAGCCTCCCACTCTCAGGTCGTAGGGATTGGTGCCATTGGCCCCGTGGATTCAGGTGTCTTCCCAGGGGACTTGTCAGTGGGTTATCAGAGCTCGGATGGGGGATCTCACGCACCCAGCCGCACAGACCAGGTATGCGGTGAGGCCCTGGGCATGAGTCTGGTTCCTGCCCGGGTCCGCTTACACAGGTGGCGCACGCCCGTGTTGGGCATCACACGTCAGGAATGCAGAGAGCCTGCCCAGAGTGCATCTTTAGTGAACATTTGCCTGTTGAGAACAGCGTGTGTGTCTTCACTAGTGGGTGAAGCTGCAGGTGTTTGCATCCCACCTACAAAATGTGTGTATGAGATGCTCAGGATGAGAAGTGGATCTGCCAGGACAGGCGAGCAAAGGGAGGTCGGGTGCAAGGACGTGTGCCTGAGAGGCTCAGCGTTTCCACTGATGGGGTGTCACATGGGGACTGGCCGAGCCCGGGGCAGTAAGAACAGCAACAGCTCGTCCGACGGGGAGTCCGGCCCCGCCCCGCTACTGTGGTCCTTTGCCCGCCCATCCCCACCACCACCAAGTTAAACCTCCCTCCCCAGGGCTCCCAGAGGGGTGTGGTGGCCTGAGCCCCAGCCTCTCAGTGGGGTCCCCTGCTTCCTTCTCATAGTCTGGAGCCTGTGGCTGTGCCGAGATGAACCAGTCTGCCCACGTGCTCCGTCCTTCAGACCACGGCCTGCCCGGGCACTGAGAGCTGGGCAAACCTCTCCGCTCGCCCCCCACCACCAGGGACTGTATAGGGGAAGCGCTGGTCTCACCTGAACCCCTCCCTGGGAACTCTCAGGGCCAGGCTTCTGCCTTCGTGCCAACGGCCCCTCTGTCTTCTCAGGAGCTTGTTCCCTCGCAGCATGAAATACAAGTCGCTTATTGCTCCTGAGCTTGAATGTGAAAAGTCAGAGTTTTCAAGTGTGCGTGTGTGTGAATGTATAAATACACACATTATATATAAATGCGTTATCTCTAAGTTGTAATTAACGGCATCCTGAGGTGGGAGGGAAGAGAAGTTAGAATAGCATTTTTGCCTCCAGGGCAGCGCGCTGTGTTCTGCATGGATGCTCTTTTGATCTGGTCCTCCCAGAGACTGCCTGCCAGCATCCAAGGATGAGCGCCTTCCAAGGACCCCAGCAGCACCCGTGTCTCTCCCTCCCCCAAAAGCTTGCCTGCCCCTGGACTCCTGCATCTGTTTGGTACCAAAGCTGTGATGTTCCCTATCTCTCTCCTTTCATCACGGGCTTCAGAAGTCCCCACCTCTGAGAGAGTTCTTCACAAAGAGGGCAGTAATCGGGATCACTGCCGGGCTCTAACCTGCTTTTTATCTTTTCCCTCTCACCCAGGGGCGGATCTGTAGAAAAGCTGGCAAGTCGAAAAAGTCCTTCAGTCGCAAGGAAGCCGAAGCCACCTTTAAGAGTTTGGTGAAGACTCATGAAAAGTACGGCTGGGTCACCCCGCCCGTCTCTGACGGCTGATGTTCGCGACATGCACTAGACGCTTAAGCTGCCTCTCCACACACACACACACCTGACATCTCCTCTCCACGCTGAGCACCCTTCATCCTTTTTATAACTCCAGCCTTCGGAACGGAATCCTGAATGCCAAGGAGACGCCTAAGTTATTTATGATCAGATGTGTTTACAGAGAGAAGGAAGGGGAGCCAACGCTGTTCGGGATTAGGTTTCGATGATGAATGAATGATCATCTCTAGGTCACTTTAGAACACACGTCGAGATGGTGACGTTCCCCCGACCGCCTGCCCTCCCCGCCCCGCCCCCACCCCATCTCTGGGCCTCTAGCTTCCTCTCCTGACAGCAGCTCCAAAGAGCAGGCAGGAAACTCAGCTCCCCTCGCTCGACCCGTTGACACGCCCCTAGGAACGCCGTGCCCCATCCGGTCCCCATTTGCTGTGCCCCGTGTCTCTTTCTCTCCCCGGCAGGTCAACATCGTAACTTGCAGACGCGTCTTTCTGT
This sequence comes from Antidorcas marsupialis, assembly GCA_006408585.1. Taxonomy (NCBI): domain Eukaryota; kingdom Metazoa; phylum Chordata; class Mammalia; order Artiodactyla; family Bovidae; genus Antidorcas; species Antidorcas marsupialis. The sequence continues at coordinate 2,515,633 of SJYB01004519.1, read as the reverse complement.
GGCCCCGTGTCATGACATGTAGACCTCGTTTGTGCTCTATGACCACTGGTTCACGAGAACAAAAAAAATTTAATATGGCCAGGCTCTCGGGATGGAAAACAGCAACCGCCCTCTTGGCCAGACTGTGCTCCCAAGGCTGACGCCGGAGCGTGTGCGGTCCGCAGCTCAGCCCATGCCCGTGGGTGAAGGTGGGGTGCTGTGGCCGCAACGGGGCACACAGGTGCAGACGCCGGGGTGGGGGCGCTCAGAGCAACGGTGTTGGGTTGCGGATGGGGTCTCTTCCGACATCCTCAGACGCCCCTACAACGTTTGTGTTCCTGTCTCCTCTCTGCTGGTCGACCCACCACCGAAAGCAAAACACAGTGCCCCATCCGCTGAAGTCGCCTGACCCATGTCCTTCCGTGTGCTCATGACAGGGAATGCCAGAACTGCCTTCGGAGACCCGGTGACCGTAGGACGATTTGCATGGCCCAGTAGTCACTTGTGTGTCCCCGAGGCCGTGACGCGTGAGCACCCTCGCTAGGATATAAACTTCTGTTATTTAATCTCCCCACAATTTCAGTTTTCTCTTCTGTTAAGTTACTTAGACCTTTCCAAGAAGTTCCATGAAATGAGGAAACCACTGTTTCTTATAATATGCGGAAAGAGATAAAATGTTCATTCCAAGTGGAAAAATCTTATTGGACACATTTTAAATAAAATCACGCATACCTGAATCCGGTCATTGTGGGCTCTCCTTCCACTGAAATTATTTAATCTATTTTCGGGCTTTCCAGGTGGTGCTAGTGGTAAGGAATCCCCCTGACAATGCAGGAGACGCCAGAGACGCAGGTTCGATTCCTGGGTTCGTAGTTCAGATACTACATGTGCCAGGAAGGCATTCTGCCGCGAGTTGCAGGAAAGGAGTCTCAGGAACCCATGGTCTTGTAAAAAATCCAGTGGATTGGAATGGTCCCCAGAAGCAGCCAGAAAGACAATCGGATACTAACTGGAAGGACTGATGGGTTATTTGGCCAAACCCGGATGTTGCCAGTCATAGTTTAGCACCGTGAAGGAAGAGGAGACATCTTTGCTCATTATATTAAATCCTTCAGGCAATTTCAGGTGCTTGGCGCCCCATGCACCTGTCCCACATAGTCAGAGATCTCAGACACCAAACCTTAAAGCCAAGGGCCAGCTTCTCCCAATAGGGTTTGTCCTTACCCAAATCTACTCTTTATTGCTACTTTAATTATTTCAACCATGTTCTTACAGCCCCGGAAACACACGCAGTTCTGTGCAGCTAAGATGCTTGACCTCTTGTTCAAGTTCCCTCTGAGTAAGAGTAGTCATGAAATTCGATGACAGTGAACTTAAGGCATCCTTTCACCTGATCCTCCATGGCAGAACTCTCCATCCTGGAAACGTGACGTCCAGCCGACGGCCCCGGGGCCCCTGGGCTCCAGTCTGTAATGGACTCACACGTGGAAAGCGAGGGCCTGGTGCAGAAGCGCTGGTCAGGGAGAGCACCTCAGTTTCTCTCTTTCCAGAAGTCCCCGCTTCCATGTAAAATAAAAGTAACTTTCCACTAGGAACGCAGGTACATGTTTGACCCAAAGCTGGGTCACTGGAGTGCTGCTCGTTAGCTGATGGAACAGCTTGGCCATGGTTGGTTCAGCTGCGGCCAGGTGGTGGGCGAGGTGACTGCCAGCAGCGATGCGGAGGGGGACCGCTGGCTTGGCTGCATTCCAACCTGCACAACCTAAACTTCCTGTGCGTGGCGCTTCCATTAGGTTTGTGAGAAACCAGAAGTTCTAGAAGAAATACCTCTTTGTTAAAAAAAAAAATGCTAGTCTTCACTTAAATTGGGAAGAGTTTTTTATTTTAAAAGCAGCAGGGAATAATTTAAAACTCAGCTATTGCTTTGACTCTCAGAAGCAAGAATTCCCTTTTCTGGGGGCTGCAGGCAAACATGGCAGGGTTGGCCCAACAGCGGAGGCTGGAGGGGATGCTCCGTGATGACCCTGCGTGTGGGTCCTGCCTGCCCTCTGGGTCAGGCTGGCTGGGCTCATGTTCCCATGCGGGCCAAGAAGCCCACCCCCCTGCAGGCAGACAGCAGGGAGGACTTGGACAGGCCAGCACATGTTCAAGGCCTATCATCTCCACACCCCTGCTCAGAGACAGAAACTTGAATCCAGCCAGTGCCCACAGAACCGAGGGAGGAAAAATGCAAACCCCCACGTGCCTCCTTTCCAGCCAGCGCCTTTCCTGGGCTGCCTGCCCGAGCCCCTGGGTGTCCCGTCCACAGCAGGCCAGGGGCGGTGCGTGGGACCTGCGTGTAGCCTGTTGTCTTTCTGAAAATCAAGAACGACTGCTGCCCAGGAAGCGCTTTGCTTCTCCGGTGCCTCAGATGGTAAAGAATCTGCCTGCCAGGCAGGAGGCCCAGAGTCAGTTCCCGGGTCAGGAAGAACCCCGTGAAGAATGGGATGGCCACCCCCTCCAGTACTCCTGCCTTGAGAACCCCATGGACGCCTGCAGGGTTACAGTCCTTGGAGTCACACAGAGTCAGACATGACTGAGTGATAACACTTTTACTTTCAGTAAGTTCTCTGTGATCAGTAAGGTTCCACACACTCACACAGAGTCTCTGGAAGACAAACAATTCCTAAAATTCATTACTCAGAAAAAAAACAGGGTTTAGACCTCAATTTTTCAGCCCCCAGCTTCATTCCATGTATCACAATTCAAACTTATCTCATGAAAGGAAACTTGGCCGCCTCACGAGAAAAGACCCGGTAGAGAAAGACAAACGCCCGCAGCGTCTGTGTGACTGGCGAGTCATGTTGTCTGTCTGAGCCTCAGCTTCCCTCATAGCCCCCGTCATAGGGTTGGGAAGATCCCCTGGAGAAGGGGTAGGCCACCCACTCCAGTATTCTTGGGCTTCCCTGCTGGCTCAGACGGTAAAGAACCCGCCTGCAGTGCGGAAGACCTGGGTTCGATCCCTGGGTTGGGAAGATCCCCTGGAGAAGGGAAAGGCTACCCACTCCAGTATTCTGGCCTGGAGAATGGATAGAGGCACCTGGTGGGCTACAGTCCATGGGGTCTCAAAGAGTTGGACAGGAGCGAGTGACTTAACACAACCTTATTCCATGAGAGGGAACTTTGGCCTCATGAAAAAGACCCGATTCACAAAGACAAACGCCCGCGGTGTCTGTGCACTGGCGAGTCACACCACCTGCTTGAGCCTCAGTTTTCTGGGCTGTAGCCTCCTACCAGGCTGGCATGAGAATGGACTTGAACAATGAGGGGAAATGCTTGGGAAGCAGAAAACTGTCACATGAACTCGAAGTGTAATGTTTAGAGTACAAGGAAATGCATATTTCAACGCACTTGGATGAAGGCTCAGATTGAGCAGTTACAATGGCTCGAATGCAGTCAGCTTGAAATCCTACGCTGGCTTTCTGTCCTCAGCCCCTTCCTTTAAGTCAGTCAAAGACTTTCAGTGAGCATCTCTCCAGCCACTCAGATACAGGCAATGTAGAAATTAAAGATGTGGCTCCTTCCTGGAGGACTTCAGCACACAAGAATAGCACACAGACAGCTAAATGCTAAATTGCATCGCAGCAGTCGTGGCTCAGAGGGTTCCTGGCCGATCACCAGGGAAGATTTCGGAGTGAGTCAGCGTTGAGCTATGGCTGGGCAAGAGGGAAGGCTGGGGTGGGGCAGGGCCTCCGTCCACACTGGCCCAGGAGGAGGCACTTGTCCCTTCTCCCTGCAGGGACCCTGTCTGCGGATCTGATTTCTGGAGGCAGGACAGCCTACTGGCCTCTGGGGCTGCCCCCTTCCCTAACAACTGGATTCTCAAGTTTCATCTGAACCCTCCCAAAAGCATGCAGAATTTTCACAGAATGTGCTTGCTAGAGGAGCAGAGTGATCCCAACTGCAGTGAGGGAAGAGCCACTGAATCTAGGAGGAGCTCCAGTCTAGCTGGGTACACCCTGCAGCGGAGGCACCAAGCCCAGCGTGGCTTTCCGAAGTCGACCACAGAGGTGACACCAGGGACACTCGGTGGTGCGTTCTGGTCCTCCGTGGTGCTTCCACAGACCATCCAGTTCACACAGCCCACATCCCAGTGCGTGCCTTTTAGTTCACTGTTGGGTCCAAAGAGCCACAGACCTTCCAAAGTTGGGTGGAAATCACCCAAAGTCATCCACTCTGCGTTGAAAGCAAGTTGCTGCGAAAGACAGTTTGTACGCCCTCCTGTTTGGGGGAGCCGTGGGGAGGGGCTTGGAGCTCAGGCCATGTGGCCACAGCACTTTCCTTCCCTTCCCAACATATTAAAATGATAGACAGCTTCACTCCTGAACTTTCAACTGTGACGCTATAATCTGACTCATCTGTTTGATTGTTGCCGCCTGCAGTTTACGTAGTATTGAGTATCCCTGGACTCCAGGGCCCATCTGACCCGTAAGATATAACCAGCCAGTGAACTGGGACAGCCAAGTACACAGTGTTGTCATCAGGGCCGGCAGTAAGCACTGTCAGCTCGGTTCCAGAAGAAACACAGGCCCCCAGTGTGCAGGCCAAAAACACACGATCAAGGCAGAATGTTTAAAGAGAACGCAGATCCGAAAGGACCAGTGTTTATCACCAGGTCATAACAGGACTAAGTAAATAGGAGAGTGGTCGGGGGTGGGGGAGGTGGCTCCAAGGTCCTCCTCTTGGGTCAGGAAGGCAGTATGTGGTGAGGAGATAAAGGCTGTACCCCTTCTCACTGCAGACTCCCCACTATTTCCTGCTGAGTTCCAACAAGGAGGCGCTTCCCTGTTTCTTCTGCTGGAGGTAAATTAAGACACGCAATCGCTTCGTGTGTCAAGGTCTTGGGGATCTCTGCTGGTGGTTGGTACTCCTTGAGCTAAACTAGAGCTAAACTGTGGCCTGAAGGGCTGGGTTCTGTGTCCCGCTCGTCCTCTTTACTGACATTTTATCTCATGAACACTGTCACCATGGTGACCATGGTAGAATGCCGTCTACAGCTGTGGGCGCTTGGGCACTTTCAGGCGATTACCACGAGGCACGCTGAGGCTTCACTATCTACTCCTTCCAGAGTTGCCCTAGTCTGGGATCTGCAAATGAGAGAGGGGGAATCACATGTGCCATAAAATAAATAGGAAAGAAATGTCAACTGTTAGAAGAGGTTGAATGCCCGAGTCACATAACCTAGAGGCAAGGTCCTAAGAGGACAAATCGTAATTCTGAAAAGACTCTACCATCAAGAAACGTCTCTCCATGGAACGTCTGCTGAGCCCTTGTGTGCTGTGTCCGCATTTGCCGGAGGTCCTCTGGATTTCCACGGACCTTATCCTCTGTGGTCCACTGTGGGCAGCTCTCTGTCGCATGGTGTCCTCTGGTTCTTTTGTGCTGTATTTGTGGTTTGCCAAATGAAAATTCCGAAGCATGTCTCGGGTATTCTCTATAAAAATCGATGAAATGTGAACCAAAGCTAAGCATTTGTGTGATTTGGAGTTCTCCTTTAGTTGTCACACGCATTATAAACAGGTTTGCCGAAGACCCCCATTGAAGTTTCTCAACATAACTGACCTTGTGTGCTTAGCACAGCAGTGTCGCCTGAACTAATGCTGAAGCACAGAGACACTTCTCCAGAAAACTCTTACGGAGTGGCACTTCCGGAAAGTGACAGCTGTCACGAAACACGAGCTCACTTTGGGGGCTTCCCTGCTGGCTCAGTTTGGGGAAGAGTCTGCCTGCCACTGCAGGAGACACAGGAGACGATCCATGGGTGGGGAAGACCCCCTGGAGGAGGAAATGGCAACCCACTCCAGTGTTCTTGCCTGGAGAAGCCCATGAACAGAAGAGTCTGGTGGGCTACAGACCGTGGGGGTCCCAAAGAGGTGAACAACTGAGCCACTGAGCTCATGAGCTAACTTTATTTAAAAGATACTTTAGCCAACTTTTCACATCGGTTGGCTTTTAGTTTTAAATTGTTTAGCAGAGAAGCTTCTCAGCCCTGGTGTCAATATTTGAGACTGTTTTCCAATCAAGAGCACATTTTTCTTAAAAAAAAAAAATCTCTAAGTGTGACTTGGTATTAACAGGCGAAGGCTTTGGAATCAAACAGCCTTGAATCCCCTTTGCCTCTCATCACATGTGAATAAGGAATTTAGCCTCCCAGACGCGGTCCCCACTTTCTGAAGGAAAATTAGGAAGTGGCCGTTTAGGGTGGAGGCTGCTGCAACAAGCCCAGCACTAAGCAGGGAGCAGGGCGCCCTCCATGGCATGCAACTGGCACTAGGAGCATTTGGGGGAAATAACAATGAGATGGACTTGGAATAGCCACGCTGGCAGCTTGACTTGGCTGTTAGAATCTACTTTAAGGTGTTCATTTCCTTCCAGGTGAACTCACACCCTTTCCTGCGAGCAAAGGCAGGGAAGGTCCTCCATCAGCTGGGCACTGGCTCTGCCTTTCTCTCGGGTGATGGAGAGGGACATGGGTCCACTCCTATACTCTTCCCTGAAGCGTATCCAAGTCCAGCTGGTGGGGGAGTCGATGTGGTGGCCTGGGTAGCCTGTGTCCAGGGATATTTCTTCCTTAAGGCAAAAGTTAAAAGCCCAACAGGACTGCAGCTGACCCCTAACCTAAGACGTGCGGTCTACGTCTGTACCTGGACGGATCAAGACCTCATAAGATTCATGCCCTTGGCCTCTGCTGTGTTTGTCGCTTAGGTGTTTATCTTGAGTTCTATTTCCATGCTAGAATAACTGCTTCCTGTTAATCAAAACAAGTTACTTTTACTTAAACACAAGGATAAAGTAGCGATATGGAGGGAGATGTGTGCACCATCTGTTTGCAAAAATGAAGTGTAAATAAACCGTGCTCAGTCTACTCAGCCTCCAAGTGTAGGGACTGTGTATAATCTGGCAGAGATTGGTCCTTATAGAAGCAACAGGGTCATAACACGGTGAGTTGTGAAAGCAAAGCATGTTTTGTTGTTTAAATTTATCCCAGAGAAGTTCGGTAAAGATTTTTTTTTCAAGTCATGAAAGGTTTTTTAATAAGTGTTTTGAAGATTGTTGTTGGGTCGCTAAGTCGTGTCGGACTCTTTGCGACCCCATGGACTGCAGCACACCAGGCTCCTATGTCCTCCGCTGTCTCCCAGAGTTTGCTCAAGTTCCTGCCCGTTAAGTTGGTGATGCCGTCCAACCATCTCATCCTCTGTCAAATCCAATCACGTAACTGTAAGCAACAAGAATGAACCTTCCCGTAAGGAACTATTCCCTTTTTTGTTGTTTTGTTCCTGTTCATCCACATTGGCAACATTTTTTAATTTCTCGAAGACCTTTTAGAGCTACTTTCTCACGTCATCTCCATGAGCAGCGTTTTGAGATGGACTCATGAGCAGTACCATGCTGAGGGTGAAGATAGAAAGCAGGAGTTGAAAGTTTCATTGATTTTTCTAATCTGATTTCACTTAAATGTGGTCAATTACTGCCCTGGGTCACTTAAGCTTTACATTACGTAGATCCTTAAACGCCTTTTAAATCTCTAGCTTCAAAGGTACTTCTAGCTACAACGGTCCAAAGTTTACCAATTGTAAATAATACAAATAATTTTGCAGATAACCTCTTACAGGTAATCTCTTCTAGGACCTGGAAGCTCCCAGGGTCTCCATTCTCGCCTGCTGGGGGCTTGTGTCCTCTGTCCATCAACCTCAGAGCCCTGGACTTCAACAGCATCCAGGGTCCGCCTTTCCTACATTCAAATGGCAGGAATATAAACCATTCTTAGCAAGTGATCACGTGGAGCTCGCTCAAATTTACTCCAGAAAGTTAGTGTTGGAAATAAAAGCAAAGGCTCTGACTTCAAATCTTCATGCCAAGTATTTATTTAATAAACGAACTGGAAAGGGCCCCAGCGGTCACTGGAAATGAATGACCCGGTCATTTAACTTGGTTCAGTCTGCCCCAGGGGAAGTCCTCAGCCTCGAGCCTGTTCCCATCACAGGGGGGTTTTGAAACTAGCCTGCCCCAGTGACTCCTTATAATGAAAGGACTCTGCAACATAAGAAGTGTAACCTAAAGACCTCACTTTTCAGAAGGATGTTTCTTAGTCATAGGAAAAAATGAAGTCGCTCAGTCATGTCCAACTCTTTGTGACCCCGTGGACTGTAGCCTAGCAGGCTCTCCGTCCATGGGATTTTCCAAGCAAGAAAATTGGAGTAGGCTGCCATTTCCTTCTCCAAGGGATCTTCCCAAGCCAGGGATCGAACCCGGGTCTCCCAAATTGCAGGCAGATGCTTTACCATCTGAGCCACCAGCAAAGCTCATTTTAAATTAAATTCAGAGTCCCCAGTTCTCATCCAATATATTAAGAAGCTGGGGCCAGAGGTGGGAGCCTGGTTATTCTGGTCATGCTTTCCTAGATGTAAAGATATATCTGGGGCTTCCCTGGTGGCTCAGAGGGTAAAAAGCATGCCTGCAACGTGGGAGACCCGGGTTCTGTCCCTGGGTCGGGAAGATCCCCTGAAGAAGGAAATGGCAACCCACTGCAGTATGCTTGTCTGGAGAATCTCATGGACTGAGCAGCCTGGCGGGCTACAGTCCATGGGGTCACAAAGAGTCAGACACGACTGAGCGACCCACACTTCCATCTACACGAGCACTCGTGCTTGATGCAGCCATTGTCTTGGAACCTAAAGACACATGTATATGCCAATAAGCACTAAAATATAAATAATAGCGTCCCGGGGCTGCCATCACAGGGCATTACGAGCTGGGTGGATCAAAACAGCAGCAGAATGCACGCTCTAACAGCTCTAGAAGCCAGAAGCCCAAGATCACAGAGCTGGCAAGACCATACTTCCCGTCACGGGTCTGGGAAGGTTCCCCTTGCCTCTTCCAGCCTCTGGTGGCTTCTGGGGTGCCCCGGCCGTGGCTACACCTTGTCAATCTCTGCCTCGATCTGTGCCAAAAGGCCCGCTCTGCCTCTTCTTACCAGGGCACTTGTCGTTTTGGGGGGACACACCTAGATAATCCAGGATGATCTCATCTCAAGATCTTTAACCACACCTGCAAAGACTTTTTCCAATAAGGTTGGAACGTGGAGGTAGCTTGCGGTGAGCGGCAGGTGTCAACTCGCCCAGGTGTCACTGCTGAAACTGGCACGCCCGCCCGTGTCCCGGCCTGGCCTGCCCTTGACTCTGGGGCCAAGCTCCACACCGCTGAGTCTGCAGGTCACACCGTCCAGAGAGCACCATCGGTGCCCGCACCCCCACCACCCACCTTCCGCACAGGATGCCTGAGCAGGGGTCCCTCGTCTCAGTATCCTGGCCCCGGGGTGAGGGGTGGTGGGAAGGATGGGAGGGCTCGAAGCTTCTCCAAGGAGAATAGGAAGCAGGAGGAAGCCCACCACAGCTCCACTGGATCTGAGGATCTGCAGAAGGCACCTCGGGTCCCCACGTCTCATTAGGAAAACTACCCCAAGTAACTCCCTCGGATGGGTGAGTCACAGCTTCCAGAGGACGCCTTTCCCCTTGAGCTGGATTCTCCCCTCTCAGACTTGCTCTACGTACTGAGCACCTGCGAGGAGCTGAGAGCTGAGTCACCAGCCCACAGCACCCGTCCTGCTGTGGGGTCCGCAGACGCCTCCCCACAGCCCTGACTCCCCACCCTCTGCCCTTCTGGATATGAACAGACACGCGTCTTCCAGGACCACAGCACATGTAGCAGAGAAAGGGGAGGTACCTCTTCTCCAGGAAGGAGCACCCCCAGCCAGGAGCACCCCCAGCCCTGTAAATTCATCATCAACAGCTGTCAGGAAAGACGGCCACCCTCGGGCAAGCAACCCGGCCTAGAGCCACAGAGAAAAGCCCCCGCCCTCCTCTGAGCTTCTCCCGGCCACCTTGGGCATCCCTCCGCCCTCTCCACTGGCTGAAGGTTCAGACTGCTCCCAGATGAGTCAGTGTGGGATTTGCCCCCAGCACGAAACTGAACAAGTAAAAGTGTGTCGCTCAGTCGTGTCCGACACTTTTCGACCCCATAGACTATGTGTAGCTCACCATGTTCCTCTGTCCATGAAATTATCCAGGCAAGAATACTGGAGTAGGTCGCCATTCACTTCTCCAAGGGATCTTCAAAACCCAGGGATTGAACCCAGAGACCCAGGAGACCCAGGTGTTATCCCTGGATTGGGAAGATCCCCTGGAGAAGGGAATGGCAACCACTCCAGTATTCTTGCCTGGAGAGTCCATGGACAGAGGAGCCTGGGGGCTAGAGTTCATGGGGTCACAAAGGGTCGGACAGGACTGAGCGCCTTTCTTTCTTTCTCCTGCATTGCAGGCAGATTCTTTACCCTCTACCAGGGAAGCCCCGCACAGAACTGCCCTCTGTTAGTTATCGCTGCCACCTGCTGCCATAGTGCAGCCCCCGCTCAGCTCCGTCTGCCAGGTGCAGAGTGGATGCTCTAAGGTCTGCTGATGGGTTAACAGAAAGAGAGAGCCTTTTAACTGGAGGGAGGTGGGGGCCAGGGCCCAGACACAGAGAGGCTCAGTGTCGCCCCTTTCTCGGCCACCGGCTTCAGAACGCCATGTTCAAACTTGAGGGTGGTTCCTGGCCTTGCTGATCACTTTTTTTCTTTCTGAAGCTCATCCAGGCTGGGACTCAATGAGACACCAAGTGGTACATGTAATGATCGATCAGATTCTCTGCAGGGGTAAGTCGGACCTGGTTCTGACCGTTTCCACCGGAACCGATGACCCTGGAGACCAGGCCTGCTCAGACCCCTGGGGGAGGGTGCGTTGCTACAAAGGATTTGGCAGGTCAGCCAGCGAGATGAGACTGCAGGAGAAATTGGCCCTTCCGATTCCAAACTGAAAAAGAAGTCTGCATTTCTCAACCACAAATAGCACATCAACCAGCCAAAGAGGCAGGACCTGTTCAGAAATATCCGTCTACATTTCACCCTGTCATTTACTTTCTTTGTCGTAGGAAGAGCTATATGTATTTTTTTTTCAAAGCTTCCTTCCCTTCCCCATAATTATGAACGTTGGATGGAACCAGGAAAAGTACCAATAAAAGATTCCTGTCCTGCCCAGAGGCCTGGTCAGGGTCCCCGTTTCAGCAGGCCCAGCGGGACCATCAGAACAAAGAGGCCTCTGCAGGGGGACTTCGTGGGCCCAGAAGGCATAAAGTTCACATAGCTGGGCCCAAACTGCCCACTTGAGCTGCCTAACATGCTATTGGTGTGGGTTCTTTTTCTTATATATTTTTCCATTTTGGTAGAGAGGAAAAGCCATATATTCCCTATAGTTTTTTACTTTAAAATACATATATATGAGAAGGCAGGAGTGAAAAGGGAAATTCGTGGTCAGAGCGAGTCCCTGTGAGCAAGAAGGGTGGGGCAGAAACGAAAATATTTAAAGTGCTATGGCTAAGGCATAGCACTGGCCTTCCTTGGTGGCTCAGTGGTAAAGAATCCACCACCTGCAAAGCAGGAGATGCGAGTTCGATTGTTAGGCTGGGAAGATCCCCTGGAGAAGGAAATGGCAACCCACTCCAGTGTTCTTGCCTAGAGAATCCCGTGGACAGAGCAACCTGGCAGGCTACAGTTCGTGGGGTCACAAATGAGGCGGACACGACGAAAGAACACCAGAGCAGTGGTGAAGCTGGGATTCTTCTTGCTCAGAAAGGACCTGGTTTCCCCACAGCCCCAGGGCCAGCCACCCACCCACCCCAGCGTGCAGACCCCTGGGGCTCTCAGCAGGACCCTCATGTCACTGGACCATCCTGGGAGTGAGGGTCTCCAAAGAGCCTCCCTGCCTGCTCACGTAGCACCCCCGAATCAGGAGCAGTGGGAGAGGCAGTCCCAGGAAGGGAGCGGCAAGGGCACCCCACCTCCAGGCTCCCCCGGAACGTTCCAGAAACAGCAGGCGGCAATTGCAGAGCACAGGGCTGAGCCAGGCTGACCACTGCTCCTGAACTCCAGGGGCCAGCATGATCGGCCCGAAACAGACGCCACGGTCTCCTCTCCCCATGTGGAAGTGTGTCCAGGGGNCCACAGCCCCAGGGCCAGCCACCCACCAACCCCGGCGTGCAGACCCCTGGGGCTCTCAGCAGGACCCTCATGTCACCGGACCATCCTGGGAGTGAGGGTCTCCAAAGAGCCTCCCTGCCTGCTCACGTAGCACCCCCGAATCGGGAGCAGTGGGAGAGGCAGTCCCAGGAAGGGAGCGGCAAGGGCACCCCACCTCCAGGCTCCCCCAGAACGTTCCAGAAACAGCAGGCGGCAATTGCAGAGCACAGGGCTGAGCCAGGCTGACCACTGCTCCTGACCTCCAGGGGCCAGCATGATCGGCCCGAAACAGACGCCATGGTCTCCTCTCCCCGTGTGGAAGTGTGTCCAGGGGTGCAGCAGAGGCAAGCGTGGGGCCTCTGGTTCTGGCATAACTTTCCTCAGTGTTACCCCAGGAGCTCACCCCAGGTCGCTTTCCTTCTCACAGTGTCTGTGGGCAGGATTACAGAACCCAGAGTGGGCAGCTGCCTCCCCCACCCCCAGTGGATTTAAAGAGTTACCAAAAGCGGGGTCCAGCTGCTCACGGCTCAAAAGCCGATAAACAGGCCAGGTTGATGAAAAGGAAAACTTGCTTTATTTCAGATGCCAGCAACTGGCAGGTGGGGGGTGGGCGGTGGGAGGGCAGACTTCTGTCCAAAGGCTGAGACCCCACCCCAAACATTCAGCAGCGACACAGAAACAGCACAGTCTGCTCTGACGGTCAGCTTGAAACTGGCCATCAGTGGTCTGATCAGCGTCATCTTGATGGTTTTAGGTACAGTTAATCTTCAGTTTCAGGGTCAGTTTATTTCCATCTCTTCGAGGCCAGTTCTCAGAATTATGGCAGCTTCCGTCGTGGCTAAATCTGGGCTCGTGTAGTTAACTCCTTCCACCTGGTGGAGTTTTCAGCATAAGACGGCTCACAGCACGTGGCTCGGAATATTATCTACAGCCCTTGAGAAAGAGCTAAAAGCCCTTTACTGTGCTTAACGACTACTTTATTATCATTTGGTCTCCTCTGACTGTTTTATTTTGTTTCTGCATGTTCTCAAGCCACTGATCAAACGTACTGTTAGACTGAAGTTGTTTTTACAGATAAAAGTCAGGCTGAGGGCCTGGAGGGCAGGGGCAAGGACCTGCTCTGTTTCAAAACCACTGGACCCTGCCCCCCAAGAGTGTTTCTCGCTGGTGAGATGTCCACCCGATGGGAGATACCCACCGGTGGCACGTCCACATTACTGAGTCTTTCTCCATCCCAAGGCCAGAACGCAGCTGGGACGCCTAGAAGCTTGGCAGAACCATGCCCCGAGAATCACCTCTGCAAACGTCTCCCCCAGCTGACGTCTTGGCCGGTGGCTGGGTGAGCTATGGCTGGAATGCTTATGAGGTCTGCAGACGGCCGGAGTCTGGAAGGAACGCTAATTCCACACGTCGTGGGAGGAAGGCCCACAGGCAAAGCCAGGAAGCCGGAGTGCTGGACCAAGCAAGCGAGGTGAAATTAAACCTACAGCACCGCAAAATCCTGGATCCGGGCTCCACAGATGGAGGCTGAGAGGCCATCTCAGTAATCCACGGAAGAGGAGGACCTGGGGTGGAGCAGGGTGACACGCTTGCCACCACCCGCGCTGACACAGGCGGCCTCCTTTAGATCTGGTCCACGGCTGTCTGGGGACAGCCACCGTGTGGGCAATGCTGGGACCACAAGAAGCAAAATGATTCTAATTTCAGACTTCTCATTTCTCTGCTTGAAGAAGTCTGGGAGAAGTGAAAACTGGGGAAATCCTATTCCAATGCACCTATGAAGCTTGGGTTTCATAAATGGTGCTTAAATTGGGTTAATGTTTAGACTTCCCATGTGGCTCAGATGGTAAAGCGTCTGCCTGCAATGCAGGAGACCAGGGTTTGATCCCTGGGTTGTGAAGATGCCCTGGAGAAGGAAATGGCAACCCACTCCAGAATTCTTACCTGGAGAATCCCATGGACAGAGGAGCCTGGCGGGCTACAGTCCATGGGGTCACAAAGAGTCGGACATGACTGAGCAACCTCACTTTCTTTCACCTTGGTTAATGTTTAAGTGCATAGCGTGGGACTTGGTGGCCCAGCGGTTAAGACTCTGCCTCGCAGTGCAAGGGACATAAGTTCAATCCCTGGTCCAGAAAGATCCCACATGCCTCGTAGCAGGTAAGACCACACACCACAACTGCTGAGCCCCAGCTCTGGAGTCCACGCTCTGCAGCAGGAGAAGCCACTGCAGTGAGGAGCCTGTGCACAGCCACTAAAGGGCAGCCTCCGCTGCCGGCACCTAGAGAGAGTCCCCGTACAGCAGTGAAGACCCAGTATCACCACAAGTAAATAGATAAATGCACAGTGACCTTATAAGAAGGTAAGTACGGTTCTCAGAAGAAACAAATAAGGCGGAACCCCAAGTCCAGCCAGAGACATGAACAGAGTGAGACTTTAGGCCAGAGGCTGAGCCTGCACCCTCGGTGGTTCCTGTCCCCAGGAGTGTCCACTTGTCTGGATATGTGGGGACAGGACAGGAGATCTTAGTGAGATGCTCCCATACTCCCAAGACACTCAAGGACTCAGCTCCAGTTACAGGTGAAGGAGGAAAACTTGTTTGATTTTGTAAATATTATTATTGCTTGGTATGGATGTGAGAGTTGGACTATAAAGAAAGCTGAGCACTGAAGAATTGACACTTTGGAACTGTGATGTTGGAGAAGACTCTTCAGAGTCCCTTGGGCTGCAAAGAGATCCAACCAGTCCATCCTAAAGGAGATCAGTCCTGGGTGTTCATTGGAAGGACTGATGTTGAAGCTGAAACCCCAGTACTTTGTCCAGCTAATGTGAAGAGCTGATTCATTGGAAAAGACCCTGATGCTGGGAAAGATTGAAGGCAGGAAGAGAAGGGGACAACAGAGAATGAGATGGTTGGATGGCATCACCGACTCAATGGACATGAGTTTGAGTGATGGACAGGGAGGCCTGGCATGCTGCAGTCCATGGGGTGGCAAAGAGTCAGACACAACTGAGTGACTGAACTGAACTGAACCAAACAACTATTGCTGGTTTAGTGACATATAGAAACAGCCTACAACAAAAAGTGAATAAAAGATGATTTTACTAAAAACAAACAAAAAACATATCTGGAACCTTAGGGAGATCCCATTCCCCGGAGGCCCCTTCTGCAGCCATCATCCATTCCTGGGATTTTGAAAGGCCCTAAGTCCTGGCCATGTTAGGACCAGAAAGTGCAAAGGTCAGGAAATGCCCGTTGTTGGAGCCCTTGCTCTTCCGGCTTGCATTCTACACCCTTCTCTTAAATTTGGTGAGAAAGTCAGTACAGAAGGGATTGAGGAAGAAGCTCTGCATAGGATGGGTGGCAAACAGGCCGGCGTGGGTTCTAAGAGACACCGTGGAAGGCAGGTTGTTTGTTAAGGGACCTGCGGGATTCTCCAGTCAAGGGAGCGTTTAGGATCTCTCAGCGAGGCAGGCATTATGGAGTCAATATTGGGGCAGCATTTGCCAAACTTCGTCACAACTGGGAGCACCAGGCCAGGTGGCAGGGACTCGCCCTGGACACAAGAGGTGAGCTTGGCTCCTGCAGTGGGGACATGGAAGAGCCCATAGGCTCCGGACACGCAGCATCCTGGTACCTCCATCACAAACGCATCAGTGTTTTGACTAAGAACCACATCTGCCCTTTTCTTGAAATGTAAATTGGACTGGACCATCCAAGCAGGTTTGCAATTAGGTCAGCCCCTCTTCTGGGGGTCCCAAGGTCACTAGGACCTCCTTGGACCTTAGGTGAGTCCAAGTTGAAAGGAAGGGAACCTCCACCAAGCAAAGAGCAGGAATTAGGCCAAAGGCACAAAGTCTGAAACAGAAAGAGAGAGATGAGCCCGCCAGGTGGGCGCATGATGGCACCAGGGGCAGAGGTCAAGAGGGAGCTCTCCCAGAGAGGGTCTCCTCAGGGAAGAGGACCCAGGACCCTCTCCTGGGTCTCTGGGTCCTGCCTCAGCCCACTGAGCGCTGAACACCTGGACGAAGCCTGGTATAGGTTGTACCATCAAACATGGCAGCCACTTTGGCCAATCCAAACTGAGACGCTGCAGACTTCAAAGCCTGAGTGTGCCAAGAGGAATGTGAAATATCCTAGCCACAGTCTCGATCCTGATTACGTGTTGAAATCTATTTTAAAATTTTTACTTGTTTATTTATTTGCCTGCGCTGGGTCTTGGGTGTTGCACCCTGGATCTCTGCTGCATCAGGCAGGACCTTCTGCCTCTGCACACAGGTTCTCCAACTGTGGCTCAAGGCTTCGTTCCTCCAAAAGATGTAGGATCTTAGCTCCCCAAAGAGGGATCGAACCCATGCTCCTTGCCTTGCAAGGCAGATTCTTCACCACTGGGCAACTGGGGAAGTCCCTGAAATCGTATTTTTAGATAGATCTGATTAAATAAATAGTTCAAATTAATTTTACCAGTTTATTCTCACTATTTTAACTATTTCCGATGGACAGCATCCTCTAAGGCTCGTGGTAGCATCCTGGAGGACGGTGCAAGAATGCCCACCCCCTGGCACCCCTGTTTCAAATCCTGAAAGATNGAAAGAGGAGAGTGAAAAAGTTGGCTTAAAGCTCAATATTCAGAAAACGAAGATCATGGCATCCGGTTCCATCACTTCATGGGAAATAGATGGGGAAACAGTGGAAACAGTGTCAGACTTTATTTTGGCGGGCTCCAAAATCACTGCATATGGTGACTACAGCCATGAAATGAGAAGACACTTACTCCTTGGAAGAAAAGTTATGACCTAGATAGTATATTCAAAAGCAGAGACATTACTTTGCCAACTAAGGCAAAGTAGTCAAGTCAACTAAGTCCGTCTAGTCAAGGTTATGGTTTTTCCTGTGGTCATGTATGGATATGAGAGTTGGACTGTGAAGAAGGCTGAGCGCCGAAGAATTGATGCTTTTGAGCTGTGGTGTTGGAGAAGACTCTTGAGAGTCCCTTNCCAAAATCACTGCATATGGTGACTACAGCCATGAAATGAGAAGACACTTACTCCTTGGAAGAAAAGTTATGACCTAGATAGTATATTCAAAAGCAGAGACATTACTTTGCCAACTAAGGCAAAGTAGTCAAGTCAACTAAGTCCGTCTAGTCAAGGTTATGGTTTTTCCTGTGGTCATGTATGGATATGAGAGTTGGACTGTGAAGAAGGCTGAGCGCCGAAGAATTGATGCTTTTGAGCTGTGGTGTTGGAGAAGACTCTTGAGAGTCCCTTGGACTGCAAAGAGATCCAACCAGTCCATTCTGAAGGAGATCTGAAGGATCTGGGATTTCTTTGGAAGGAATGATGCTGAAGCTGAAACTCCAGTACTTTGGCCACCTCATGAGAAGTGTTGACTCATTGGAAAAGATTCTGATGCTGGGAGGGACTGGGGGCAGGAGGAGAAGGGGACGACAGAGGATGAGATGGCTGGATGGCCATCATGGACTCTATGGATGTGAGTCTGAGTGAACTCCAAGAGATGGTAATGAACAGGGAGGCCAGGCGTGCTGCGATTTTTGGGGTTGCAAAGAGTCGGACACGACTGAGCGACTGAACTACTGGGACCAGATGCCATGATCTTAGTTTTCTGAATGCTGAGCTTTAAACCAACTTTTTCACTCTCCTCTTTCACTTTCATCAGAGGCTCTTTAGTTCCTCTTTACTTTCTGCCATAAGGATGGTGTCATCTGCATATCTGAGGTTACTGATATTTCTCCCGGCATTCTTGATTCCAACTTGTGCTTCATCCAGCCCAGCGTTTCTCATAATGTACTCTGTATATAAGTTAAATAAGCAGGGTGACAATATACAGTCTTGATGTACTCTTTTCCCTATTAGAACCAGTCTGCTGTTCCATGTCCAGTTCTACCTGTTGCTTCCTGACCTGCATACAGATTTCTCAAGAGGTGGGTCAGGTGGTCTGGTATTCCCATCTCTTTCAGAATTTTCCATGCTTTGTGGTGATCCATACAGTCAAAGGCTTTGGCATAGTCAATAAAGCAGAAATAGATATTTTTCTGGAACTCTCTTGCTTTTTCCATGATCCAGTGGATGTTGGCAATTTGATCTCTGGTTCCTCTGCCTTTTCTAAAACCAGCTTGAATATGTGGAAGTTCATGGTTCACGTATTGCTGAAGCCTGGCTTGGAGAATTTTGAGCATTACTTTACTAGCCTGTGAGATGAGTGCAATTGTGCGGTAGTTTGAGCATTCTTTGGCATTGCCTTTCTTTGGGATTGGAATGAAAACTGACCTTTTCCAGTCCTGTGGCCACTGCTGAGTTTTCCAAATTTACAGGCATATTGAGTGCAGCACTTTCACAGCATCATCCTTCAGGATTTGAAACAGCTCCACTGGAATTCCATCACCTCCACTAGCTTTGTTGGTAGTGATCCTTCCTAAGGCCCACTGGACTTTGCATTCCAGGATGTCTAGCTCTAAGTGAGTGATCATACCATCATGATTATCTGGGTCATGAAGATCTTTTTTGTACAGTTCTTCTGTGTATTCTTGCCACCTCTTCTTAATACCTTCTGCTTCTGTTAGGTCCATAAAATTTCTGTCCTTTATTGAGCCCATCTTTGCATGAAATATTTCCTTGGTATCTCTAATTTTCTTGAAGAGATCTCTGGTCTTTCCCATTCTATTGTTTTCATCTATTTCTTTGCACTGATCACTGAGGAAGGCTTTCTTATCTCTCCTTGCTATTGTTCGGAACTCTGCATTCACATTGGTATATCTTTCCTTTTCTCCTTTGCCTTTCATGTCTCTTCTTTTCATAGCTATTTATAAGGCCTCCCCAGACAGCCATTTTGCTTTTTTGAACCTCATTCCATAGTTCATCAGGCACGCTATTAGATCTAGTCCCTTAAATCTATTTGTCACTTCCACTGTATAATTGTAAGGGATTTGATTTAGGTCATACCTGAATGGCCTAGTGGTTTTCCCTACTTTCCTCAATTTAATTCTGAATTTGGCAATAAGGAGTTCATGATCTGAGCCACAGTCAGCTCCTAGTCTCATTTTTGCTGACTGTATAGAGCTTCTCCATCCTTGGCTGCAAAGAATATAATCAATCTGATTTTGGTATTGAAATCTGGTGATATCCATGTGTAAAGTTTTCTCTTGTGTTGTTGGAAGAGGGTGTTTGCTATGACCAGTGCGTTGTCTTCACAAAACTCTGTTAGCCTTTGCCCTGCTTCATTCTGTACTCTAAGGCCAAATTTGCCTGTTACTCCAGGTGTTTTTTGACCTCCTACTTCGCATTCCAGTCCCCTATAATGAAAAAAACCATATTTTGGGGGTGTTAATTCTAGAATATAAATATTTATCTTTCTCTTTGTGACTTACTTCACTCTGATAGGTTCTAGGTTCATCCACCTCATTAGAACGGACTCAAATGTGTTCCCTTTTATGGCTGAGTAAAGTCTCTGATGCTGGGAGGGATTGGGGGCAGGAGGAGAAGGGGACGACAGAGGATTAGATGGCTGGATGGCATCAGCGACTCGATGGACATGAGTTTGAGTGAACTCTGGGAGTTGGTGATGGACAGGGAGGCCTGGCGTGCTGCGATTCATGGGGTCACAAAGAGTTGGACACGACTGAGCCACTGAACTGAATATTCCATTGTGTATATGTACCACATCTTTATCCATTCATCTTTTGATGGGCATGGTTATAATGACAATTGCAGTTGCCTAGGGCTTGTGGGGGAGGAGATGAACTGCAAATGAGCAGGAGAAAATGTTTTAGGGTGCTGGAAATGTTCTGTATCTTGATTGTGGTGGTGGTGGTAGCATAACTGTATATAATTACCAAAATGCATCAGGCTCTACACTTAACTTGGGTGAATGTCATTGAATGTCAATAATAATCAGATATAAATTTTAAGTGAAAAACTCCACATCATAAGCAAAGAACACATAAAGCATGGAGCACTTTGAAAATGGCAAAAATGAGTGTAAATAAAAACTATAAAGGTATCCATCAAGCTTAATCACTCAGTCGTGCGGGACTCTTTGCACCCCCATGGACTGCAGCCCTCCAGGCTTCCGTGTCCATGTGGAGTCTCCAGGCCAGAATACTGGAGTGGGTTGCCATGTCCTCTTCGAGGGATCTTCCAAACCCAGGGATCGAACCCAGGTCTCCCGCATTGCTGGTGTTCTTTACCATCTAAGCCACCAGGAAAGCCCAAAGGCATCCATGAGAACTAAAAAGAGATCACAAAGCTGGAAAGCATCTACTGTGAGCCTGTGCGTGGTGGACGAAAGACAGATGGGACACAACCACAAACACCCGGTAGAACAAGGGTGTGGCTTTGTGCTGGTTACAGTGCCCTGGCACATTGTTTGGTCCTCACCGCCGTGGGAGTCAGGTAGGCTGGCTCTGATTCTCCCGCTTTATAGAGACAGAGACTCAGAGAAAAGGAGTTACTCAGTTCATTACAGTTGCTCAGTTGTGTCCGACTCTCAGCGACCCCATGGACTGCAGCCCACCAGGCTCCTCCATCCATGGGATTTTCCAGGCAAGAGAACTGGAGTGGGGTGCCACTGCCTTCTCCGGTCTCTGCTGCTGCTAGGAGAGACGTTAATACTCGCTCAGGAAGCCGTATTAAGCAGCAAACAGGAAGTGAGTGCGTGAAGTCACTCAGTCGGGTCCGACTCTTTGTGACCCCATGGACGGTAGCCTACCAGGCTCCTCTGTCCGTAGGATTCTCCAGGCAAGAGTACTGGAGTGGGTTGCCATTTCCTTCTCCAGGAGAATTTCCTAACCCAGGGATCGAACCCAGGTCTCCCCCATTACAGGCAGACGCTTTACCATCTGAGCCACCAGGGAAGAGCCCAGCATACAGGAAAGGGCATGCGTATTTCGAGAGCACTCAGTCCAGTTCGCCTGAAACCTGAGAAACAGGCACCGGGAATCCTGGAGGCGCTGTGGCCGCCGCCCAGTCCTCCGGCGGTCTCAGTCGCGCGTGCAGAAGCACCTTCCTCGAGCGGCGGCTGAGAGGGGCGGGGCCTGGGCGCTGTCACTCCGGGCACGCAGCCCCCCCCCACGTCGGCGCCGTCGCGTGCGCGCGCAGCCGGGCAGGGGGCGGGCCCCCGCGGCGCGTCCGTTGCTAAGGCCGCGCCACCCCTGGCGACCGAGGGCCGCGGCCCGGCGCACGCGCCTGGGCGGACTCCGGTGCACTGTGGGATGGGAACCCGAGCGGCGCGTCGAGGCCGGAGCGGGCAGCGGAGGCGGCGGCGCGGCCGGCGGCGGCCCGGGAGCCGGGCTTAGGCTCTGCGGCCGGCAGGGCGCGGCCATGAACGCGGCGGTGGTGAAGCGGACGCAGGAGGCTCTGGGCAAGGTGATCCGGAGGCCGCCGCTGACCGAGAAGCTGCTGAACAAGCCCCCGTTCCGCTACCTGCACGACATCATCACGGAGGTGAGCGCCGGGCCGGGATCGGAACTGCGGTCTGGGCCGGGTCCCCGTGCGCGGACCGGGTGAGGGCCGGGGTGCGGGCTAGGGTGCAGGTCCGGGGGTAGGGGCCCATGTGGGATGTCGGGGTGCGCGCCGGAGACCGGGATGCGGATCGGCGGTCGGTGTTGGGGTGGGAGTCGGGGGACAGGGGCTGGGGGGTTCGGACCAAAGCTGGCGTCGGGATCGGACCTCGCGTCGCCGAGCGCTGCCCCTGCCCGAGGAGCCCGGCCTCGGCGGGACGGATGACCCCCTGGGCCGCCTTTCCCGGGAGTGTCCCGGCTCTTGGGGAGCATTCTTATGTTTTCCGTCCTGCCCCACTCTTCTTAGAGCAGATCTTCCACTCAGCCTGGCAGGGCTGTTTCTGAGACTTTTTTCCCTCGCAGCGTCTGGCAGATGGAGAGTGTTCACAAATCCCAGGAGAAGGACATTATTTTCTTGTTAGCGCCCCACCCAAGTTTCCCTCCACCTGCTCCTGCTGTGGTCACCCCGTTGTTGTGCCGTCGCTAAGTCCTGTCCGACTCTTTCCAACCCCATGGACTGCATGCAGCACACCAGGCTTCCCTGTCCGTCACCACCTCCCAGAGCTTGCTCAAACTCATGTCCACCGAATCGGTGATGGCATCCAACCATCTCATCCTGTCCTGTCGTCCCCTTCTCCTCCCGCCTTCAGTCTTTCCCAGCATCAGGGTCTTTTCCAGTGAGTCAGCTCTTCCCCATATTAGATGTTTAATCAATGCCTGTGGGTGGACTTATTGAAGGTGGTTGTTGGAGAACCTGGAAGGATATAACTATAAAAGAGCAGGGCTGTATTTGCTGATTGATGGCAGAGCATGCCTTGAGATTAGCTGTCTCACTCTCTTGCCCGCTGGCTGGCTGGTTCCTGAGTGACGGAGACTTGTTTGTTGGCACATTCCGGGCATGGTACACAGAAGGTGCACAGCAAACACTTACTGCTGAATGGAGTCAGTCACGGCTCCGGTGACTCCAGTGTCAGCGCCCATTTCCATGGTGCGCCCGAGTGTGGTGTTGCCCTTGGGAACCCAGGCATGCTCTCTGGGCTTCAGGAGTCAGGTTCAATTTGCAGGTGTCCCGGCCTGCTACTCTTGCCCATGTTGGTCCGTAAACTTCACTTCTCGATCCTTCCGACAGGTTCGGCATCTTACTCTTCCACAAACTGTGCTTTACCTGTCTCTGCTCTCCTGACTTAGCTTATGATGTGGACCTCTCTGTGCTTATAAGCTGTGCTTAAAACTCTCAAAACTGACCCACATTCCCAGGGCTGTCTTGACCGCCCTGGACAGTGTCTGGAGAAGGGACGAGGCTGTGTGGAGAGCCTGGTGGGACAGGGCTGTGTAGGGAGCCTATAGAGGGAGCCAGGCCTTGAGTGGCATCACCTCTTCCTGTGAAATGGGCAGGTGGTATCCTCTGACCCAGGAAGGATCCAGTCACTTAGCCAGGAGGTAAGTGGCTGACTGCCCGGTTGCTACCTCAGCCGGACACTTTGATTTTCTGTATTTGTCCTGTTTTCTCACTGAAACCAGAAAGCCAGGAAAGAGGCTAGGGGGCCCTGCATCTTTCTGTGGGTCCTGATGTGGGCTTATCATGGTGGCTGCTGTCCCCACCTCCTGCAAGATTGGAGTAGGGGAGGAGAGTTCAGGGAGGAATCGACTCCATTGCCAGGTAGCCAGACTGTGGGGAAGGAGTTCCGTGTTCCCCACTGGGATGCACTGGTCTGCCTTTTTGCTAATCTAAGGTTAAAAGTTGGACTGTGAAGAAAGCTGAGCGCCGAAGAATTGATGCATTTGAACTGTGGTGTTGGAGAAGACTCTTGAGAGTTCTTTGGACTGCAAGGAGATCCAACCAGTCCATTCTAAAGGAGATCAGTCCTAGGTGTTNTGTGGGGAAGGAGTTCCGTGTTCCCCATTGGGATGCACTGGTCTGCCTTTTTGCTAATCTAAGGTCAAAAGTTGGACTGTGAAGAAAGCTGAGCGCCGAAGAATTGATGCATTTGAACTGTGGTGTTGGAGAAGACTCTTCAGAGTCCTTTGGACTGCAAGGAGATCCAACCAGTCCATTCTAAAGGAGATCAGTCCTAGGTGTTCTTTGGAAGGAATGATGCTAAAGCTGAAACTCCAGTACTTTGGCCACCTCATGAGAAGAGTTGACTCATTGGAAAAGACTCTGATGCTGGGAGGGATTGGGGGCAGGAGGAGAAGGGGATGACAGTGGATGAGATGGCTGGATGGCATCACCGACTCGATGGATGTGAGTTTGAGTGAACTCCAGGAGTTGGTGATGGACAGGGAGGCCTGGCGTGCTGCAATTCATAGGGTCTCAAAGAGTCGGACAGGACTGAGTGACTGAACTGAACTGTAGGTCAAAAGTAATTTCTCTGCCTGTGTAAAGGTAAGTATGTTAATTGTCACTTATTTGATAAAGATGTTAGAACAACTGACATATGGAAAGTGTTTTCAAATAATACATGGCGATTCTCTTAGCAAAATTCTTTACTACCTCCTGAGTATCGTGTTCACATTGCCATATTCTAGAGTTTTAGTTACTGCTAAGCTAACTCCGTATCTTTCATAACATGAAGCATTGATCCTGTGAAATTAATGCCTCTTGTTGCTGGAAATGATTGCACTGTTTATACTGACAGTTTACACTGTCAGCACACTAGAAAAATCTCAAAAGGAACAAAATGAAGAAGTTCTAGGAACATTAAATTCTCTTAATATTCCGCTTCATACAAGAAAGCCTGGCATGCTGCTGTCGTGGGGTTGCAGAGTCGGGTACCACTTAATGACCGAACNACCTCCTGAGTATCGTGTTCACATCGCCATATTCTAGAGTTTTAGTTACTGCTAAGCTAACTCCGTATCTTTCATACCATGAAGCATTGATCCTGTGAAATTAATGCCTCTTGTTGCTGGAAATGATTGCTCACAAGTTTACACTGTCAGCACACTAGAAAAATCTCAAAAGGAACAAAATGAAGAAGTTCTAGTAACATTAAATTCTCTTAATATTCCGCTTCATACAAGAAAGCCTGGCATGCTGCTGTCGTGGGGTTGCAGAGTCGGGTACCACTTAATGACCGAACAACAACTCTTAATGTTCTACCTGTCTTATCAGGGGAAATAACAGCACAGCTGTTGAGCGGTTTGAGAAGTATAAGCTAGCTAGTTGTAGCTTGGTCTTAAACAAGGAACTTGGTATTAGTGTGGCACTGTCTTTTCTTTTCTTTTAAAAGCATGTCTTGTGGTAATAAGTACTCTTTATATCCGCCAGGACACACACTTATAGGCATGTTCATCCTTACCACATATGAGTGCAGTCTGATATTTTCTGATCGGTTTTATTTTTTAAAAATAGGCTTACTGCTACCCATTGCGTTGACTTTATAGTGACCTGCCACAGGAGAACCAATGGTCTGAGAGGACCTGGGGCCCTGGTGTGCCTGGGGGTGGGGAGGGGTAGAAAGCATCACCAAGCCTGACTGAGGGGTAGCTGGGAGGTCCAGGTTGACTGGGGAGAGGGAGTGGTTAGGGGACTAAAAAAAAAAGTGATGTGGCAACAGACCACCCCCTCCCCCCAGACACCCCGCAGGGTCCCAGGAAGTGATTGATGCGGGGAAACCCAGGCCGGCAAGTCCGCTTTCTTCCCCAGATCCTTGCTCCCCACTGCTCTGAGCGGCCCTCAAGAGACGCCTGTTTCTGCTTTCTCGGGGCCTCCTGTGGCCCTGAGGCTGAGTCTATTTCCTAATGGCTTCGAAGGCTACCTGGGTCAGGCCCCTGCTGGCTCCCTGTCCTCAGGCCCCTCCTGTCAAAGGCCATCTGCCCCTGGAACGGACTTGGCCCCGGACCTTGTGGGACTGTTTCTCTGGCCTGGCACGTGCTCCCCTGGATCTTCTCTGGTCTCAGGTTGGGTAGGCTTTGCTCTGGGAAGTGTTCCCAGACAGCCTGGGCCCTCCTGCACTTGGATCGGGGGAGATGCTGTCCCCACTTAGCGCCCTGCCGGTCCGTCTTGTTTACCTGTCCTGGCAGCCACACTGACTTCCGTGAGGATCAGGCGGACTCTGCCTGGGACGAGGCCCCCACACGTGGCAGACGCTGGAATGCATGTCACGTCGGTGGATGGAGGACGACTGGGTGGACAGAGCCCGGCACCCTCAGCGTGGGGCAGTGGGCGCGGCTGAGCCCCAGGCTGTCCTGGGGCGCCGACCGTGGCCTCGCCTTTTCTTTTGAAGGTGATCAGGATGACGGGCTTCATGAAGGGCCTCTATACGGACGTCGAGATGAAGTCCGACAACGTCAAGGTAGGTGGGAGGTGCTCTCCCGGGGGACTTCAGAAGCTGTGCTCCGGGGCTGGAGCACGAGGCTGGTGGCTCTGGGAGTGCCCTGCGGCCTCCTCACCTCAGCTTCCTCCAGCAGCTGCATGGCACGCTATGTCAGCCTTCAGAAACGCAGCTAGCGTTCCAGAGGTGGGTGCCAGCCCATCGCCTGAAAGGGAAAGCTTTACGGAACTTTTATTTGGTGGTAGTGGTTATTAAGAGTCAGGAATTCTAAATAAAATAGCTTTTTGTCCAAACAGAAAACTGGGCCTGTTGAACATCCTGAGGATAGTGCAAGCTCTTTTTCAAATATTTTAATATCTGTGTTTCAAATGAATATCTTTCAGGATAAAGATGCAAAAATTAGCTTCCTGCAGAAGGCCATAGACGTGGTAGTCATTGTCTCCGGAGAGCCGCTGTCCGCGAAACCAGCTCGGATTGTGGCAGGGCACGAGCCGGAGAAGACCAACGAACTGCTGCAGAGAATCGGAAAGTGCTGTCTCAGCAAGGTGGCGCCACCCGCCCCAGAGCTGGGAGCAGTGCACCGCTGGGAGGGCCACATGCCTGGGAGGGCGACCAGGCGGGCCACCCCACGCTGTGGGCACGCTGGAGGAGTGCGGTTTAGCTCTGTCCCTGCAGTCCGATCCTCCCTCTCTTGGAGCCCGGGAGTTAACAGCCGTGGTTTAAAGCTCTGCAGTGAACAGACGAGAGAGTCCCGGGCACAGGTTTCCCGCGCTGTCGGTGTGCAGTAGGGGGCCTTGGGCGCCCTGCCTGGGGCACATGGCTGAAGGCCGCGCGCCCAGCCTCTGAAGCCCTGTGCTGCTCCTCCTCTTGGGCCCCCTTTCAGAGCCCGTAACTGTTTCCAGCTCGGGTGGCCGGAGTGGCCGGAGGAGCTGTTTCTCTCCGTCTGTGAGGTTGACGGGGTGTCCCTGTTCTCTGCAGGCCTTTCCAGTCCCCCTCCCAAGTCCTGTCCTCTCCTCCCTCTCCCCGGAGGAGTGTGTGCGGAGCTCTGCTGCCTTCCGAGAAACCCCCGAGGCGCTCGTGCGGGGGCCGGATTTCCTGGGGTCCTCGCCACTGGCTGGAATCCGGGCCTCTCTGGCCTCGCTGTCCCTCTGGGGCTGTTGGAGGAGGTCTTCCCTTGGGCCCTCCTCCTTCCTGGGATCTGAGTAGCCCCCAGCGGAGCAGAGCTGGACCTTTGCCAGGGGCGTGGGGAACACAGCCCTAGATGGAAGTGACGGGCTGGAGGCCAGGGGCTCGCCTTCCTCGCTTCTGAGGTGGGAGAGGCGGGCTCCAGCCCACACGGCAGGTGGGGAGTGGGGTGAGACTGGCTCCTGGGGCCGCAGGAGACCCCCGCCTCGTGGGTCCAAGGCTTGGGACTCAGCTGCCCTAGATCCTGCGCGGTGCTCCCTTTCCAGAAGCGGATCTGACGAGTGCTTGCTGCCGAGTCCTCGGCCCCGCCCCGGCGCCTCGCGAGGCCCGCCCCTCCGGCCCTGGGCTCTCAGCGCCCCCTGCTGCCTGCCCCCAGGTCTGCCCTGCCCCGGCCTCGCTCACGCCGCGGGCTTCTCAGGGCAGAGCCGCCTCCCCCGCAGCCCGTGGGGCCGGCTGCCCCTCCCGGGGTCCCCGTCACGGTCCCCTGGCGCACTGCACCGACTTGATGACTGTGTTCGGCCGTCTTGCCGGTGCGCAGCGTGGCCTTGGCCCTGGGTCTAGGGCCCGGCGTGCGACGGGCACTCGGCACAGGCTTGCGGAAAGAGGAAGTGTGTGGGCAAGGGGGACTTGTGACCGAGGAGTCCGGGACTCCGGGGGCAGGCGGGGACGCTGCCCAGGGGGCTTAGCATCTGACGGGGCTCCAGTGAGATCGTTCCTTAGGCGGCCTCTGTGGCCCTGTGAGAGGTGCGGGGCGGCTGGCACAGGCGGCCGCGCTTGGCAGCTTGGGTGGAGGGGAGTGAGGTTCGCTTAGCTTGAGTGGACTCTGGTGTTAAGGACTGGAAATGCTGGAAGGGACAGGTCTAGGCGATGCTGTACGTTGTCTGTGATAAAATTCATTTCCTTCAGGAGACAAAGAGTCCGTTTAATGCACAGTCTTTGCTGACGCTTGTGTATTAAGTGTACTGATTTCATTGCAACCTTGCGTTTTCTCTCCTCCCGTTGGGACCAGCTCTCCAGTGATGATGCAGTGAAGAGGGTGTTGGCCGGAGAGAAGGGGGACATGAAAGGACGGCCCTCACTGGCGTCCAGACCACAGGAACTGGATAATAAGAACGTGAAGGAAGACGAGTCCAGGGTCCAGAAAGACAAAGAGGTGAATGCAGGTTACGTGTGTCTAAAATAGCGGGGCCTTTTGTGGTTCAGGTAGATAATTTGTAAGTGATGGATGCTGTTACTTGGCTTTTTATTTTCCAGGATAGAGGAAATTCTGAACCAAACGAGAGAAGTACAAGCAGAGATCAGAAACAGAAAGAGGACTTAAAGGAAGAAAGCAAACCCCGAGAGAAGGAAAGGGACAAGGACAAGGCCAAGGAGAATGAGCGGGACAGACACAAAGAGCCGGAGCGAGACAAGCACCGAGAAGGGGACCGCGAGCGCGCCAGGAACCGGGCGCGGCCGGACCGGGAGAGGGACCGGGACCGCGGCCCCCGGGAGCGCGACAAGGACGCCGAGCGCCGGAGCGAGGGCGGCAAGGAGAAGGAGCGCGGCAAGGAGCGGGAGCGGCGGCGGCTGCGCAACGGGGAGCTCTGCAGGGACCCCGAGCCCGAGCGGAGCCGCGAGCGCGACCGGCCGGAGAGGAAGGTGCGCGCCCCGGGGCGCTCCGCCGCCCGCCCGCAGAGGGCGTGGGCTCCGCGCTAGGATTCAGACCGCGTCTGGCTGCAGTGTGCCGGGGAGACCGCATTTATATCACCCGCCCTAAAATCACGGCCAGCCCGGAGTCCTCGCAGAACCCCAGGATGCTGTCTGCCGCGTGCAGGCGTGTCGGGGTGTTTTCCTGGGGAGCGGTGGACCCCGCCACCTTGTGAGCGGTTCCTAGGCTGCCCTCTGTGTGGGGGGCTCCCCCTGGCTGTGGGCCTGGCCGCCTGCATTCAGGGTGAGGGCTGCTTTCTAAGTCTCTGAAGCATTAGCCAGGTCAGTACAGTGAGGCCCCAGCCTACTGAATTCCTGCTCAATTCAAGTTCTCAGGTAAATTTAGGATTTTCCAGAAAATTGGCTTGGTTTCAGGCAGTGTTTATTTTTTTTGTTGTTTCAGGTTATTTTAGAGTCTCTGTAGATAGGGTAAGTAAGCTTCCTGTCAGGGCTAGCGTGCGGACTCTGGGTCTTGGGGGACGTCGCATAACTGTAAAGTGCCCTGGGAAGGCCCTGGAAACTCTCCAGCCACTTGGAAGGAAGAAGCTGAGGTCTGGACCAGTTCAAGGTCCACCCGAGGGGGTGGCAGGTGGCGAGGGGCCAGGCTGAGCCCCCGTGTTCTGCTGCGATGACCATCTGCTATTGTGGCTTGGCATCCCGGGGATGTGGCTCTGGGAGGTGAGCGGGCCTCTGGGGCCAGCCCAGCGCCAGGCCTGGAAGCTGGTCTTTTTGGTGGTTCTGTTGGTAATGTTAGCGTGCCGCCTGGAAGCTTGGGGTCCCCCAGGAGCATCCAGAAGTCAGGTAGCCCACCATGCAGTATGTGTCATAAAAACCAAGACACCCTCCGCCGTGCCCCCCCCCCCTTTTTGCCTCTGTTTAAATGGGGTCTGAGGAAAGTCTTTTCCTCTGGCCTGGCTTTTTGTTGCGCTCAGGCACTCTTGTGCATTTTGCTGTGCCCTGCTTGGGCGCCTTCTCTGCCATCCAGGCCTTCAGATCCAGGGCCCCCGTGGCGTGTCCCGGGCTTCCTGGCGGTGTGCCTGCTGCTGTGGGCAGGCGTCCCGCTGCGCTGCGCTGAGGCGGCGTCTGAGGCGGGGCGGTGGGGCGGCCCTGCTCCCAGCTGGCCGTGCTTGGCCCGAGGGGGTGCGCACAGGCCTGGCGTGGCGACCCTGCTGGCCTGGCCCCTCTGTGTCCGCCCGGGGCTCCTCTGTGGAGCGTGGTTTTGGGGGACATGCTGTGCTTTCTCCTGGGAGCCCCCCAGAGGCCTGAGCTCCAGGGCGTCTGTGAGGGCAGCTCTGAGAGGAGGAGACGGCTCTCACCCGTGTCCTCCAGGTGGTCTGATTGGATCTCTTGACGTAGAAGAGACGCTGGTGAGATGTTCTTAGCCTGTGAAGCCCCTAGTGTGGCCCCGTGTGGCAGTGGGGGTGTGAGGTCAGGGTGGCCACGTCGGGGTGCTCCCTCCTCGCATGTCGTCGGCAGCTGAGTGCTNCCGGGGCTCCTCTGTGGAGCGTGGTTTTGGGGGACATGCTGTGCTTTCTCCTGGGAGCCCCCCAGAGGCCTGAGCTCCAGGGCGTCTGTGAGGGCAGCTCTGAGAGGAGGAGACGGCTCTCACCCGTGTCCTCCAGGTGGTCTGATTGGATCTCTTGACGTAGAAGAGACGCTGGTGAGATGTTCTTAGCCTGTGAAGCCCCTAGTGTGGCCCCGTGTGGCAGTGGGGGTGTGAGGTCAGGGTGGCCACGTCGGGGTGCTCCCTCCTCGCATGTCGTCGGCAGCTGAGTGCTGTGGGTGGGGGACCCGGGCACGGAGCCGGGCCCGCACAGGAACTGCTTCGGATGCAGTCGAAGACACTGACCTGCTGAAACATTGAGCAGGCGCCCATCGCTCTTCATGGAGGAAAACCTCAGCAGCTGTGCCCCTTCTCCCTATGTTGGCACGTGTCTGAGAGTTGGCTTAAGCGCGAGGCTTCCTAAGGTGTTGATTTAACCTCTTACAGTTTGCACGTCATGTTTGTCTTGAGAGTGCATTTGTATCACACAGTCTGAAGCCTTTGCTCCGTCGGGAAGTGAGAGTGGTTTCCTCTCGGAAGCTGGGACCAGGACAATGTTGCCCTGGGTGTCAGAGCTCCTTTCTGCTCCAGGTCCCCTGTGTGTCCCTGGCACA
>SJYB01004519.1:2459324-2478835 GCA_006408585.1 Antidorcas marsupialis | reverse complement strand
GGTGTGGGCTGGGAAGGCTCCTGGTTGTTATTGGCATGAACCTGAGTTCTGCCAGCCGCCGCGTGAGCCTGCCCCAGCACCTCCAGGAATGACCCCCGACACCCGAACTCACCCCAAACCCCACCTCCAGACTGAGATAATGAAGGCTGCTGTCTAAGCTGCTAAGCTTGGGCAGCTTGTTACACAGCAGCCGAAGGCTGATACACCTGTTAGAGTGAAGACTGGGAGCAAGATCTCTGCCCAGGTGCCTGTTGGCCCTGGTCCTGGAGGTCTTATGTGTTTCAGCCAAAGAAGCTTTTCTGGAATAGGGGGGAGGTGGGGTGCGTGTTGTCCTTGCTGCTGCGTCCGGGTGTCCAGCACGGCCAGGCACGTGGGCAATGCCCAGCAGAACCTCAGTGAGGAGGAGTCAGCTCACCTGCCCCAGGCCACGGAGCTCGCAGGGAGCAGGATGGGACAAGAAGCCAGGGCCTGGATGCAAAGATTCTTCTGGGAGCCTCTGCTGAGGAAGTTATTTGCTTCCAGGAGACACTTGGGGCTTCTCAGGCTTTCTTTAGGAATGTGCTGTTTCTGCCTGGTGCCTCCTGAGATGCATGCTTCTGACCAGGGAAGGAGAAGGGGTAACCTGGGTGTGTGTGGCAAGGGTATCAGGACCTGGACATCAAGGAGGGCTTCCTGGAGGTGGTGCCCTGTGCCTGGAGGGGGAGCATCTGCTGGGTGAGAAGGGGTACGGAGCGGAGGGCATCAGGCAGAGGCAACAGTGTGTCCTGGGCAGGATGGTGCGGATGTTCTGGGAAGTCGGGAGAGGGGTGCTCTGTGTGTGTGTTGTGAGCCTCGCTGGGGCCGTGGGCTCGTCTGGAGGTGGAGGTGTTAGCCAGGACGTGGCTGGAGCCCCTGGCGGACCCCTGGGCTGTCTAGGGGAGAGCGATGGCCCAGGCTCCAGGCGGTGTCCACACTTGCCAGGGCCCTGGGACGGCTGCAGGCCTGAGCACCCAGTCTGACTCCCTCAAGGGCCAGAGCCCAGCCCCTGCCCAGCTCAGGGCCCTGCCCCCAGCAAGGAGCAGGGGTGGGGGCCCTGGTGTTGGCTGCCAGCCCCTGACCCCCACCCGCCCCGCCCACAGTGCTCGTCCCCGGGAGGGGCCTGGCTGCAGTTCTGAGGATGCTGCCCATGTTCCACGACGAGGAGCACGCTCGGGCCCGCGGCCTCCCCGAGGACACCCTGGTGCTGCCGTGAGTGGGCGCTCCCCTGGGTCCTGGGCACGGACGACAGCCAGCTGTCATGGGGTGGGGGGCACCCTGAGCCTGGCACCTGCCAGGCCGAGTTAGCGGGCTGTGGCTTCTCGGGGTGTCTGCAGTGAGCTGCTGGAGGGCGCCAGCCCCACTTTGTTGGCTTTAGAACTGACCACAGTCCCCTTTAAAGTTCCTCAGGGGAGGCAGGGGCTGGCCCCAGGGTCCCCCCTGCCCCCAGAAAGGTCCTGCTCCCCAGGTGGGGGCTCAGGCTGCCCGGTGCTCATCCCTGCTGGCCGCCGACCCCTCCTGCCAGTGGCCCCACTCCCGGGGCGTCCTGGCTCACTGCCTGCCGGGGAGCAGCCCTTCCTGGGGACCACGGTCCTTGTTCCTGCAGCCTCAGGCAGAAGGGGATGCTGAGAGGTGCAGGGCCCGAGGCCACAGCCCTGGGTGCCCGACTGGGCGCAGGGGGCGGGGCCGCTGACAGGGGGTGCTGAGTGCCAGCCTGCCATGCACCCTCCCGCAGGCCAGCCCGCCCCGACCAGAGGGTCTTCTACATGGTGCTAGAGTGCCAGCCCCTCTTCGACTCCAGTGACATGACCATCACCGAGTGGGTGCAGATTGCCCAGATCATCGAGGTGACGGGGGAGGGCAGGGAGGGCAGGGGGCAGGGTGTGGGGGCTCCACCTCAGCAGCACGGCTCCCGCGACCCTCTCTCCTGCACCCTGGAGGGGGCGCATCGAGACCCACGCCCACCTGTCCAGTGAGGAAATGGCACAGGTGGCCGTCTCGCTTTGAAAACTTAGCTTGTCCCAGTCCGTGTCCTGGGCGGAGACGCAAGACACCTCTGCAGACTGACAACTCCACGCCTGGTCCACCCCGCTCTGTCTGCCCCAAGCCCACCCTGGAGTACAGTCTTAGTGGGTTTAAGGCTCATGGTTTAAAGCACCGAGCGGACGTCTTACCTGCAGCCAGAGCCCCCTATCCCCATCAGCTCTCCTCTCCATCCCCCTACCCCACCAGCACCGGCCCCAGCTACTGCCTCCCGGGGTGGGAGCCCTCCCGGCCTGTTTCTCACCTTCCCCCCTTAAGAAANCCGTGTCCTGGGCGGAGACGCAAGACACCTCTGCAGACTGACAACTCCACGCCTGGTCCACCCCGCTCTGTCTGCCCCAAGCCCACCCTGGAGTACAGTCTTAGTGGGTTTAAGGCTCATGGTTTAAAGCACCGAGCGGACGTCTTACCTGCAGCCAGAGCCCCCTATCCCCATCAGCTCTCCTCTCCATCCCCCTACCCCACCAGCACCGGCCCCAGCTACTGCCTCCCGGGGTGGGAGCCCTCCCGGCCTGTTTCTCACCTTCCCCCCTTAAGAAACCCCACTCCCCAGAGAGAGGCTTTTCCCTGAGGCACCCTTCCTGGCAGCCAGGGGCTGGCCCCAGTGCCCCAGGCCTGGCCCTGCCTCTGGATGTCTGCAGCTGTGTCCGGGGCAGTCTCCCTGGTCTCTGGCCAGCAGCACCCACAGCTGGGGCCTGACGGCTTTTCTGAACAGCTGGGACTGCTGTTCAGTTCAGTTCAGTCGCTCAGTCGTGTCTGACTCTTTGTGACCCCATGAACCGCGCAACACGCCAGGCCTCCCTGTCCTTCACCAACTCCTTGAGTTTACTCAAACCCGTGTCCACTGTGTCGGTGATGCCATCCAGCCAATCTTACCCTCCGGCACGGCACGGCCCCCTCTGCTACCCTCAGGCCCCACTGCCCCTGCTAGCCAGTCCCCACGCTTCAGGGAGCACACGATGCTCCCTCATTGAGCACGGCTCCCACGACCCTCTCTCCTGCACCCTGGAGGGGGCGCATCGAGACCCACGCCCACCTGTCCAGTGAGGAAATGGCACACGTGCCTCAATCTCATCGTCATCCCCTTCTCCTCCCGCCTTCAATCTTTCCCAGCATCAGAGTCTTTTCCAATGAGTCAGTTCTTCACATCAGGTGGGCAAAGTGTTGGAGTTTCAGCTTCAGCCTCAGTCCCTCCAGTGAATGTTCAGTACTGATTTCCTTTAGGATGGACTGGTTGGATCTCCTTGCACTCCAAGGGACTCTCAAGAGTCTTCTCCAACCACAGTTCAAAAGCATCAATTCTTCGTCCTGCTATGCAGCCATGCGCAATTTCCCAGTGTGGCCGGCAGAGGGCGGCCCAGTCCACCACATGTCTCTGCTCCCATGCAGCTCCGAGCGGCGCCTGGCTTGGTCTCTCGTTGGGCTTCAAGAGAGGTCCTGGGCCCCTTGGTTCCCCACCACCACAGCCCAGGCCAACTGCCCCCCGAGGCCTTGGCTGCTCCCACGGAGGCGGTGGCTGGGGGGTGTCCCTGCAGAGCTGGCCTGCATGCCGGAGGGCCTTCTGACTCCCTGGAGGGGCAGTCCCCATGCCTGCTGTCCGCACCCTGCCCACCTCCAACATCTCATCTTCCCGCGCGGGCTGTGCCTCGCACCTGTTGCTTGTGTGCATGACTGGCCTTCCCACTGGACCGAGAGGCTGGTGGGCTTCCTCGCCCTGCAGCCCCTGCTGCCCTCGGGGGCAGTGGTCATTCAGCAAGGGGCCCTCCAGAGCACTGAGCTGGGCCTGGTGCTGCCGTCCAGCTGACTGTGCTCAGGAGCCCAGGCTGGGCATTGCGCAGGAAATCTTCCCACCCCGGGATCAAAGTGCCTGGAGACTCCTGCCAAGATCTCTCGGGGCCAAGGGGTGTCACTGGGAGACCCCTGGGGGTTCAGGGGAGGAGGCTGTCCTGGACGAGAGCAGAGCACAGGGGCAGGGGCTCCGTTCCCTGCGGGCCTCCCCGGCTGGCAGTGACCAGGGCCTACCCGTGCGTCCCTGAGTTTCGCCAGCCACGTGTGGGGGCACCAGCCTCTGCTCCCAGGAGCTGTGCCGCTTGAGCTGGCCGCCCCCCCTGCAGAGCCACTATGCACAGTACGACGGCTTTGTGGTCATCCATGGCACCGACACCATGGCCTTCGCCACCTCCGTGCTCTCCTTCGTGCTGGAGAACCTGCAGAAAACCGTCATCCTCACCGGGGCTCAGGTACCTCCCTGGGCGCCCGCTGGGCAGAGGCCGCATGGATCAGGGCCTTTCCCAGGCCACAGGGCCGCTGCGAGGGCAGGCGGGTCCCCGGCTCCGTCCTTGTGGTTCCGCTTGGCCAGTGCCCAATCAGCACCCGGATCCTGCCCGCTGCCAGCCTGCAACCCTGCTTTATCCCCTCCTCCCCCCACGCTGGCCCCGGTGGGACACTCCTGCTATAACCAGGGCAGGTGAGGCGCAGAGGCCGGGCAGCCGGCCCACGTCCACAGGCCTTATGAGCACGAGGACAGTGGCTCAGCCCAGGGTGGTTCCATTGGAGGCTCAGGGGGACCCCTCCCCAGCTGACCCCTCTGCCCATGCCATGGCAGTCCAGCCCTTTTCCGCCTTCCTGGGTAGGGGTGGGGAGCTGGGTACGGGCCAGTCTCCCCTGGGGCATCGGCCCCACAGCAGATACTGGGCAGGTCTGTGACCTGGTGCTCGGAGGCCCCACCTGAAGCTGCTTACCCTCGCCTGTACCTGCGGTCGGCCCCTGGCTCCCCTCTGCCTGCCCGGCCCAGGCATTGGCTTGGGCAGCATGAGAGCCGGGCCTTGGTGCCCTGGGGGCCAGGGAGCTGGGCTGGGCAACGACGGGTCCCAGGGCATCGTGTGCTCCCTGAAGCGTGGGGACTGGCTAGCAGGGGCAGTGGGGCCTGGGGGGAGCAGAGGGGGCCGTGCCGTGTCGGAGGAGCGCGGTCAGCAGGGGCAGCCCCCTAGCGGCAGCGCCCACCAGCCCGAGCCTGCCCCGGCTTCTCCCCAGGTGCCCATCCACGCCCTGTGGAATGACGGCCGGGAGAACCTGCTGGGCGCCCTGCTGCTGGCCGGCCAGTACGTGATCCCCGAGGTACTGCCTCCTCCTGCGGGTGGGGCTGGGTCTGGGGTGCAGCGCCGGGTAGGGGCGGGCACTTGCCCTGGGGGACGCAGGTGAGGGGGCCGGCGGGGCTATAGCTCCGTCTTTCACCTTGAACGTGAGCTGCACCCTCACCATAGAGAAAATGGGAGAGCAGCAGGCAGCAGGAGCCTGTGCCCGCGTCCCGCCCCATGACGCCTGCGGCTGGCGGCGCGGGGGCTTTCCCGGGCTCTGCGTGCGTGATGTGCGATATCTAACTTGTCCCAGCCGAGGACGTGGTGTGTATGTCCATCAACATCACACACACCTGAACGTGCCTAAGTTTCCATAGAAGCAGGCCCTTCGGGGCGTGGTTTTGGGAGCCCCTCTGGTCCCTCTGCGCCTGGCCCTGTCGCATGTTGGTGCATCTCAGGGGAGGGGGGGAGCCCTGGGAGGCGGGCCCGCCGTGGAGAGGAGCTTCACGAGCGCTGTTCAGAGCCCCCGCCCCAGGAGCAGCTCCGGAGTGGGGCGGGGGGTGCCCGGTGGGTGAGGGGAAGCTGGGGGTCGGCCCGGCTCCCCGGCGCTGAGCCGCGGCCTCCTCCCGCCCCGCAGGTCTGCCTGTTCTTCCAGAATCAGCTGTTTCGGGGCAACCGGGTGACCAAGGTGGATGCGCGCAGGTTCGCGGCCTTCTGCTCCCCCAACCTGCCGCCTCTGGCCACCGTGGGCGCTGACGTCACGAGTAAGCGCAGGGCAGCGGCCGCGGCTGCTGCGGGGCCTGTGGGCGGCCCTGGGCGGGGGAGCGCGGCCCTCAACTCTGCCGAGAACCCGGTGCAGGGGTGGGGGGTCTGCTCAGAGTGCGGACGCCCCCAGCTCACCCCGGCTCAGAGCCAGGCCGTGTGGGGGCCAGCCTCGCGGGTGCCCTGCCCCAGCCACGGGGCCCCAGGCCCAAGAGCCCCTCAGTGGCCTCGTGGGGACATGGCTCAAGTGGGGTGACCCATCCTGGGGACTTTCAGGGGACTCTCTGCCCCAGCCCCCCTCCTGGAGCTGTCTGATGCCTCCAGCTGTGGGTGGGTCCTGAGATCTCCCCCTGAGGCCCCCACGCTTGCCCCGGGGAGGAGAGGATCTCTGCCAGGTGGCTGTGGGCCACAGCGGGCAGGGGCGAGGAGACCCTTGACACTGTCAGAACTGCACACCGAGAGGGAAGGGACATGCAGGGAGGTGTCGCGGCCCGAGTCCTGAGTCCATTCAAGGGCCTTAGCCTGCACTTTCCTCCCCCTGCCCACCCACCCTGCTTGTCTGCATGCCCTGGAGGTTGGGGAGGCCCAGAACACGTCCGTATGTCTGAATGTGTGTAGCATGGCCGGGGTCTGGGGGTCAGGCAGGGGGCACTTGTTTGCTGAGGGTGAGAGTCAGGAAGACTTCCTGGAGGAGGTGGCACATGGGCTGGTGCTGGTGGATGGATCCGCCTCCGGGCTGTGCTGAGTGGTGGTGCTCAGACCCTCCTGCCTTGGTGCCAGCCAGCTGAGGAAGGAAGAATGGGCACGAAGGTGGGGCGGCCACTGTGCAGGCCTGCCTGCCCCGTGGGGCTGAGGCTGGGGCTAGCCCCTCACTCCTGGTCTGAGGCTCAGAGGGGAGCTTCCAGGACACGGCCCACTAAAGGGTGAAGAGGAGTCCACCCTGGTTCCCTGGTGAGTGGCTGACGCTGGCCCTGAGGGCCAAGACGTGGACCCCGCCCACGCCTGTGAACCCGGGAGGAGCGTGTCCTCCGGCCCAGGGCAAGAGTGCCCATGTGGTGTCAAGGGCCCCAGGCAAGTCCTGGAGCAGGTGCTGAGAAGCGCCAGGCTTTGCCCGGGGCGTGCCCGGCGGAGCCCCTCGCTGCTTCCTGCTGCATTTCCCGGCCCTCTGTGAGGTCGGGACTCGGGAGGGGCTGAGCTGTGCCAGGACGGGAGCACAGGGTGCTGCCCCCCACGCTGGTCCCAACACCGCCTGCCAAGTGGCCACGGCACACATGGTCACCTGGGTCTCCAGGAGCCCCAGGTCCTCCCCGGGAAGAAACCCGGGCCCTGGGGAGGGGGAGTCAGGCCTCCAGGCTCCGGCCAGTGGGCCCAGGTGGCTGCAAGGGACTCGGAACCACCATCCCCCAGTGCACCGGGCTGGGCCGCCTCAGCCTGAGGCCACAGGACTGAGCGGGAGCCTGCTGGGCCGCGGTGGGCCTCACACAGCCTCCCTCCCCCTCGGCCCCTCTGCACGTGGGGGCGGCGTCCCTCGGTGCCCAGCAGGCCAGTGGAAGGACTCGGGGCCCCGTGGGCTCTCGGGGGACGGGCTAGTCGCGTGGTGGGTGCGGGCCCTCTTTGTCTCCGCAAACCCTCCTCTGCAGCCAGAACNATGCCCAGCTCAGAGACTGTCAGGAAACGAGTGCATGTCACTTTACGCCCCCAGGTGTG
Organism: Antidorcas marsupialis; assembly: GCA_006408585.1. Classification (NCBI taxonomy): domain Eukaryota; kingdom Metazoa; phylum Chordata; class Mammalia; order Artiodactyla; family Bovidae; genus Antidorcas; species Antidorcas marsupialis. The sequence continues at coordinate 2,471,231 of SJYB01004519.1, read as the reverse complement.
CGTGCTTAGTCAGTCAGTCACGCCCAGCTCACTGTGATCCCGAGGACGGTGGCCCTCTCCAGGCAAGAACACCAGAGTGGGCTGCCATTTCCTTCGCCAGGGGTTCTTCTCGACCCAGGGATCAAACCCAGGCCTCCTGCGCTGCAGGCAGACTCTTTACCGTCTGAGCCACCACGGAAGCCCTAAGCCACTGAACAAGGCTCACTTGTTGCAGAGTGACAGCCGACAGATAACAGTCGCCCGCCAGACTGCACGCGAGAGCGCAGGCTCCTCTTGTCTCAGGCCTTTGGGCCTGCCTGTTTGGAGTTAAACCCTCCGGACAAACAGTGCGGACGCAGCCCCGAGCAGGAATAAGCTGGTTCTCAGAGTGGGAGGCAGGCCCAGATGGTACCTTCCTGAGGTGGAGTGTGACCCACGGCCGCAGCTGCGCCTCAGCCTCAGGAAACCTGCCTCTCTGTGAGCCACGGCCCCCGAGCATCTCTGAGGCCTCCGGCACCACAGTTATAATAAGATGATTAAACTAACTGAGGTGCTCCACCCTGTCTCTAGTTTTCAAGCTCTCAATTACAACTCCCACCTGGATGGGCTTGTCTGGAGTGTGGGGGACATTAGTCCCCACTCTGGTTTTCNCCTGTTTGGAGTTAAACCCTCCGGACAAACAGTGCGGACGCAGCCCCGAGCAGGAATAAGCTGGTTCTCAGAGTGGGAGGCAGGCCCAGATGGTACCTTCCTGAGGTGGAGTGTGACCCACGGCCGCAGCTGCGCCTCAGCCTCAGGAAACCTGCCTCTCTGTGAGCCACGGCCCCCGAGCATCTCTGAGGCCTCCGGCACCACAGTTATAATAAGATGATTAAACTAACTGAGGTGCTCCACCCTGTCTCTAGTTTTCAAGCTCTCAATTACAACTCCCACCTGGATGGGCTTGTCTGGAGTGTGGGGGACATTAGTCCCCACTCTGGTTTTCTCTGCGTGCTTGTGGTACCCTGGGGCAGTGAGGTATCAGGCAGGGGGCAGATCCTGCACCAGTCCAGGGAGGCTGCAGGCTGGCTCTGGCCCGGGGCCCCTGAGGAGCTCCACACAGGCCCAGCGCACTGCCCTGGCCAGCAGGCCCTCCAGACGTCCACCTCAAGTCACTGGGCCACCACACTCGAGAGCCTGATCTGGTATACCTCCGAGGTCCCCAGAGAGGACCACAGGCACACACGTCCCCGACATATGCATACACCCCCGACGTGTGCACACAGACACACACACTCCCAGCATACACATACACGTCCCCGACATATACACATATCCCCGATAGGTGCACACACACACAGTCCCAACGTACACACACATGTCCCCGACATATACACACATCCCCGACATGCACACACACACACTCTCCCAACATATACACACATGTCCCCGACATATACATAGACCCCCAAGATGCACGTGCGTGTGCACACACACACATTCCCAACATATATATACACCCCCAACATGCACATGAACACACACACATACTCACAACATACACAGACACCTGACACACACACTCCCAACATACACACACATGTCCCTGACATATACATAGACCCCGACATATACATACACCCCAACATGCACACACACTCACACTCCCAACATGCACATACACATCCCCAACATATACATACACCCCGACATGCACACGCACGCACACACACACACATTCCCAACATATATANACACATATCCCCGATAGGTGCACACACACACAGTCCCAACGTACACACACATGTCCCCGACATATACACACATCCCCGACATGCACACACACACACTCTCCCAACATATACACACATGCCCCCGACATATACATAGACCCCCAAGATGCACGTGCGTGTGCACACACACACATTCCCAACATATATATACACCCCCGACACGCACATGAACACACACACATACAACATACACAGACACCTGACACACACACACACACCCCCAACATACACACACATGTCCCCAACATATACATAGACCCCGACATGCACATGCACACACACACACACACACATTCCCAACATATATATACACGCACATGGATATATGTGTATATATATATATACACTTCCGACATGCACGTGAACACACACACGCTCACAACATACACACACACTCTGACATACACCCTCAACACACACACATACACACACCCCTGACATACACACACACACCCTGAACATCCACACCCGACATCCACACACACATGGTTCAGGATTGTCCCCACCCCAGGCTATCGTGGACATCCCAGGAGTCATTTAACGACACTCAACCCCAAAGGCATCCCTAGGCCTCCCCTAGCACCTGGAATCTGGCCCACACACTGCTGGGAGAAGGTGAAAGGGCTCAGCCTCCCGGAAAAACAGTCCGGCAGCTCCTCAGAAAGTGATACACAGAGTCACCACGAGACCCAGCCAGTCCACGCCTAGGTGTACACACAACGGATGTGCAACCACACGCTCACACACGAAGTTTAACACCGCCACCCCATCAGCCGAAATTGAGAGCAGCCCCGATGTCCACCAAGCGATGAATGAATTTAAAAGGCAGTGGGTCCATGCGACGCAATGTTAGTCAGCAAAAGGCTGCAGTGAAGTACTGACGATGCCGTAACGTGGGTCACCATGAAGACGAGAAACAGACGAGCCTGTTTCCTCCAGTCCTGTGGGGCAGTTCTGGGATCAAATCTCGCTGCCCTTCAAAATCAGATTCCCGGGGATTCCCAGGCCCTCTCTCCGACCCCCAGGCTGGGAAGCCTCTCATGGGGCTCAGAACCTTCCCAGCAGTGTGAGAACTTCTTTGGTATCATTGTTCTCCAACATGTAGGTCGCCCATCCGGAGGGTACGGGATTTGATTTTAATGCGATTGCGCCCCTCTGGCCGTCTTGTTGTGGCTTCTCCTTTGCCACTGGACGTGGGGTATCTTTTTTTTGGTGTGTTCCAGGATCCTCCTGTTGATGGTACTGTACAAGCCTACTTGAGCTCCCCCTGTGGCTGAGGTTCATAAAAGACCACGTGCCGTATGACTGCATTTGTAGGAAATGTCCAGAATAAGCAAATCTGTAGGGACTGAAAATAGGATGAGAAGTTGTCAAGGGCTGGGGGAGGATTAGGGAGCTTGAAGGGGTGATGTTTAAAGCTGCAGGATCTCTTTGGGGTGATGAAATTTCTAAATTCAGTTGCAATGGTGATGACCACACAGATCTGTCAATGTGCCAAACAACGCTCACCTTAGTCAAGGTCCTCTGAGAACAGAGCCAAGAGGGTGTGACTGTAGAGAGGATTATTTTAAGGCATCTGCTTCACCCCACTGATATAAACATTAATCTCAGCCGAGCAGCAACCTCACAGAAACACCCACAATAATCTCTGACCACACACCTAGACGCTATGGTCCAGCTGAGTCAACAGAGAAAACTGTCCAACACACCATCAGGTCGTCGTACACTTTAAATGACAGCCTTGTATAAGTGGGTTAGAACTCAATGAAGATACTTCTTAAAAAAGACTCTGGCCGCATCTCCCACTGACGTCAGCCCTGGAGTGCTGAGCACACACCGAGCCAGCCCTCCAGACAGCACCCCACACCCCCGAAATCCTGCTGGCAATCAGGGGACCGGATGCCAGCCCTCCCACCCAGAGCTCACAGCATCAGTGCCTGCTGTGGCGTGGGCTGGCTCCGGTGTGGAGCCCGCCGAGACTGAAGGGTCCCACATCCGGCTGTGAAAACCCAATGGACAGCAGGGCTGGCCAAGGAGGGCTGCTCAGTGGTCAGAGGAGTGTGTGTGAGCCCCTCACGCCGTTCAGGATGACGGTGGGATTCGATCGGGGTGGGAGAGGGATAGGAAGGCTGTAAGCTCAACCACGTTTTAACCAGAGCCATACTTCTCCTCTCTTTTATGATGTAAGGATGTTTCTGTAAAATAAGGTTGGAAAATGGTTTTTAGTTGAGTAAAGCGCGGCTACCAAAACGTGGGGGCGGTGGGCAGGAAATGAAGGAGCCCCCGCTCCACCACTGCAGCTGGGAGCTCCAGCGGGGGGCACGTTGTGGTTGCTGTTGTTTACTCACCGGGTCCTGAGTCTCGGGACCCCTGGACTGCAGCCCACCCGGCTCCTCTGTCCATAGCGTTTCCCAGGCAAGAATACTGCTGGTGGTGGTTGTTCGGTCGCTCCGTCGTGTACAATTCTTTGTGAGCCCATGGACTGCAGCCCGCCAGGCTGCCCTGTTCCTCACCATCTCCCCGTGTTTGCGCAAACTTGTGTCCGTTGAGTCGGTGAGGCCATACTCTGTCGTCCCCTTCTCCTCCTGCCCTCAGTCTTTCCCAGCATCAGGGTCTTTTCCAGTAAGTCGGCTCTTCCCATTTCCTTCTCCAGGGGATATTCCCAACCCTGGGGTTGAACCTGAGTCTCCCACATTGGCAGGCAGACTCTTTACCTCTGAGCCACCAGGGAAGTTAGTTGATCATGGTTCCACCTATTATTTGGGTTAGTCTCTACCCCAGGCTTATCCCTTAGTATCTAAGCCCCCATCTCCAATAGCCTGGGCATCCTTTGCCCAAAATCAAATCCACAGTCTTTCCTAATGTGCTCTTCCCATTGTCTACCCAGCTCTCAAGCATAAAGCCCACGTCATCTAAGCCTCCGTCTCTTTTCCTTACACCTCGCACACCAGTTATTCATCAAGAACTGTGTCTTGTGTTACCAGGACGTGTCACTGTTAGTCTTAATCTTCCTTTTCCCAGTGTGTTTGGTTTTGGTTCAGCTACACATAACAAAAAACCTCCAAACAACAGAAATTAAATAAGCTTTCATGCTCTGTACAAAATTAATTCAGAAGTATAGTCTCCAGCAGAGGTCAAGACTTTGTTTCTGGCATTAAAATTCTGGAGTCTTCACAGTTGAGTTCAGTTGCTCAGTCGTGTCCGATTCTTTGCAACCCCATGGACCGCAGCATGCCGGGCCTGCTGGCCCATCACCAACTCCCAGCCCCTGGGGGTCTGAAGCTGGAGCACGTGGTCTCACCCTCAATGGGTCTCCCAGCCCGGGGCCTGTGGTGGGCATCACAGCCTCCACTTGGAGCTGCTGTCACCGCACTGGGTGGGCCTCTGGAGACTATTCAGAGCCAAACACCAGCCCACGGGCTTCCTGGTGCTGGACATTTTCCCCCAGAATACTGCGTCACCAGGGCTGGCCGGCTCCACTCCTGCCCAAGGGTGTGGACCCTCAGTCCTCAGGTTTCCCAGGGCCCCTGAGCGAGCTCTGTCATTCAGTGTTTGGGGTAGATGACAGGTGGGCCCCCCAACCACAGCAGAGGCTCCGCGGGCAACGCCAGGTAGCAAACCTGCAGCCTGAGCTCTCTGTTTTCCTTCGCCGCCCTCCCCGAGAAACACATGTGGGCCACAGGCAAGACCCAGGCCCAACTCTGACCTTCATATCTAGGACTGGTTTAATGAAGATGGACAATCACTGGGGGGCACCAGAGGGCAATTTTGTCCCTGTTTTCTAATAGAAAAGAGAAAACGCCAACAGATCTAATTTTGGTGCAGAGCAGAGTCTCATCAGAAATTTGCAAATATGAGCTGTTCTCTTCCCCATGCATGTCGTATCACTTATCTTCTGGAAATGGTACATAGGTCTTTGCAGCACTTTGCTTATGAACAATAGAGAATAACACCAAACTCTCCCTCCTTACAGATGAAAAAACTGGGTTTCTCCCCACCGCAGACTCCCCCAGCATCACCGCCAGCAAGGAGAGGATGCTGTGTCCCACTTTGGGGGTGTCTCTTAGCTTCTGTCCTGCAGTTCAGCCCCTGAACTTCCCCCATCTTAAAGAGTGCCTCTCAAACCCCATGACGCCTCACAGCCTGAGCTCTCTGAGAACCTGACCAGGTGCACAGGTATCTGTTAAACACTGTCTCTTGGTGCGTCTGAGAGACACTTTCCGGAAGACATTAACATTTGACTCTGTACAATCTGTGTCACTAATCTCCCCTCTGCCTCCCATTCTGGGTGTTTCATGTAGATGGAATCAGTCCATACATAACCCCGTGTCTGACATCCCTTTGTGAGCACAGTGCTTTCAGGTTTCATCCACGTTATATCGAGATCCCGTCCATCGTGTGAACAGGCCGCGTTTCCTCTGTCCACGTGTCCGCTGATGGTCGGCCGGTGGGCATGTGGGCTCTCCCACCTGCGGGTTGCTGTGAACAGCCGTGCTGCAAACACTGTGCATTGCTGCTCACTTTGCTGCTTTCTAGAGGAAAGTGAAATGTGAAACAGTCTCCCCATCGCCTCACGCCCACACCCCCGGGCATGGGTGATTCAGGGCAGCGCAGTATCCGCGTGAACCCTCGGCCTCAGGAGGGCACTGGCGGGGCAAGGGGCAGAGCTTAAGGACAGTGTCCTCATGGTGGGGTCAGGGCAGCCATCTTCCCTGGAAGCCCCCTGGGCATTCCCAGGCTCTGCCCCAGCCCCCTGGATCAAAAGGGGGTCGAGGCTGCCCCAGGAGTCTCAGGGTTAGCCAGGTGAGGGGCCCAGGAAGAGAGGTTCGGGGTTTGGGTGGAAAAGCATCTTGTGTCTCTCGGGCATCTGCAGGTGATACAGGACTTTCAGACCCCTACCTTCTGAGTAAAGAATCTGCCTGCAGAGCAAGAGACCCAGGTTCCATCCCTGGGTGGGGAAGATCCCCGGGAGAAGGGAATGGCAGCCCACTCCAGGATTCCTGCCTGGAGAATCCCACTGACAGAGGAGCCTGGTGGGCTACAGTCCATGGGGTCACAAAGAGTCGGACACGACTGAACAACTAATGCTTTCTGAGTATTCAGTGCACACATCTCAAACTCCCTCCTTCCCCTTGCGTTAGTCTGGGGTGTTTTCCAGATTCAGCAGGAGAGCACTTTGAAAGCTGCAGGGGATCAAAAACCCGGGAGGGACGGAGCCCCGGAGCCACCGCCACCACTGGCTCTGCGACACGGATCGGGCTTCCACCCCTCATCCCAGCCTCCTTCACTGTGCACCGCCGGTCACAGACCCAGGCCTTCAGAAAAGTGTCCGCATGAAGAACGCAGTAAACGAGGCATCGGAAAGCATGTGCAACTGTCACAACTTTGAGAAATGCTAATGAAGTTGCCGTGTCCAGGTTAGGGCAGGCCGGCTCCAATTTCCAGAGCAGCAGCAGAGGAAAGGAGAAAAAACTTTTATTACAAACTGGAAATTGGAACAGGTAGGAAATTATTCCTCAAAGTCTTCCAAAATGAATATTTTTCCTTTTCTACTGGAGCTGTGAACACAGTTTAGTAAGCTAAGGGAGGAAGTATTCTTCCTGGGAAAACAGCTTTCTTTTGATGCTGTCTTATCATTTCTGTTACTGTTCAGTTGCTCAGTTGTGTCCAGCCCTTTGCGATCCCATGAACTGCACCATGCCTGGCATCCCAGTCTTTCACTATCTCCCAGAGCTTGCTCAAACCCATGTCCGTTGAGTCGGTGATGTCATCCAACCATCTCATCCTCTGCCGTTCCCTTCTCCTCCTGCCCTCAATCTTTCCCAGCATCAGGGTCTTTTCCAATGAGTTGGCTCTTGGCATCAAGTGGCCAAAGTATTGGAGCTTCAATTTCAGCATCAGTCCTTCCAATGAATATTCAAGGTTGATCTCCTTTAGGATTGATTGGTCTGCTCGCATTGCTGTCCAAGGGAATCCCAAGAGTCTTCTCCAACATCACAGTTCAAAAGCATCAATTCTTCAGTGCTCAGCCTTCTTTGTGAGCCAACTCTCACATCCATACATGACTGCTGGAAAAACCATAGCTTTGTTGGCAAAGTGATGTCTCTGTTTTTTAATATGCTATCGAGGTTTATCAGAGAGTAAATGAAGCCATAAAGTGACATGAAAGTCGTTCAGTCATGTCTGACCCTTTGTAACCCTATGGACTATACAGTCCATGGAATTCTCCAGGCCAGAATACTGGAGTGGGTAGCCTTTGCCTTCGCAGGGGATCTTCCCATCCCAGAGATCGAACCCAGGTCATTGCAGGAGGATTCTTACCCAGCTGAGCCACAAGGAAAGCTCTGAGGTCATAAAGGCGGGGCCGTAATCGAGAACAGAGCCATCGTAAGAATAGATCAGGTCTATCAGGAGGAAGGCCACGGGAGGGCCCAGCAGGAAGGTGACCAGCTACACACCGAGGAGCGAGGCCTCAGGAGGAACCAGCCCTGCCCACACCTCAATCTCACACTTCCCGCCTCCAGAACGGTGAGAGACGAAACTCTGAGCTGTCAACTCCTGTACCCGCGGTTCTTGATTCCCACCAAGCCAAGGTGCGAGGCCTGGAGCAGGGCTGGGAGGGTCCACTCGCGAGGCCCTGGCCTTGGGAGCACAGGGCTGGAGCCACAGGGTGGGGGGTCCAGGGAGGGGTGCTTGCCTGTGCGGGGTGGGAGGATGCCACATGTCAGGGGTGGGGTGTGTGTCACCAACAGGGGAGTGAAAGCAGGAAGGTGGCGACTTTGGCCTCAGGGGGATTTCCACCCAAGGAGAGGTGAAGGAGAGAGCCAGGCCCCCTGCTGGAGCGAGAGCCAGGGAGACCCAGGGGGCAGAGGAGGCTGACACCCCTCGGGGCCCTCCCCTCCCCTGGGGACCCCTGCCTTCTGGGCCCCCCGGGTTGAGCCCCTCTGCCTGTTCTCATTCACCTGCACTTCTCCTCTGATGGCACAGGGGTGTCCTTGGAGCTCCGTCTGTCCCCCTAGCTCTGCCTTGCCACTGAGCTCCGGGGAGATGACTGCCCGCCGTTCCCACTCCCCCAGGCCTGCCTCATGTCCCGCCACCCAGCAGGTGCCAAGCAGAGCCAGGCGTCTCCAGCCGCCCACTCCTCACCTAGAAGCTGGATCCCTCCTCTGGCCACCCAGGCTCTCGGGTGGTAACTGAACTTGGGGTCTCCTCCACCCCACCCAAGCCATGCCCACCAGTGTAAATGTCTGCTGCACTGGACTCAACTATAACCATCTCTCTGCTTCTCCTCCTCCCACTCCACCATGGGCCTGGGCACTGGGGGCAGAGGTCAGGCCTCTGGGGCCACTTTGTTCCCAGCAGTCAGGGCATCCAGCAAGCTGTCCAGCAACTAAGAGAGGCACGTCAGTTTGGGGAAAAAAATGAATAAATCCCCAAAAGAAGCTATAGTTCATTACTTCTAGACAATTCTGAAAACCGTGCATGAGCATTCTGCTGAATATTAACATTTTAACGTTTACATAAATAAAAGATTCATTGCTTTATGGCTAAGAGACTTTCAATGTCCAAGAAAACTAAATTCTGAGTGAGCTTTTTAACCTTCCACAGTGTGTGTGCTAAGTTGCTTCCGCTGTGTCCGACTCTTTGAGATCCCGCCAGGATCCTCTGTTAATGGGATTCTCCAGGCAGGAAGACTGAAGTGGGTTACAATTCCCTTCTCCAGAGGATTTTCCCAACGCAAGGATAGAAATCAGGTCTTCTGCTTTGCAGGAGGATTGTTAACCTGATAGCTCAGTTGGTAAAGAATCTTCCTGCAATGTGGGAGACCTGGGTTTGATCCCTGGGTTGGGAAGATCCCTTGGAGAAGGGAAAGGCTACCCACTCCAGTATTCTGGCCTGAAGAATTCCATGGACTCTATAGTCCATGGAGTCGCAAAGAGTCGGACACGACTGAGCAGCTTTCACTTTTTTTCATCGTCTGAGCTACTGGGGAAGCCCCAGGATGGGGGCTCCCAGAAATGCCAGTTCTAGCTGAACCCAAAATGAACCTCAGCATCCAAGAGCTTCCGATTAACACCTAGGGCCTGACCTCTCTCCCGCCCGAGCCAGTGACCAGCAGAAACGGATGGAGGGCACCATCTCCCTGGAGAGGAGGCAGCCCTCCCAGAACGCCACTCCTGTCCGGGAGGGTTTGGGGTAAATCAACACCGAGAGCAGCTTTGTGCTCCAGACCCGCCTGCCACCTCCTTCCTCCTGTCTGCAGCAGGCCCTGGGTCTTGGCACACCAGGCTGTCCAGACGGTGGGCCTCTGGCCGAGACGAGCTGTTTTTCTAAAGGATCTTGTGGCAGTCCTGGCAGAGATGAAAGAGAACGGCCTTCCTGCAGCACAGCCTGCCCGGTAAAGCTCTGAAGGGCCATTGAAAACGAAAATCGCTTGCAAGGCTTCCTCCCGCTAAGCCTTCGGGTGCCCCGGCTTACCCCGGAAATTTCATCGAGGCTCAGGGTCCATGATGCCAAGAATACAAGGAGGTGAAACCTGGCCGGAACCTAAAATCTGTCCCAATCAGACTCCCACGGGGACCCGTCCCGACCCCTTCTGCCACTGCTGCACACGTGATGGACTCAGTCATCTGCACAGGAGCTGCTGCGTTGGCCCCTGGGCTGAAGCCCCTGCCCACCCACTAAGCACTCGGCCAGCAAGCAGGTGACACTTAGTGGAGGAACCAGGGGTGAGGTGCGGGGGGGTTCTCACTGCTTCTCCCCAGGGCTGTGCAGGGGCTGGTCACCTCCTTCCCACCTTAGCTGGAAGGGGCCCTGGAAACACTGATTTTCTTCAGTGGATTTCAGGTTTACTGGGTGGGGAAGGCAGAGGTGAACACTAGACAGACAAACAGCTCTGCCCCAAAGGGAGAAGGCCCTTTAGCAGGAGATGGGTGCCTAGCGACGCTGCTGCAAGGGTGGGGCGGGAAGGGGGCAGGCTCCCCACCCCAGGAAGGGCGGCAGCAGGCACAGGCGACATCCTCAGGGTGCAAACAGAGAACAGGAGAGAAAGCGTAGTTCCCGGCGGCCAGGGCGGGCTGTGTGCCTTCCCGGGACAGTAATCAGGGCGAGGGCCACAGCGTCCTGATGGGAAATCATGACTAATACCCTAAGGACGGGCTTCCCCAGTGGCTCAGGGGTAAAGAATCTGCCTGCCAAAGCAGGAGATGCGGTTCTATCCCTAGGTCGGGAAGATCCCCTGGAGGAGGAAACGGCAATCTGCTCCAGTGATCTTGCCTGGGGAATCCAATGTACGGAGGAGACCCGTGGGCAAAAGTCCATGGGGTCGCAGAGTCAGGAGCAACCAAGCACACAGGCTTGCAACCTAAGGATGGGGGGGGGGGGTGCGGTGGAACCCACCCCCGGACGAGTGCAGGATGCAGGCCTAGGGAGCTGAGCCTCTCCTTGGGGGTTGGAGGGGGGAATCAGTGTCTTACCTGCCAGCCCCACCCCAGGGTCCTCTCCCTCTGAAACCTCACTTTGTAGGGCTTGCCCTGGTCTCCAACATGTCTATTTTCAGGCCAAAGCCCTCCGTGTATCTGTCAAGCCCCAGGGGTGGAGATGGGGTACCACACACCGAGTCTCATGGTACATCGCGGTCTCCTGGAGGAAACTGCAGTCAAGGCCTGAAGCCCCCTGAGCCAGACACTGCGGTCTCCCTGCAAGTCAGCCCTGCTCCATCCCTGGCCCTATACCCACCCCCCGCCCCACCCTGCCTTGGGTNGGGGGGGGGGGGGCGGTGGAACCCACCCCCGGACGAGTGCAGGATGCAGGCCTAGGGAGCTGAGCCTCTCCTTGGGGGTTGGAGGGGGGAGTCAGTGTCTTACCTGCCAGCCCCACCCCAGGGTCCTCTCCCTCTAAAACCTTACTTTGTAGGGCTTGCCCTGGTCTCCAACATGTCTATTTTCAGGCCAAAGGCCTCCGTGTATCTGTCAAGCCCCAGGGGTGGAGATGGGGTACCACACACCGAGTCTCGTGGTACATCGCGGTCTCCTGGAGGAAACTGCAGTCAAGGCCTGAAGCCCCCTGAGCCAGACACTGTGGTCTCCCTGCAAGTCAGCCCTGCTCCATCCCTGGCCCTATACCCACCCCCCGCCCCACCCTGCCTTGGGTCCCC
>SJYB01004519.1:2438830-2449002 GCA_006408585.1 Antidorcas marsupialis | reverse complement strand
GCGCCCCAAGGAGGCGAATATGCGACGTTGCAACCCTTTCACTTGACTCTACAGAAAGACCCGAAATCCAAAGGCCTTCAGAATCTCTGTTACTGAGCTCATTCGTTTGGCATAGTTACAACTTCAGCATTTGAAGCTTTTCATGGCAAGGAAGTTCCCTCTGTGTCACTTGGTCTGAGGTAAGAGGCTAACATGAATATGGAATTATCACGTTGAAAGTTGAATTTCCTCCGGTAGACCACGGTTTCTACTGTCTAGTATGGTTCTAAGGGAGAACTGGCCATAGAAACTTCTGGGTTAGTGGGCTTCTGGCCATTATTATGAGTAGAGATTTTTAAAAAACATTTTACTGAGATATAAATTCATTTATTGTGCAGTTCACCCTTTAAAGTGTCCAGCTGAATGAGATTTATTGTATTCACAGATTAGAGCAACCATCACCGTTGTCAGCTTCAGAACGTTTTCATCACCTGAAGAAGAAATCTAGGGGAATTCCCTGGGGGTCCAGTGATTAGGACTTGGTGCTCTCACTGCGGGGGTCCAGGTTCAATGTCTGGTCAGGATTTAAGATCCCACAACCCACTCAGCAGTGCCAAAAAAAAAAGAGAAGGAAATCCTTTCAGTTGTCACCCTCCTATTCCCCTGCAGCTGCCCCGTCCAGTCCTAAGTGACCGCTAATGCCATCTCAGTCTATGGGTTTCCCAATTTTGAACTTTCAGATGAATGGAACCATTTAGAATGTAGTCTTTGGGGACTGTTTTCTTTCACTTCGCATGATCTTTTCAATATTCATCCATGTTGCTGCATATATCAGTACTTCACTCTTTTTATGAGTGAATCATATTCTGTTGTGTGGAATCTGTACATCTGTTGATGGACATTTGAACGTTGCCACCTTTTGACTATTAGAAGTAATATTGCTATGAACATTCATGTACAAAAAATAAAAAATGCTCTGACTTCCACATGGAGTCCTAAATATTGTGTCGTTGTGCATTTTAAAAATTATATAAAAAGGCTCTCATACCGTATGAAGCCTCTGGCGCTTGCTTTTTCATTCAGCCTTATGCCGCCTCGAGGCATCGTGTTTTGTGGGGTTTGGGGGAGGGCTTTTTATTTGTTTGCGTGGTAGCTGGTGATCTGTGGCTGCAGCACCAAGCACGAAGGGAATCTCAGTTCCCTGGCCAGGAACCGAACCCGCGCCCCCTGCAGTGGTCCACTCCCCTGGACCAGCCATCAGGCTTTCACTGCAGCCGCCGTCCGCTCCTCTGTGCCCCTCTGCAGCAGCTCAGTGTGCGTGGGCTCCAGTTTACATAGGCAACTGGGATGCTTCCAGTTTGTTGCTACTAGAAACAGTATTGTGCATTCTTGCTCATGACTTGTTAAACACACTTTCGGGCACCTCTCTCTTTTCTTCTTTCTTACTGTATTGTTTTTCTTTTCTTTCTTTCCTTTTCTTTTCTTTTTTTTTTGTTTGATTTCTTGTTTTGTGCAAGTGAATCTCCTGATGCTTCCTAGGACTGGAATTGCCAGATTGTAGGGTAGACTAATGTCCAAATTTACGTGATTGATTTCCCAAATGATGGTAACAATTTACACTCCCAGCAACAACGTGGATGTTCTCAATCTGCTTCCTCTCTGATACTTTGCACTACTAGACTTTATAATTTTGCCTAACATGGGTGTGCAGTGGTCATCTCACTACACGACAGGCGCTTCCCTGATTTCTCAAGAAGCCTGTCATCTCCTTACAGTTTTCATTGGCTCCCTCTGTTTCCTCTTCTCGGAAAGGCCTATTCATATCTTTCACTCACTATTTAAATCAGTTGCTTTTTTCTTATTCATTTCTTTTTTAAAAAAAATTCTTTTATTTTTTTTCTTTTGGCCAAGCCCCAAGGCATTCGAGAGCTTAGTTCCTAACCAGGGATGGAAGCTGTGGCCCCTGCAGTGGAGGCAGGGAGTCTTAACCAGTGGACCTTCAGGGAAGTTCCTCTTATTAGTTTCTAGAAGTTTGTTTTATAGTCTTTGTCAGTTACGTGTGCTACCAACACCATCTTTAATCTAGCTTGCCAAAGTCACCAATACTTGATATTGGTCGGCTGGCTTTCGGTACATTAAGAAAACTTTTCTACCCCAGGTTAAGGAAAAATAACCGCCTACTGTTCTCATGAAGAATTTTCNTTCCTCTTATTAGTTTCTAGAAGTTTGTTTTATAGTCTTTGTCAGTTACGTGTGCTACCAACACCATCTTTAATCTAGCTTGCCAAAGTCACCAATACTTGATATTGGTCGGCTGGCTTTCGGTACATTAAGAAAACTTTTCTACCCCAGGTTAAGGAAAAATAACCGCCTACTGTTCTCATGAAGAATTTTCCAGTGCCGCTGTTCCTGTGATGTGATGTGATGTGATGTGTGCATGCTCAGTCGTGTCTGACTCTCTGCGAGCCCATGGACTGCTGCCCACCAGGCTCCTCTGTCCATGGGGTTCTCCAGGCAAGGATACTGGAGTGGGTTGCCATGCGCTCCTCCAGGGGATCTTCAAGAGCCAGGGATTGAACCCGCATCGCCTGTGTCCCCTGCATGACAGGAGGATTCTTTACCACTGTGCCACCTGGGAAGCCCTTTGATGCTGCTACTTTTGATCACAGTAAAGCTGGCTTTTGTGTATGATGTGAAGTCGGGATCTTCCACGTGGACAAGGAAGCCAGCTTTCCTGTTCCGTTTACTGAACAGCTTCCCTCAGCCAGTAGTGCCTGCCTTGTCTCAGTCGTGTATCAAGTGGCTCTGGTCTCCCTGTGCTCCATGGCTGACCTGTTGTCCTCAGCTCAGCTCCTCATTCTCTTTAATGCCATCAGTCAGTCACTTCAATTCAGTCGCTCATTCGTGTCTGACTCTTTGCGACCCTGTGGACTGCAGCACGCCAGGCCTCCCTGTCCATCACCCATTCCCGGAGTCCACTCAAACCCATGTCCATTGAGTCGGTGATGCCATCCAGCCATCTCATCCTCTGTCATCCCCTTCTCCTCCTGCCTTCAATCCTTCCCAGCATCACGGTCTTTTCCAATGAGTCAGTTAAATGTTGTAGTTTCATGATTATACATGCCCGCTAGGCAAACCCTCCCCACTACTTACTTCTATCTAGAATACACATGGCTCTTTCTTAGTCCTTTGATCATCACTGCACATATTAGAAACCTGATACTGAGTTCATGAAAACCCTGTTGTGATTCTGAATGGAGTTGCCTTAAATCTAGAGATCTATTTGGAGAGAATTCATATTTTTAAGCTGTTATGCTTTCCTATTCATGAACAGAAAGTATTCAGCCATGCCTTTGGTCCTTCTTTAAGGATCTTCTGTACAGATTTTCTGCAAATGGATTTTAAAAATGATTTCTCAGATTTGTTCTAAAGAAACATCAGGGTTTTTTTACTATAAATTTTTTGCTGTTCACTTTTGAAAATCAATTTTATATCTAGCCACCTTGCTGAACACCTAATTTTTCCAGCAATTTATAGATTTTTGTTATTACTGTAGATAATCATATTTATAAGCAATGACATAAATATAAATGTTTGCGTATTTGTAAATAATGACAAATTTATCTTTCTCTATCCCATGCCATTGATTCCTTTTTACATGTAATGTCAATAAGAAGCATAAAGATATGTGTCAACCTTGCCTTGTTGATTTTAAAGTGGATGCTTCCATGTTTCATCATTAGAATGATTCAGGATGTATATTTAGGTACCCTTCATCAAGTGAAGAACACTAACACTAACCTTAATTCCTACTTCAATGAGAAATTTTTAGTTTTCATCATGAATAATTTTATAAGATGCTTTTTCTAACTTCTAATGAGATAATTTTCTCTCTCAAAACAATGACATTTTCAGATTATCTAACATTAAATTTTCCTTATATTTGTAGGCAATTCCTAGGTATTGGTTATTATCATTTCTATACATTTAGAGATTCAATTTGCTAATAATCTTTCAGGGATCCATCTTCCTAAGTGTGATGGCCCAGCAATTTGGCTTTCGTATGCTATCCTTGGTTTCAAGGTCGCACCTGGCTTATAAAATGAACAACGGCCAGTTCTCTCAAATAAATTAATTTTCTGTCTCCCCTGGTTGACATTCTCAAGCTAACGTGGCCAGCTCAGTAAGCAAGATGGGAAGGAGTTCAAAAAGAGGTGAGAAGAACAAGTTATTAAGATATAAACAAGCACACGTTTTATAAAGACAGCTTATTTCAGAGTTTCTCAACCTTGGCTGCAAATCAGGATCACCTGGAGAGCTTTAAAACAATGCCTATGACAGGCACACCCTCGCCAATTAGACTGGAGTCTCTGGGGTTGAGCCCATTGTATTCACTAAAAGCCCTTTCAAGTAAGTCTAGCGGTGGCCAGGATTGGAAATACTGACACTTAAGAATCTGAATTTTCCTTTCCGTGAGGCAGCCTCACAGATCTTCATCTTATTAAGAGATGAGTCCGTTAATTCATCAGCCAGTGAGAGTTTGCTGGCACTTTCCGAGTGGTGACATTGGTGCTGATCACAGCATAAATAACACAGACACTCGCCAACTCGTGATGAGTAAACTACGGTTCTTTTATTCAGCGAGGCCATCCAAAGAAAGTTCTACAGAGATGTCAGTGACCTAGAGTTCACACTGATTATAAAATAGGAGGTACTGACCATGACATTGCATAACATATTTAGAGATAAGAAAAAGTTGTGTGGATAAGCAACAAATAACCTCATTAATTGCTAATGTGTTGAGAGTAGGAATTGTTTCAGCTTGCTTTTATGGGTTTGTTTATTTTTTCACCTGAGCCAGTCTGAAATGCATCAGATGTTCTTAGGCAAAAGGAAAAAAAAATGCAAAAGATGAGACAGTTACACAGCAGCTTATTTCACTGAAGACACTTTCCTGGAGGGGCAAATCCACCCCTGTTATAACTAGCTCTAGCTTCTGTGCATGGCGGACAAGAGTGCACGACGCCAAGCTGGCATAAAACCACGACCGCCGATTTCAGGTGCAGCCCCTTCTCTGGGCTCCTGTCTCCCTCTATGAGGACCTGCTGCTGCAGAATCCTCGGATGTCCTGTTGGCCCAAGTCCTTGCCAAGTAGCCATGAGGGGATTCAGACTTCGTCATGACCACACAATCTTTGAATCCAGAGCCAGCCCTTGGGCAAATTGCTAAACCTTCTCAAGGCTTAGTTCATTATTTGCACACAGACACACAATGGGACAAACTCAAATGTTTCCAGCAAAGTCCCTGTTGGATCAAAAACATTCCGCCAATTTGAAAAGACCCTGATGCTGGGAAAGATTGAAGGCGGGAGGAGAAGGGGATGACAGAGGATGAGATGGTTGGATGGCATCACCGACTCAATGGACATGAATTTGAGTAAACTCTGGGAGTTGGTGATGGACAGGGAAGCCTGGCATGTTGCAGTCCACGGGGTCGCAAAGAGTCGGACACAACTGAGCGACTGAACTGATCTGAATGTTCTACAAAATGTCAAGTGTTATTACAGTGGGGCTTCCCAGGTGGCTCTAGTGGTAAAGAATCTGCCTGCCACTGCAGGAGACGGGGGTTTGATCCCTGCGTTGAGAAGATCCCCTGAAGTAGGAAACGGCACCTCACTCCAGCATTCTTGCCTGGAGAATCCCATGGACAGAGGAGCCTGGCAGGCTACAGTCCATGGGGTCACAATGAGTTGGACATGACTGAGTGACTAGGTTCCTTATTACAATATTTGTTGATGATGCAAGGTTAAACCTCAGCCTTTCCCAGGAGGCAGAGGACAGCAAGCACATTCTGGAGGACAGCAGCAGGGACCCGCCTCAGCATCAGAAGGGCCAGGGAGGGAGGCTGCTGTGCAGAGGGGAGGGCATGGCTGGAAGGGTGGGCTCCCGGGAGGGCAGATGGGTGGGCTGCTGTGAAAGGACCAGGACCACCTCTGCTCACACCATCAGGCCTTTGCCACGTGCCCCCTCCTTTGGCCCATCAGACATCCAACCTCTCGCTCCAGGAAGGGCTCAGTCCCTTGGAGCACTCACCTGATTAGGCCAGGCCCACCAGGCTCCCCTGCCTTTTGATTAACTCAAGGTCAAGTGCTCAGGAACCTTTTCATAGGCACAATATTCCATCACAGTCACAGTTTCTGCCTGCAATCTGGGGGTGGATTATAAAGCACAAGACCACCAGAGGATGGGAATCTTGGGGTAATCTTAGAGTTCTGCTGTGACACATGCCCACATGTATTAGAAGGCCCACTAAAATCCGACTTAGCCTATGATACCCAGGTGGTACCCTTGCAGCCCTCCGCTTGGCTTGAGGAGCCTCCTGGGGAAGGAGGTTTTACTGTGAGACACAGAAGGAATGAAGAAGTGGGTTTTTACCCTTCTGCAGTGCCCGGCCGGCTCTGAAGACCTCAGGGGCATCATCCGCAAGACACAGGCAGCTGGAATGGGGGGGCAGCCCCATCTCTCTGCGAAAGGGAGCCCCCTGTGGTTCTCAATTAGCTGTGCTTGCTGGCTTCACAGTCTGCTGCCTAGACTTGAAGGTATAAAACTGGGTCACAGGAGGTGATTTCGGGCCCGCGGAACAGTTATCTCTGCGGCCCCGCCTGTCTGTGCTCTGGATGCTGTCAGAGCTAGGAGGGGATGGACGGTGGTCTTCACCCAGGCTGCCAGTGAGAGCCACAGCGGACAGCTAAGAAACTGAGGCCTGGGCCCCCTCCACCCGGATGGATCACAGCACGTTCTCCTGTGTGATCTCAGCACTGCCTGGGGGGTGCTAATGGGCGACCTGCGGGGAGAACCACTAGACTGCGGAATCACTGGGGGAACAGGTCCTAATAAGACAACAATTAGCATTCAAACTGCTCTCGTTGGAAGGGGATTCGGCCTGTTAGAGCAGAACTGGCACCACGCAGCACGTGGGGAAGCAGCTGAACCTGGCTTTGTGCTGTGGGGGAGCAGCAGCTTGTTTCCGGGACATCCAGGGTCAGAGGAGGATTCACGGGCCAGAGACCAGCGGCAGAGCCGTCAGGAGCCGTGAGCTCCTGGGCGCGTCCGATTGCCACAGGACAGGTCCAGAAAGGGCTCGGATCCTGGCTGGGTTTTCCTTTTTAAAAAAAAAAAAAAATTAGAACACAACAGGATTCAATGCTGTGGTCTTGTGCTGTTCAGATGAGAAAATNAAACTGCTCTCGTTGGAAGGGGATTCGGCCTGTTAGAGCAGAACTGGCACCACGCAGCACGTGGGGAAGCAGCTGAACCTGGCTTTGTGCTGTGGGGGAGCAGCAGCTTGTTTCCGGGACATCCAGGGTCAGAGGAGGATTCACGGGCCAGAGACCAGCGGCAGAGCCGTCAGGAGCCGTGAGCTCCTGGGCGCGTCCGATTGCCACAGGACAGGTCCAGAAAGGGCTCGGATCCTGGCTGGGTTTTCCTTTTTTTAAAAAAAAAAAATTAGAACACAACAGGATTCAATGCTGTGGTCTTGTGCTGTTCAGATGAGAAAATTGTATCATGGTGCATTAGAGAAGACACATCTCTTTCTCAGGGAATTAATTAATAAAATCAGAGACTGTCTTGGGGTTGCTTTAAAATCATCTGGGGCAGGTGTAGGGCTGTTTCTCTGTGTGTGTATGTGTGTCTGGGGCAGGTGTAGGGGTGTGTGTGTATCTGTCGGGGCAGATGTGTGTGTGTGTGTGTGTGTGTCTGGGGCAGGTGTAGGGGTGTGTGTGTATCTGTCTGGGCAGATGTAGAGGGGTGTGTGTGTGTGTGTGTGTGTCTGGGGCAGGTGTAGAGGGATGTGTGTGTGTGTGTGTGATCTGTAGACAAAACAAGATAAGCCCCAAAGTGACCTGGGAGTTGAGCAATGGTTGCATGCAAAAAGGTTCATTTGCCCCACTTCTGTACATTTGAAATTTTCCAGAATAAAAAGTTAACAAAATTAAGCTTAACTGAGGAACCAAAAGACAGAAGAATAACATATCAATTAAAACTTCCAAAGTATGTTAGGAAGAAGCAGTGGAGCCNGTATCTGGGCAGATGTGTGTGTGTGTGTGTGTGTGTGTGTGTGTCTGGGGCAGGTGTAGGGGTGTGTGTGTATCTGTCTGGGCAGATGTAGAGGGGTGGGGGTGTGTGTGTGTGTGTGTGTGTCTGGGGCAGGTGTAGGGGGATGTGTGTGTGTGTGTGTGTGATCTGTAGACAAAACAAGATAAGCCCCAAAGTGACCTGGGAGTTGAGCAATGGTTGCATGCAAAAAGGTTCATCGTACCATTTGCCCCACTTCTGTACATTTGAAATTTTCCAGACTAAACAGTTAACAAAATTAAGCTTAACTGAGGAACCAAAAGACAGAAGAATAACATATCAATTAAAACTTCCAAAGTATGTTAGGAAGAAGCAGTGGAGCCCTGAGGCTGAGTGAGAAGGCCCCAGAGCCCTGACCTTGGAGACCCGTGCCTGGTGACCTGTCACCACGTGGGAGCCCGCGCGGGGCTGGACGCTGCCACCTGGGCTCCCGTCGGGAGACTGCTCTGGGGAGGGCCGCCTGCCCAGAGCTCGGACGGCAGGGCCGGGCCTGCAGCGCTTCCGCCCCGGCGCCGAAGTGAGCGGCAGAGAGACGTGCCTGGAGAAGTGCTGGGCCTTCACAGAACCAAAACCCAGCCAGCCGACCTCTTCTGCTGCTTCCAGGCCTGGTCAGGCCCTCGCAGAAGACACGGCCCCCTGGGGATCCCCGCTTCTCGAGGATGTAAAGGCTGAACAGGGTGGAGTCGCTGAGACAGTGGGACCGCGGAAGGGGAGCTGAGGCCACCCGCAGACCGGCCCGGGTCTGCGAGGTCTCGGCCAGGGCACCCGGCTGTCTCTCCAGGAGGCGCCTCTGCGGACCAGGCGTGAGTCACGTTAGGGGTGCTGAAGGGGTCTCTGGGTGGTCATCCTCCGCGCGGAGGTCACCGCTGTTCTCTCGCCAGCCGTTCTGAGCACACCGCGTGGCGCCCAGCACATAAGGGTACGTGGTGGAGGGAAAGAAGGAAGGGAAGAAGGATGGATGGATGGAAGAAGGGAGAGAGAGGAGGGGGACAGGAAGGGAAGGGAGAAGGGTGAAGAGAAGGGAGGAGGGAAGCAGGGCTCCTTAGAGGAAGTCAGGCACATTCCACACTGGAGACCTTCTATAGGCGACAGACTCCATTCAGGATTTAGACAGCTGAATTGCAGTATT
Source organism: Antidorcas marsupialis (assembly GCA_006408585.1). Taxonomy (NCBI): domain Eukaryota; kingdom Metazoa; phylum Chordata; class Mammalia; order Artiodactyla; family Bovidae; genus Antidorcas; species Antidorcas marsupialis. The sequence continues at coordinate 2,439,759 of SJYB01004519.1, read as the reverse complement.
GAAAATGCAGGACTCAAGCCCGTCCAGGATAAGTGAACCTTGAAGGGGGTGGAGGAATCACTCAGAACTTGTAATAAAAATAGAACTCTGGCCCACAGCCTGCCACAGCCAGCCCCGGAACCAAGCCCTCATCTGCAGTGAGCTGTCCCAGAAGCCACCTGCAGGAGCGTCCGGGGAACAAACATAATCCCTGTGCCCCTCAGCCCCACGTGGGCAGCAGCTGACAAGTAACTGGTGGTTTCCCTGGGTTTTTTCTTTTCCGCCCTTTCCTACTTAAGCCCAGCCAGAGACAGCCAGCCGCGCTCCCCTGAGCGGTCACACCCGCCCCTGCCTCTGGCTCTGAGCAGCAGCCTGTGCTTTGCTCCACATTTCTGCAGCCCTCCTCCAGACCACACCCTCCCGCCCGGCCCCGCTGGCCCCGCGCCCGTCCTCCTCTGTTGCTGCTCTGCAGGTCGCACACTGTCTGCCCCTCGCTCCAACCTCTGGGGCGTCCCCTCAAAGCCCCTCTGTCCCCCACTTCCCCACCTCCCCAACTATCCAGTCCAGTTCCTTTCTCCCCCCTTGCTGGTCCCTGGACTGAAGTTACCGGATAAAATACGGATGGGAGTCAACTTTGGATTTCAGAGAAAAAAGAAATAATTTTTTAATATACATATATCCCAAATATTGCATGGGACAAACTTATGCTTAACAATAGACGGTCATGCCTCATTTTATTGCACTCCTCAGATGTTGCATTTTTAACAAACTGAAGGCTTGTAGCCCTGAGTTGAGAAGGTCTATTGGCACCGTTTTTCCCACCGCATTATTTTTAAATTAAGGGATGTGCATTTTTTAGGCATAACTGCGATTGCACACTTGGACCACAATATAATGGAAATATAAACATACATGCACTGGGAAACCAAAAAATGTGTATGACTCACGTT
>SJYB01004519.1:2411432-2430410 GCA_006408585.1 Antidorcas marsupialis | reverse complement strand
CACACACACACACACACATCCCCCTACACCTGCCCCAGACACACACACACACACACACACCCCCACCCCTCTACATCTGCCCAGACAGATACACACACACCCCTACACCTGCCCCAGACACACACACACACACACACACACACACACACATCTGCCCAGATACACACACACCCCTACACCTGCCCCAGACACACATACACACACAGAGAAACACCCCTACACCTGCCCCAGATGATTTTAAAGCAACCCCGAGACAGTCTCTGATTTTATTAATTAATTCCCTGAGAAAGAGATGTGTCTTCTCTAATGCACCATGATACAATTTTCTCATCTGAACAGCACAAGANGAAGGCTGAGTGCCAAAGAATTGATGGTTTTGAACTGTGGTGTTGGAGGACTCTTGAGAGTCCCTTGGACTGCAAGAAGATCCAACCAGTCCATTCTGAGGGAGATCAACCCGGGATTTCTTTGGAAGGAATGATGCTAAAGCTGAAACTCCAGTACTTTGGCCACCTCATACGAAGAGTTGACTTATTGGAAAAGACTGTGATGCTGGGAGGGATTGGGGGCAGGAGGAGAAGGGGATGACCGAGGATGAGATGGCTGGATGGCATCACTGACTCGATGAACGTGAGTCTGAGTGAACTCCGGGAGTTGGTGACGGACAGGGAGGCCTGGTGTGCTGCAATTCATGGGGTCGCAAAGAGTCGGACATGACTGAGCGACTGAACTGAACTGAACTGAGGCTAGTCCCAGACAACAGACGCTGGTCCATTATGGAAAGAGCCTCAGGATGCCCCCATCCACCCCTCCCTGGTGCAAAGGTCATTAACCTACTCCTGGCATGGCCCAGGGGCGGCTAACAGCATCTGGACACAGGGGTCCTGGCTCCAATTTGCGATGACTCAGAGGTGCCCCCTGCTGTCCCCTGGCTGAGAGCCTAGGAGCTGTGCCAGCCAGCAAGCCACCATGGGCCACAGGGCATGCTCGCCCATGCTGGATGGGCATCAGGGCAGCCCCCAGGCCAGAGCGTCGCTTGCTCCTGGAGACATGGTGCACGGAAGCAGCAGCAGTTACATTACAGGTACACCAACAGGCTGACAGGAGGGGGTCTCTGCACATCAGGCACGGCAGGGACCCCCAGGCAGCACATTTCAGAGAAGCCTTCGCTCTTCCTGTAGGCGCCTCCTGCTGCCCCTTCCAGACGGTGAGAGACTCAATCCCTAGGCAGGTTGACAAGAAGTCCAGGATCCCCAAGGAGGAGAAAGGGGTCTGGGGCTCCCAAGGAGGAGGAAAGGACAAATTTTTTTTTCTACATTCCTTAGTAAGGATTATATAACAATAATGTATCCTGCTTGAGGACATATTTCTCCCTCCTGAAAACCTCCTGACTAATCTTGCTATCTTAAAATGTATATTATAGGAGTGGGTCTAGTAAGATCTTTACAAACTTGAGACACCCTTTTGACTTATTGTAATAACTAATTTAAAAAGTATATAACTCCCTTGCTAACACTAGCAAGGTGGGCACTCTCCGCCCCCCTTCTGATGTCTGTGTCAGAAGCTTTCCCTGTCCCTTTTCATACTTTAATAAAACTCTGCTACACAAAAGCTCTTGAGTGATCAAGCCTGGTCCCTGGTCTCGAAGCTAAATCTTCTTCAGACATCGCGAATCCGACACCGTTCACCGTAAGCTATCAAACAGCAAAGGGGGAGAGGTGGTCAAGGGCTCAGGGAAGCCTGAGACCTACCCAGACTCAGGTCCTGCAGCTCCAGGGCGAGTTTTAAAGCCCTCTGGCTGAAACCTGACAGCTTTCCCTTCACTCCCCCTCCTGGAGGTATAGATACTCTGCCTGTTCAGGTGATGGGGGTGGGGTGACAGGGTGGGAAGCTCAGGCTGGAAAGAAGAGTCTTCTGCATAGCTCCACCTGCCAAGATTCAGATGAGCTTCATTTTCTGCAGTTAATGATTTTTTTCATGTTCTTTGCATCGTGTTCCAAATATAAATGTATATTCATAACGCTGAATTTTTATCATTGTTTTCCCGTCGCTCAGTCATGTCCATCTCTCTGTGACCCCATGGACTGCAGCACACCAGGCTTCCCTGTCTTTCACTATCTCCCAGAGCTTGCTCAAACTTGTGTCCATTGAGTCGGTGATGCCATCCAACCATCTCATCCTCTGTGGTCCCTTCTCCTCCCACCTTCAATCTTTCCCACCACCAGGGTTTTTTCCAATGTGTCCGTTCTTCGCATCAGATGGCCAAAGTATTGGAGCTTCAGCTTCAGCATCAGTCCTTCCAATGAACACTCAGGACTGATCTCTAGGATGGACTGGTTGGAGAGTCCAAACGGTTCTCAAGAATCTTCTCCAGCACCACAGTCCAAAAGCATCAGTTCTTCCGTGCTCAGCCTTCTTTATGGTCCACCTCTCGCAGGCTGAATAGATAACTACATCCCCACATGAATCCACTGGGGGTCTCTCCCCCTCCATGTGTTTCCCTGGTGAGTCGGGAGAGAAACCCCAGCTCTGACCCTGGGTAGAGCCCTCTGAGAGCTCCCTCTGTGACCTCATCCTGAACGTGTCAGGCAGTGATGCCCCTGGCAGCCTGTCTCTAGGGCTTCTCAGGGGGCACTAGCGGTAAAGAACCTGCCTGCCAGTGCAGGAGACATGAGACACGGGTTTGATCCCTGGGTCGGGAAGATCCCCTGGAGGAGGAAATGGCATCCCACTTCAGGACCCTTGCCTGGAGAATCCCATGGACAGGGAAGCCCATGAACTTCGGTCCATGGGGTCTCAAAGAGTCAGACATGACTAAGCAACTTAGTACAACCTGTCTCCGTGTGAAAGATGAACAGACACTCAGCCGGTGTCAGCTCAGATGGTTGGGGGACCACGTGGAAGCTGGCCGCCAGGTAGACGCTTCCCAAGCACCGCCTGGTTCTGGCTCCTTGAATCTCATGACAGGCTTGTGCCCCAGGGCAGGGGGCGGCCGGGGGTTGTGTAGCCCCTTCCCTGAGTCCTGTGACCCCCCCCACACACACACACACACATAGATGAGCAGAGGGCCAGCCTCAGTTCCTCTGCTCCCTGTACATCCACCAGGCCCTAGGGAGGGAGGGGGCTCCCAGTCCTGGTGAAGCCTCTGTCCTGAGGTCCAGATGGAGGGAGGCAGACAGGGAGCCAAGCAAGTGAGCCGCCAGAGGGCAGATGGCAGGACAGGTGTCAGAGCCGCCTAGGGGGGTTACACACCAAGTGAGCGTGTGGGCGGAACCTTGAGGCTTCAGCAGGTGGGAGGGCTCAGCAGAGGGCTGGGACGCTGGCTGACACCTGCCGGCATCGCTGTGGGTTTTGCTCTGATTCCTCGCACACTGTCGTGCCTGGAGAATCCCATGGACAGAGGAACCTGGCAGGCTACTGTCCACGGTTGCAGAGAGTCGGACACGGTTGAAGCGATGGAGCGCGCAGACACATGATGCTAGCAAAGACCTCTACCAAGACGGCCACCTCTGGGGGGTCACAGCCAGCCAGGGAGAGGCTGAACTCCTCCTCGCCCCCCACAGACACACCTGGCCACCGTCCAGAACCATGAGAGGATGCGGAAGACCCTTGTCCACCTGACTCCCGGGCCCAAGTCCTGGAGCCATCGAATCCCCCGGGATCCACACACCTGACTCAGCCTGAGTCACAGTGTGGTGCCCGCAACACGGCCTCCCCTGGAGTCGGAGCGGAGCCCGGGGGATGCCCGCCTGCCCACACCCATTTCCCACCACCGTCACCCACAGACGTAATTACTCCTCCAGCTTCGGTCCCTTCAGTGAGTGAAAGATTGTAATTTCTTGATACCTCGTGCTTGTTTGTGCTCAGTTGCACAGCTGTGTCTGACTCTTTCGATGCCATGGACTCCCCACAAGGCTCCTCTGTCCACAGTTTTCTCCAGGCAAGAATACTGGGGTGGATTGCCATCCCCTTCTCCAGGGGATCGTCCCGACCCAGGTATCTGGGTCTGCTGCATTTCAGGCAGATTCGTTAGCATCTGAGCCACTGGGGAAGACCTCACTGTTACTCTTACCTCTCATTTTTCAAGTCTGAGTGGGGCTGTCCAGGGGTCACTTTACGTCTTTTTCTGCAAATAGCCTGTGTCTCTCCTTTCTCTGCTTTTCTCTCAAATTGTTCTCTTTTTCTTACTGATTTGAAGATGCTATTTGCATAGCATGGATGTGATGTGCTGGCCATTATATATATGGCAAATATTTGCTCCCAATGTGTCCTTTTGTAAAAATCTTTATGATGTCTTTCATCTTTATTAAGTCAGTAAGCTACTTAACTGAGTTTTTAATATCTTTCTAGTTCATCCTTTTGAATTTTCATACATAGATAATTATCTGACCTGCAATAAAGGCAGGTCAATTCTCTTGGTCCCACTGTACCAACCAGGACTGCTGATGTGAACTGAGACAACAGTGAGCAAAATGTTTGTTGATTCTGGTTCCTAATATTTTTACCATTATGTATAATGTTTGATTTATGATTTCTGATAAATATCCTTTTATCAAGTTAAATAAGTTCCCTTCTATTCTTAGCTTATTGCCATTTTGAAGAAATCAGTCTTGAATTTTATTAAAACTTATTTTCATTTTTAATTCTTCTCCTTTCAGTTCAGTTCAGTCACTCAGTCGTGTCTAACTCTTTGCGACCCCATGAATCGCAGCACGTCAGGCCTCCCTGTTCATCTGAGTGAACTCAGACTCACGTTCATCGAGTCAGTGATGCCATCCAGCCATCTCATCCTCAGTCATCCCCTTCTCCTCCTGCCCCCAATCCCTCCCAGCATCACAGTCTTTTCCAATGAGTCAACTCTTCGCATGAGGTGGCCAAAGTACTGAAGTTTCAGCTTTAGCATCATTCCTTCCAAAGAAATGCCAGGGTTGATCTCCTTCAGAATGGACTGGTTGGATCTCCTTGTAGTCCAAGGGACTCTCAAGAGTCTTCTCCAACACCACAGTTCAAAAGCATCAATTCTTCGGCGCTCAGCCTTCTTCACAGTCCAACTCTCACATCCATACATTGTTACGCTCCGAGTCCAAGTCTCCGATGCGACCGAATGAACAAGTCAACCACGGTAATGCAAAAGCACGAAGGGATTTTATTTCTAGCTTGAGCTAGGGCTCTCCCGCCACATCCAAAGAAGTGGAGTGGAGCAAGAGCCCCGAGCCCCCATTTACAGCTGTATTTATAGGTGTACAGGGATTTGGCAAGGGCTGATTGGCTAATCTTCATTGGCTGCAGGGGTTTCCTGGTATTTACTAATTGGTTAATCTTAATTGGCTGCAGGGGGATGTCTTTTACATCCTGATAAACTCAAACCAGGTTAGGGGGAGTATGCTGATTAAACAAGTCCTGGCATCTGCAGGGATGACCTCACTGGGCAATGACTCAGCTTTTCTCCTGAGGCCTATCTTAGTCCCTGAAGCCTATCATGGCGTCTGTTAGATCCCAACAACATGACCACAGGAAAAACCATAGCCTTGACTAGACGGACCTTAGTTGGCAAAGTAATGTCTCTGCTTTTGAATTTTAAGCACTTAATATTCCTTTTGATTCCTTATGTAACTATGTATACATTCATGTATAATTTAAATGTATACATTCATATATAGTTTATTTTATAAATATATAACAAATAAATGTAAACAGGTATGTATAACTATGTATACATATACACATATATATGAACTACATGTATGTATAATGTGTATATTACATATGTGTGTATATAATCTAGAGACACGTACATATGCTCCCCCGTCCCTGGGATTCTCCAGGCAAGAACACTGGAGTGGGTTGCCATTTCCTTCTCCAATGCATGAAAGTGAAAAGTGAAAGTGAAGTCGCTCAGTCGTATCCGACTCTTAGCGACCCCATTGACTGCAGCCCACCAGGCTCCTCCATCCATGGGATTTTCCAGGCAAGAGTACTGGAGCGGGGTGCCACTGCCTTCTCTGATATAAATATATAACGTGTAGATTTGTAATAACTAGCATCTGCAGTATTTATAATATATTGTAATCATATAGACAATATAAATCCTTGTGCCCCGTGACTACATCTCAGCGGGCCTCTTCCTTTAATTCCCTGCCTGTCTTGTCTCTTCCCATTCTCTGTAGCCATGTGTCAGCAGCTGGGTTTTCCATTCGGTTTTCTATTTGACCATTTGACTGGGGCAACATTCTGGCTTTTTCTATGACATGAATTCAGCACGGAACACGGGTGGCTCCTGAAGCCTTGCGAAGCCCGCCTGGCCGCCCGCCTGGGCTCTCCTTGGGGCGAGGAGGAGGGCGGCCTCCACTGCTCTCCCCCTTGGCCTGTGGCGGTTGCTCCTGCTCTGTCTCTCCCCTTTTCTTGGAACAGTGCCGGTGTTTTTATTCCTGCATCCTTTCATTCACCCACGTCTTCAAATCTCAGGCACAAAAGGAGCTGGGTGTGTCCCTGTACACTTTCGAGTCTGTCCCATCGTGCTACCGGCTTCACTCACTGTCTCTTTCTTCCGTGAGCGGTGACCAAAGAGGTGCCTGTTTTACTGGTCTTTAAAGGCTTCTGAGTGGCCGGTCACCACCCGTGAGGATGTGATGTGTTTCACTGCTTTGTGTTTGCTCAGGCGTGTTAACTGATACTCACATCCCTGTGTTTCACTTCTGATAGATGCTGTTGTCAATTTCGATAGAGGCTGTTATTAAAATGTTTTAATATGACTGTGAGTTTGTCAGTTTCTTCTCCTATTTGTCATATTTTTTGCATTTTCAGTATTTTGTTGTAAGGTTAAAGGCTGCTATATGTCCTTGGTACATTATGCCTGTCATAAATATAAAATATGTCAAGTATTACTGTTTTTCCCATGTAATGTGTCTTCCAATGAATTGTTTTGATATTAATATCAAGAAACATGGGCTCGCGATAGATTGGACATGACTTGGTAATGAAGGACCAGAAACAACCCACGCATCTATTTATATGCTCAGTTCAGTGGCTCAGTCATATCCGACTCTTTGTGACCCCATGGACTGTAGCACACCAGGCCTCCCTGTCCACCACCAACTCCCAGAACTTGCTCAAACTCATGCCCATCGAATCGGTGATGCACCCAACCATCACATCCTATCGATCCCTTCTCCTCCTGCCTTCAATCTTTCTGAGCATCAGGTGGCCAAAGTATTGGAGTTTCAGCTTCAGCATCAGTCCTTCCAATGAATATTCAGGACTGACTTCCTTTAGGATGGACTGGTTGGATCTCCTCGCAGTACAAGCGACTCTCAAAGAGTCTTCTCCAACACCACAGTTCCAAAGCATCAATTCTTTGGCGCTCAGCTTTCTCTATGATCCAACTCTTACACCCATACATGACCACTGGAAAAACCATGGCTTCGATTAGACACAGCTTTGTTTGCAAAGTAAGATATCTGCTGTCTAGATGGGTTTGGCTCAACGGGGGGTGGATCCTCTGCTCTTTAAGAAAGAAACGAAGCTCTGATGTAGGAAATAATTTCCAAGCTGTGCTATTAGAAACAAATGCTAGGAGCAGAACATTCTGTATATAAGTCATATTATTACTTGTATAAACCTCCTTGGAAAGCTAAGTCATGTCTGGCTTCTTGCAACCCCATGGACTAAAGCCTGCCAGACTCCTCTGCCCATGGGATTTTCCAGGCCAGAATACTGGGGTGGGTAGCCATTCATTACCCCTCCAGGGAATCTTCCTGACCCAGGGATCAAACCCACATTTCCTGCTTGGCAGGCAGATTCTTTACCATTGAGCCACCAAGGAAGCCTTATTTGTATAGAAGGAAGAAAACACTGGGTTGGCAAAAAAATTCAGGTTTTTCCATAACATCGTACAGAAAAACCCGAATGAACCTTTTGCCCAACCCAGTACCTACCTGGAATCTCTCTGGAAGTATATACAGAAAATTACCGATGCTCGTGGCTGCTACAGAGAACGGGGCCAGGTGAGGATGGAGGAAGGCATCTTGTGGATCTGAACTTCCCACATATCAAATTCTGAGTACTGGGCTCTTGCAAGCAACACTAAAGCAAAACACCCACACCTCTATCTTTCGTGGACGCTTGCCCGTGTCCGTCTCATTGCAGGTTCTGGAGCTGTTTCGTGTTTTCTGTTTCTTGTGTTTCCTTGTTACTGTTACTCTTTTTCCCCCTTCCCCTCCTTCCTTAGATAGAATTTTGTTACCTTTTCCCTCTAGCCGATGGGAATCAGTTCCCATTTGTGCTTCTCTAGCGTGTTGACAAAGACGGTTCAGGGGTGTCAGGGACACACCCTGCTCTGCTCAGGCAGACAGTCCAGCCCTGCTTCTTTCCCTGTGCCTCGTGTGCCGATCCAAACTTCCTGTGTGAAAATCTTCCCCTGGGCGCTGTTTCCCCTGACTATACCACGCATTTGCCGAATCTGCCTTAGAGCTGATGGAAACTGTGACCTCTCTCCCAAGCAGGACAGGTCCTCAGGACACCCCGACCTTCCTCCCTCGCAGGACTTGATTTGTTGAAATCATTCAGAAGCAGAGTCCTATGTGCGTCTGCATTTATATGTACTTTATGGCTTTGCCTCTCCAGAGACTGGGTCACGCAAATGGCTCAATGCTAATAATGAAGGATGATCGGTTACGAACAGGTGTATCAGGCTGGACCTGAATATCCTTTGTTAAACTGCCCTGGGCCTTGGGTGAATGAATCCCCATTCATTTCCCTTCTTTGGATGCTGTTGTAAATAAATACAAACTTGCAAATTATACTCTATCTTGAGGTTTCAAAAAACTGTTGCTTGTTTACAGAAATACCATAAAGTTTTCTACACTGGTCCTAGTATTGTTACTATATTGAATTAACTTAGCTCTACAGTTGTTACTTTGGCTTTTTGAAGATTACCTACAGTTTTCTATGTATATGATTAATATGCTTTTGCAAATAAAATAATAAATTTTCTTAAAAAAATGTTATCGTAGTATCATAAAACCAGTTTAAAAAAAAAGACATATCTGAATGTTGGTGCTGACTGTGTCCCATTAGTGAAGGTTCTGAACACTTTATACTGTTTGCACTTGTCTGTTTAAAACTGGCTGAAATATTTAGACACTTTGTTATTGAAAAATGCTATTTATTGCAACAAAAATCCACCTGGAGAAACAAACCACAGATATTTTATTTTAAAAAGTATAGTCGTTCTTCTGACACCAACAACAATCTTAACAATATTCTAATCAGAACACAAATTTGCATAATTTCACAGGTGCTCAGACACTTTTAATGCAAGGTTTTAGAAGTCTTTCATTCACGACCTTCAAACAGTCTTTGACGGTAAATGAAGTGTGACTTTGCAGGTGGAAGGAGCTGGGAATGGGAACCAGTTTGAAACCAGAGTGGGGTTAGTGGGGCCTCCTTGGTTGTCCAATGGCTAAGCCTCCACGGCCCCAGTGTGGGGGACCCAGGTTCGACCCCTGGTCAGGGAACAGGATCCCACATGCTGTACCTAAGACCATGTGTAGCCAAGTAAAAACTTTTTAAGTGGGGTCCATTACACCATCCCTATTTCCTGCCAAAACCAGTTCCTGAGCTGCTCCTCTTGACCTGAAACACCCCCTCCCCGAGCCTGCAAAAAGAGGTGAGATCAGGATCCCTGGAGCCAGGCGATGGGTGCCGGGTGGTCCCCTTGCTTTGCCTCCACATCTGAGTGTTACTCTCGCGACAGAGCCTGTAAGCAAAGCCGCAGTTCAAACTGCCTGCACGTCTCCCAGGTGACCCGTCAGCCCTGCGCGTGTGTACGGAGTTACTCAGCCACGTCCGACTCTTTTGCGACCCCATGGGCTGCAGCACGCCAGGCTCCTCTGTCTGCGGGGTTTTCCAGGCAAGAATACTGGAGTGGGTTGTCATTTCCTCCTCCAAGGGGATCTTCCTGACGCAGAGAACAAACTGTTTCCTGCATTGCAGGCAGATTTTGCTCCACTGAGTCACCTGGAGAGTCCCTGTCTGCTTTGATTGAAGGTTTTATCCAAGACCGAAAAGAAACACTGACTTAGCAGTGAATGCCTAACAAGCTAAAAAAAAAAAATCAGCCTCCACCTGCTGTCCCACTGTTTCAGCTTCAGTCTTATCAGGCAGGTGGGTGCCGTCACTCCATCCACTTCACAGATGAGGAAATGGAGGCTGAGAGATGTTAAGAAGCTGGCCCAAGTTGTCTCTAAGTGACTGTATCAGGTATCTACCACTGTGTAATACATCACCCCAGAATTTCTTAACATTTACTGGCTCATGGCTTCTGTGGGTCAGGATGCCAGATCTGGACTGGGTCTCCAGCTGCAGAGCATGCCAAGAGGCTCTAGTCATCTCAAGACTTGACTCTGGAAGGCCCTGCATCCAGGCACTCCCAGCCCACCCTGCACAGCTGCTGGCAGCACTCACTGCCAGGAGAGTGGCGGCCAGGGTGGAGGTGTGTGGGGAAGAGCTGACCCAGTGGGGCTGAGACCACTGACCTCGGCAAGGCCTGCACTCTGGGCTGGACTCCGGGAACTTGGATTTCAGGAGTGTCCCCTCCCGGCCTGCTCGAGCTGACGGGGAGAGTTTCTGCATCTCAACTGTGTGTGCAGATGGTGTCTTGAACACCTGCTTTCCTTGTGGAAGGCTGTGATTTTGAACGAGCCAGGTGGGCGTTCAGTTCAGTTCACTCAGTCATGTCTGACTCTTTTTGACTCCATGAACCACAGCACACCAGACCTCCCTGTCAGCACCAACTCCCAGAGTTTACCCAAACTCTTGTCCATTGAGTTGGTGATGCCATCCAACCATCTCATCCTCTGTCGTCCCCTTCTTCTCCCGCCCTCAATCCCTCCCAGCATCAGGGTCTTTCCAATGAGTCAACTCTTCGAATGAGGTGGCCAAAGCATTGGAGTTTCAACTTTAGCATCATTCCTTCCAAAGAAATCACGGGGCTGATCTCCTTCAGAATGGACTGGTTGGATCTCCTTGCAGTCCAAGGGACTCTCAAGAGTCTTCTCCAACACCACAGTTCAAAAGCATCAATTCTTCGGAGCTCAGCTTTCTTTATGGTCCAACTCTCACATCCACACATGACCACTGGAAAAACCGGGGGAGGGGGCGGGGTGCCCTGGTACAAACCCTGGGCAGGGGGTGTCTGATGACCTTCCTGGTGACACGTGTCACAGCTGGCTGGCTGATTCGGGGGCACCCTGTGCTCCTCCACCAGGGGAGGACTCTTGGTTTCCTCCCACCGCTTCAGTGGCACCGAGTGTTTCTCTGTTGCTGTCGCTCAGTGGCTCAGCCGTGCCCGACTCTTGGCGACTCCATGGACTGCAGCCCGCCGGCCTTGCCCCCCCTTCACCATCTCCCAGAGTTTGCTCAGTGGTTAGGTATCATTCGTTTTACGGGGGCCCTGGCCACGGAGGTCGAGGTCTTTCTGGTTTTCTGTTATAAACAACGTGGCATCAAATGATGTGGACACATCGTTTTGCTCATTTACAAGTGCAGGAAGTGGACTTGCTGGGTTGAAGTAATGTATATTGTCATTTTCTTTTTAGGAAATGTATTTTATCCATCTTCTCAAAGACGGATTCCACCGTTCAAAGGAAGCAGATGCTTTAAAGCTTTTAAACCCTGCTGTCTCAGCAGCAGCCAAGCAGCCACTATTTCTGGACGCGTGGGTCTCATTCAGCCACGTCCGTTACATACTCAGGGGAGGGCTTGTGTCTGGAAGAGAAACCTGTCTCAGGCCCGCTCTGTCTTTTCTCCTTCAACACTATTCTTTCAGAGCAGAAACTCCTCACCAAAATGTTGATTAGAGTCGAAAAGGAACCTTCAGTGGAGTGTTCATGTGAAAAACACCCTTGTTAACTTTTATTTGGGGTTTAAGGGGTCTCATCAGGCTTAGTCATATACTATCATCATCAAACCTTTTTTTTTTTTTTTTAAGTCTTTATTGACTTTGTTACAATACTGCTTCTGTTTTCTGTTTCTTGGCTGCGAGGCTTGTGGGATCTTCGTTCCCCGACCAGGGATTGAATCCGCAGCTCTGCACTGATTGGAAGGCAAAGTGTTAATCCACTGGACCACCGGGGGGGGGTCCCCAACTGTTTTAATAAAAGGGACTCTTTTAAAGAAGTTTTCTCCTCCCTGGAAAGTCTGTGCTTCTTTTTTTTTTTTAATCTGCTTGATCTGTGTCACTCCCAGGCTGCCTCCTCTGGGCTACTCAAGGGCTCCAAGACGTATCAGCTACACGGCTGGGGAGACATGCCAGTTCTGAGGGTGACTCCAGGGGGGCCAGCTCTGGGGAACCCCAAGGCCAGGAACCCTAGATCTCTCCTCTGGAGCTGGACAGGTTCCAGAGAAGAGTCTTCCACAGGGAGACTGGCTGCCCCGAACATCCGGAGCCGAGGGAAGGGCCGCATGTGGCTGGCTTCTCGGTTCTTCTCATCACGGGCTTAGCGCTTCCCTCCGGGTTCTCTTCTTACTACCTGTCCGCCTGCTTTCCAGCTTCTGAAACCATGTTGCTTCTGCACTGCCCTCTTCTTTGCTTTTGTTAAAATATGGTTACTGTAGTTTTTACTAGCGTTTTGCGGGGGGTGGGCTGGGGGTTTGAAATTAGATGTCTGGACTCAACTCACGTCTCAAACTAGGCAAACTCTAATTTCCTGTGCTTTGAGAAAAGTGCTCACGTTTACATCTGACAAAAGCAGCTCAGGTTTTAAATAGGGTTCATTTTAAAAGAAGCCAGAAAACACACACTCAGGTATCACGTTTGTGCCTCTGGAGGTCCGCTCTTCTCCGGCAGCTTTGAAAAGCAGCTGAAATCATGAAGACGTGCTCACTGAAAGGCAGCCAGTGCAGCCAGCCCTTGGAAGGGGAGGTGTCCTGAGATGCTGCTCCTGTGGGTCCCACGTGTTCTTAAACATTGGAATCCTGGGGATTTCCCTGGTGGTCCAGGGGTTAAGGATCTGCCTTCCAATGCAGGGGACACGGGTTCAGTCCCTGGTTGGGGAAGTAAGACCCCACAGGCCGTGGGGCAACTGAGGCCGTGTGCTACACCTACTGAGCCCACGTGCTCTGCAGCCCGCAGGGCACATGAGACCCACCTGCTGCCGCAAAGGCCTCGCAGGCCGCCACTATGATAGGACACAGCCAACAAATACTTGAAAAACTGGAATCCCAGCTTTGCCGCTCACTCTGTGTGGTATTTGGTAATTACTTAATTTTTTGCTGCAGTTTCCTTACCTGTAAGTGGGGGTAATAATAAACCCCCCTCCCTTCGGTTGCTGTATTGAATGAGTCACGTATCCGTTATCGATTCCTCATCTCAGGGTTCCAAACTCATCCAATCATCGTCCTCACCTGGGCCCTTGAGACAGTTCTGCCAGTAGAGGGCACCAGAGAGGTACTTCAGGAAAGAGGGGTCTTACTTCCAAGATTCTGGAGCCGGGGAGACCCAGCAGCCCAGCACCAGGCTCCTACAGTGTAGCGGCCAGCGGCCTCCCGAGGCCACCAGCCGTCCCCAGCAGCCCAGGAGGCAGGCTTCCAGCAAGTTCCACGAGTGCAAAGACACAGCTACATTCCTGTCCTTCAGTGAGCTGTGGTCCCCCTCTCCCCAGCAAACCCCCGCGGGTAAGGAATGGTAAATTCTTCCCGAGGTGCTCTGGCTCCCAGCAGCCTTCTCTCATTTTACCAGCCAGCCTCTCATTACTCCAACCCCACTACAGTCGGCAGTTCTTCCGTTTCCCAGCTCACGTGACTATGTGGTTTCTCCTGGTCATATCTGATTGACACAGGTCAGTATGAGTCACTTAAATATCACTGGCAAAGGCCGGTCACTGCCCTGTTAAATAACTGCAATTATCTAGGCCTGGTGTGCCGACACTGTGGCCACCTTGTGCAAAGAACTGACTCACTGGAAAAGATCCTGATGCTGGGAAAGACTGAAGGCGGGAGGAGAAGGGGACGACAGAGAATGAGACGGTTGGATGGCATCACCTACTCCATGGACATGAGTTTGAGTGAACTCCGGGAGTTGGCGATGGACAGGGAGTTCTGATGTGCTGCAGTTCATGGGGTCATGAAGAGTCAGACACGACTGAGCGACTGAACTGAAATGAACTGGTTTGCTTATGTGTCAAATTGGGAAGAGATCTAAATACTGAAGGATGCTTTGCTGACCGAATGAGCCCACAGCTAACTCTGATGCAGTGTGCACACACCTGGGTTTGAACCTTGAACCCAGGTCTCTATAGATGATAACTACACAAAATGTAGAGTATCTCAACTGAACAGATGCTGATTCTTTACTGCAAAGAAAACAGTAAGAGTTCTAATTTGTCTTTACAGGATCAGCCCTGTACAAGCTAAGGTTATATATACCACTGGTCCTCTACCTGGCTGTCAGATCACAGAGGGTGTAGATTCTAGCCCAGCCATGAGAAATAGCCTCTGATAAGTAGGGCCAGAGTTTTGCATTTTTTAAATTTATTTTTGAGGATAATCGCTTTACAATGCTGTGTTGGTTTTTGCCGTGTGACACCCCCCCCCCCTCTTAAACCTCTCTCCCACCCCCTACCCATTCTTTAAAGAAGCTCTGGAGGAGAAACTTTCGAAACCAGGAGCTCTCTGTTCCCTGTGGTTGGTGCTGACTTGCATGCTGGCACTGGCCGGCAGGGACCTTCGGGGAAGAGAGTCAGAGGATGGAGACTGTGGCCTTGGCACAGTCAGTGGGAACAGGAAGGGCCAATGTGTGAGGCTTTCAGCCCTAAGAGGGAATCAGAACCTTCAAATGCTGAACAACACACACACACACAGTGAGGAAATGCAGGGCTCTGGGGCCTACGTGGGAGAGGAGAGAGGATAAACATGGAACGGGGGCTACAGGAGAACCCAGGGTCGGGTTGAAACTAGAGGTATTGGTGACAGGGCTTTAAACAATGTACAGGAAACTCATAACAGTGTGTGCACGCATAGTCACATTGATTTCTTTCAATTTTTATTTTTCCTTTATTTTACTTTACAATACTGTATTGGTTTTGCCATACATCGACACGAATCCGCCACAGGTGTACATGAGTTCCCAATCCTGAACCCTCCTCCTTCAGTGCCATTCTCCCAAATCATCCCACCCTCTCCCTCTCCTTCAGAGTCCAACAGTCTATTCTACACTTCTGTGTCTCTTTTGCTGTCTCACAACAGCGTTATCATTACCATCTTTCTAAATTCCATATATATGTGTTTTTCTTTCTGGCTTACTTCACTCTATATACTCGGCTCCAGTTTCATCCACCTCATTAGAACTCATTCAAATGTATTTTTTTTAATGGCTGAGTAATTCTCCATTGTGGATATGTACCACAGCTTTCTTATCCATTCATCTGCTGATGGACATCTAGGTTGCTTCCATGTCCTGGCTATTATAAACAGTGCTGCGATGAACACTGAGGTACACATGTCTCTTTCAATTCTGGTTTCCTCGGTGTGTATACCCAGCAGTGGGATTGCTGGGTCATAAGGCAATTCTATTTCCAGTTTTTTAAGGAATCTCCACACTGTTCTCCATAGTGGCTGTACTAGTTTGCATTCCCACCAACAGTGTAAGAGGGTTCCCTTTTCTCCACACCCTCTCCAGCATTTATTGCTTGTAGACTTTTGGATCGCAGCCATTCTGACTGGTGTGAAATGGTACCTCACTGTGGTCTTGATTTGCATTTCTCTGATAATGAGTGACGTTGAGCATCTTTTCATGTGTTTGTTAGCCATCCGTTTGTGTTCTTTGGAGAAATGTAAAAATATGGAACGCTTCATGAATTTACATGTCATCCTTGCACAGGGGCCATGCAAATCTTCTCTGTATCGTTCTAATTTTAGTATATGTGCTGCTGAAGCGAGCACTCACATTGATTTCTTAGTTCTCTCTGCTGAGAGGGTTTATAAGAAACAGCACCCTAGTAGCAGTGAGCACTCCTAATACCAGACCTTGGTTTCTAACGACCAGATTCCACTGCAAGAATCCAGGGACCCAGGGGAGACTCCAAACGACAGAGACACTTGAGGGACATCAGAACCAACTAGAAGCAGGTCCCGTCAGCCAAAACTGGGCCGAAGACAGTGACACACAGGAGCCCTTGCGTTCATGACACAGATAAACGGATAAGGAAGCACACAGGGGATAAGAAAAAAGTGTTTAATAGCTCTAGTCCAAGCTATGGTTTTTTCAGTAGTCATGTACGGATGTGAGAATCAGACTACAGAGAAAGCTAACTGCCGAAGAATTGATGCTTTTGAACTGTGGTTTTGGAGAAGACTCTTCAGAGTCCGCTGGACTGCAAGGAGATCCAACCAGTTCATCCTAAAGGAGATCAGTCCTGAATATTCATTGGAAGGACTGATGCTGAAGCTGAAGCTCCAAAACTTTGGCCACCTGATGTGAAGAACTGATTCACTGGAAAAGGTCCTGATAGTGGGAAATATTGAAGGCGGGAGAAGGAGATGACAGAGGATGAGACAGTTGGATGGCATCACCAGCTTGATGGATATGAGTTTGAGTGAACTCCAGGAGTTGGTGATGGACAGGGAGGCCTGGAGTGCTGCAGTCCATGGGGTCGCAAAGAGTCAGACACGACTGAGGGACTGAACTGAACTGATGGTAAANGTTGGAGAAGACTCTTCAGAGTCCGCTGGACTGCAAGGAGATCCAACCAGTTCATCCTAAAGGAGATCAGTCCTGAATATTCATTGGAAGGACTGATACTGAAGCTGAAGCTCCAAAACTTTGGCCACCTGATGTGAAGAACTGATTCACTGGAAAAGGTCCTGATAGTGGGAAATATTGAAGGCGGGAGGAGAAGGGGACAACAGAGGATGAGACAGTTGGATGGCATCACCAGCTCGATGGATATTAGTTTGAGTGAACTCCAGGAGTTGGTGATGGACAGGGAGGCCTGGCGTGCTGCAGTCCATGGGGTCGCAGAGTCAGACACGACTGAGGGACTGAACTGAACTGATGGTAAAAAAAAAAAAAAAACTGGTTCAGGAAAAACTACCAAGAGTAATTAAAGTCTGATAACAAAGAGGTACATAGTCTTTACGTGTTGCCCTGCAAAATATCTACCAAGTTAAGGGAAGAAATGTGCAGGCAGCTTTAACCTCAGTAAAACTTAACTAGGAAAATCTGTAAGATCACTTCAGGCAGTATGGACATTTTTAACATTAATCCTTCCAAACCGTGAGCATGGGGTATCTTTCCATTTATTTGTGTCTTCAGTTTCTCATCCACGTCTTAACAGTTTTCAATACACAGAATTTTCATGTAAGGTATCTCACATTAAGGAACTGTTACTGTTTTTGGTGTCAAGTTACTGAGGTTATTTTTTAAAGAGAAAAACGGTCCTTATCTTTTGAATTGTTAGAAACGATCTACTTCAAAACAACAGAAAAAGGTGGAAATAAGAAACTGAACTAAGACGACTGCATGCGCTGTGAAAGCCGTCAGGGGGTGTGAGAGTTCAGAGCACCATAATCTTCTTAAAATTGACTGCCTTCCAGAGCGGCGTCCCCAGCACCCAGAGCCCCGCCTGGCTCCCGGCAGGGACTCAGTTAGCGGATTAGCTGACACGGCCAGGCGGCACCTGCCGGCTGAGCGCAGCGCCCCAGGGAGCAGGCCGGCAGGGCGGTCAGTCCCCCGGTCGCTGAGAGGCCCTTCTCAGCGCGCCGAGCCAGACCCACTGCGGCTCAGCGTCCGCACCGCCCTCTAGAGGAGAACAGGTGAACCGCAAGCGAGTCCCGTCAACTGCTCTCAGGCCCCACCTTGGCCTCCATTAAGGAGCTGGACTTCCCCCGCAGCTCAGAGGGTAAGACTCTGCCTGAACGCAAGAGACACAGGTTCGATCCCTGGGTCGGGAAGATCCCCTGCAGAAGGGAGTGGCCACCCACGCCAGTGTTCTTGCCTGGAGAATCCCATGGACGGGGGAGCCTGGTGGGCTGCAGTCACGACCCAGTGACTTTGACTTCACTCACGTCTTCAGTTAACATTCCCTCCACCAGCTAAGAAGCTCTTAATTCTAACACTTCCATTTGCCCCAAAATAAGTCTGTTCCTTCTGCCTCACGAAGTGGAGTACAACTTAAGTCACACACATACATATTTTCATTAATAATTCTTTATTTAAACTTTCCAAGGATCCCAAACCCCATTTAAAAATTATTTAATTGCAGAGCATTCCAATAAAAGCACACGAAAGCCTCATAACTAGTATAAGCTCTTACTGTGAGATAAAGTTTGTTTTACCCTTTATTACAAAGGCACAGAAAGTCATCTGACACCTCAGATGTTAACCCCACCGCACACTAATGTCACACTCATGTGCAACTCAATACAATTATTAAAGCTGACAGAACAGTCTTCCAGTGATCCGGAAGTAGTGACAGATTCTCTCTATAAATAACACTTAAAAAGAGCTTCTGGGCCTTAAGACCAATACAGGCATAACAAACGGGACCTGAAACCTCCTGCCAGGGCCGTTACATTTCGAGGCAGAGTGAGACTAAGACTTCTAATGATCCAAGTCTGTTTCCAGCAACAGGCACCGCGGATCAACTTTGCGCAGGAAACAAAGCGAGCACTCACTACGAAGCTGAAAAGATACTTTCCGTCGGCCCCACGTGAAGGGGGTCCTGGGATCATCCGGGGACCAGGCCTCCTGTCAGCTCCGGCTTCACAGGCGCGTCCTGCACCTGGTCTTCGGGGCCCCCGCGGCTCACCGGGGCAGGCCAGCCTCCGCCGGGTCGCCCCCTGAGGCGGCGTCCGGGCCGGCCTCCTGCTCGGCACCGGCCCCGGCCTCGGGCTCGGGCTCGGGCTCGGCGGGGCCGGCCGCACCCGGCGCGTCCTCCGGCTCGGCGGGGCTGGCCGCGGCGGCCCCGGGCGCCCCCGCGG
>SJYB01004519.1:2377754-2397525 GCA_006408585.1 Antidorcas marsupialis | reverse complement strand
TTATCCTCCAATTAAAAAAAAAAAAAAAAAAAGAGGATTAAAAAACCACAGGAGTGGGAAAACATCTAATCCCAAAGAAAACTAAAAACCTGCAATCTGAGGTAAAAAAAAAACGACTGCAGCTCATGACCTATTTCAACTTTTCTGAAGAAGAACTCTTCTGGGTGTTTGACAGGCAATCATACCGCACTGAGCTCTGCCACCAGCAGTAAAGCTGCCATTTGTTAAGTGAGACGGGACTTGGCAGCACTCCGTCCCCCGTAAATGCTGCGTGCAGGGCTAACAGAGCACAACAGTGGGCTCTGTGTGACAGTCTGGCTGAGCCATGAGCTCAGAGAGGCACATTTGACATCCGCATCTACGGCACTGCCTCCGAGAACCTAGCCACTTAAGTTTTACTCTTTCCTTTTTTGGAAAAACTCAGTCATTCAGCTCTATGCCTTGAAATTCTCTTATTAGTAAACTCTATAAAAATCTAACATAATAAATTTCAAAGAAAGATATGTGTACAAATGCATGAGTTCGCCAACCTTCATGGAACCCCTGGATGTCCTACTCAGGACTCACCCGGTGTTAACACGGATCATTACGCTGTGACACTGTATCGACACTCACCGCAAGCAGGTGAGAGTGAACACTCACACCTCACTCCTGGCACAACGCCCGCAACACGGCTCTATGTGATGTCACTGCTCTCCACTGCTCTTCACGTTCCCTTTCAAGGCCATTAAACCCGCCCCTCTGATCTCCTTCCGTTTATCACTAAAACTGTTTCTGTTTTCTGACTTAGGCTCACACTGCCTCTCTTCAAACCAGCTGTGACCAGATTCACCACGCAGGCGCCCATGTGCAGCTTCACTTTAGCCTCTGACTTGCTTTCTCGCGGGACGCTGAGCTTCCCGGCCTCCTGACGGTACCTGCAAGGGACGTCACAGAGGATGCGGTCGTAGAAGAGGACCTCCTTCCTGCCGCCGACGTCCAGCTGCAGGCGCGGGATGCAGGACGCGTCGTGGTTGACCACCATGAGGCAGGGGCTGCCCAGCCGCTTGGCCTGGTGCACCAGCAGGTAGCAGCGCTTATTGTCCACGTCGTTGGCGATGACGAAGCCCTCTGCGGACGCACAGGCGCGGCGTTGGGCAGAGGCGGCAGACGGGGGGCAGCGCTCGCCCTCGGCTGGCAGGCGAGGCCCGCAACCCAGCCTCAGACTGGCCGGAACTGGGGCCGCGTCCGGGAGAAGGCAGCGCGCGGCTCGGCAGGGGTTTCAATTTCCTTAAAATGTCAAACCTTCAAAATTCATCTGGCCAGAAGCTCCTCACTTTGGACGGCTTATACTGCCCAAACTAGCTTTTCTACCATTGACTATTAACAAAAAACGGGAGGGTGAGGAGAGAAAGACGTGGAAACTAAGAGTCTCCAGATGACTGTTTAAGGCCACACGTGCTGGGGCTCCACTCCAGACCCTGAGCGTCAGCTCCCGCAGGCAGGTGGGGACTGAGGGTCTACTTGCTGGGGAGGGGCTCGGACCTTTGCCATCGACCTAATGTCCTCCAAGTTCAAAACTGAAGCCTCATTTCCCACATGGTGTCTGAAAACATCACATAACTCACCTACCAGACGCTGGTGGGATTTGAACCTGGGGAGTCTGACACTGGCTCTAAACTACATCCTCCCGCCTCTCACACAGGTACGAACCATCAGAAGAGAACCAAAACCCCAAGGTGAGACAGGGACGCCCGAAAATGCAAACTGAAATCAACCAACTGGGGCCGCCCTTGGGGTCTGGTGGTTAAGACTCTGCCTCGCCATGCAGGGAACGTGGGTCTGAACCCTGGTGGGAGACCTGAGATCCCACACGCGGGGGGTCAACTCCAGGGCTGAGCGCCAGGGCGAGGGCAGGCGCGCCGCCACGAGAGATCCCACGTGATGCAACCAGGGTGCGAAGCAGCCAGAGATTTTCAGCAGGCAGATTAAAAAAAAAAAATCTACCTACTGTGGCTTCAAAAAAAAAAACACCACGTGCTTATACAGAAACCACGCGTGAAGCTAAACTGATGGCCCCTCTCCACGGGGCATGCGAGAGCATGAGTGATGGGGTCACGCACAGCACCCGGTTCTACTTTCAGAGACAGGAAGCCCTGACGCCTCCTGTTGAGACAGTCAGTTCCTAGGCAGTCCTGGGTACCCAAGGAGGAAAAAGGGGTCTGGAATTCTCAAGGAGGAGGAAAGGACAAACATCTTTTCTTTTTTTCTCTACATTCCTTAGTCTTAGTCACATACAACTAAGTTTCGTTTTTTTTTTCTCCTTTAAGCCTGGAACTGATGATTACACAACAAATAAACCAGTTTAAACACTGTCCTAGGAATTATATGCCAGGCTTCTCTGGTGGCTCAGAGGGTAAAGCGCCTGCCTGCAATGCAGGAGACCTGGGTTTGATCCCTGGATCAGGAAGATACCCTGGAGAAAGAAATGGCAACCCACTCCAGTACTCTCGCCAGGAAAATCCACATGGACGGAGGAGCCTGGTAGACTACAGTCCATGAGATCGCAAAGAGTCAGACACGACTGAGAAACTTCACTTTAGGAATTACAGAACAAGTCCTGCTTGAGGACAGTTTCTCCTTCCTGAAACCTGACTAATCCTGGTATCTTAGAATGTACATCATGGGAGTGGGTCTGGTAGGACCTCTCTGTTGTTAAGTTCTAATTCTGTTATCCTAAAATGTAAATTGTGGGAGTGGGTCTGGTAAAATATTTACAACCTTGAGACATTCTTTTGATTTATTGTAATAACTAGTTAAAAAAGGATATAACTCCCTTGCTAACACTAGCAAGGGGGGCACTCTCCACCCCTCTTCTGATGTCTATGTCAGAAGCTTTCCCTGTCCCTTTCATACTTTAATAAAACTCTACTATACAAAAGCTCTTGAGCGATCAAGCCTGGTCCCTGGTCGTGAAGCTCAATCTTCTTCAGAGATCACACCGTTCACCATAAGCTATCACTGTGTTTGCTCTTTTCCTCTTCCACCACCCACCAAAGCAGCATCCCCACCCCCAGACCCCAGCCCCACCTGGGAAGGGGACGTTCATGTCCGCGTGCAGCATTTCAATCAACTGTGTGGTCTTTGACCCGGGAGCTGCACACATATCTAAGATCTAGTGAAAAGCAAGAAAACGTTTGATGTTTTTCTTTATATAAACCAACTATCCTACATCAAACTTAGAACAATTTAAAATTATTTTTCATTTCTACTTTAGGACCTAAGCACATTTATTTATAAGATAAATCTATGGCATATGTTCTATTTAGTTTACTGGGATGCCCTAATATATAGTGCCCCCAAACCACAGAAGGAGAAAAATACTCGCTCCACAGGAAACAGGAACAAAAACGGCACTAGAAACCAGCAGAAAAATACATTCAGGGATGATGAGTAAAGATACTAAATGCAAAAAGCCTTGTAACAGAACGCTATAGGGCAGAGGTTGCTGGGTTCCAATCTCAGTTTGGCCCCTGACAACTAGCTTCTAACTTTAAGCCAATTACCCCCATTTTTCTTTGCTTCTTTTTCTCATCTGGAAAAATAGGGACAGTGATAGCATCTGCCCTCACAGGGATGTGTGTGCAATAAAGAATTAATTCACAAAAAGAACACAGAACCATGGTCGGAATTCAACAAGCCCTCGGTATGGGTTCACTGTGATTTCAACCTGATTGAGTCAATCAGAAACAATGAAGATAATCTCAACAGTAAGTAAAAAAACTGAGCTGTAAAAATTGCAATAAGAACCTAAAGTAAAATACATATCATTTTCCACTTCACCCAAAGCAAAAAGGAAAAATAAATGATGAACCACATTAAGATAAAAGGGCTCAACAAAACAGACAGAGATGAATACCAGCATTTTCCACGTAAGGCTCAGAGTACCTTATGGTGAGGGTGGGCATTCAGCAACAGCGGTGGGATCATGCTGACGGCTTCCTGACGGCTGATGTTTCCCTTGGAAAATGAAATTGTTCAAAGTCAGCAACGGCATTAAAAACAGCAGAAAAAATTAATATTGGGCATTATTTCCAACACATTAAGAAAATACTGTATAACCATACACAGAACACCAAAGTTAGTACTATCACGTATACAGCAATTAAGACCGATTTTTCTACGAGTGGATAAATGGCCACGATCAAAAGACAGTAATCCCTGTCCATCAGAATGACATTCACTTCAGTTCAGTCGCTCAGTCGTGTCCAACTCTTTGCGACCCCATGGACTACAGCACACCAGGCCTCCCTGTCCAGCACCAACTCCCAGAGTTTACCCAAACTCATGTCCATTGAGTCGGTGATGCCATCCAACCATCTCATCCTCTGTCATCCCCTTCTCCTCCTGCCCCCAATCTTTCCCAGCATCAGTCTTTTCCAGCGAGTCAGCTCTTCATATCAGGTGGCCAAAGTATTGGAGTTTTGGCTTCAGCATCAGTCCTTCCAAAGAATATTCAGGACTGATTTCCTTTAGGATGGACTGTTTGGATCTCCTTGCAGTCCAAGGGACTCAAGAGTCTTCTCCAACACCACAGTTCAAAAGCATCAAATTTTCGGCACTCAGCTTTCTTTATAGTCCAACTCTCACATCCATACATGACCTACTGGAAAAACCATAGCCTTGACTAGACAGACTTCTGTGGGCAAAGTAATGTCTCTGCTCTTTAATATGCTAAGTTGGTCATAACTTTCCTTCCAAGGAGTAAGCGTGTTTTAATTTCACGGCTGCAATCACGATCTGCAGTTATTTTGGAGCCCCCAAAAATAGTCTGCCACTGTTTCCACTATTTCCCCAACTATTTGCCATGAAGTGATGGGACCAGATGCCATGATCTTCGTTTTCTGAATGTTGAGCTCTAAGCCAACTTTTTCACTCTCCTCTTTTTCATCAAGAGGCTCTTTAGTTCCTCTTCACTTTCTGCCATAAGGGTGGTGTCATCTGCATATCTGAGGTTATTGATATTTCTCCCAGCAATCTTGATTCCAGCTTGTGTTTCTTCCAGTCCAGCATTTCTCATGATGTACTCTGCATATAAGTTAAATAAACATGGTGACAATATACAGCCTTGACGTACTCCTTTTCCTATTTGGAACCAGTCTGTTGTTCCATGTCCAGTTCTAACTGTTGCTTCCTGACCTGAATATACGTTTCTCAAGAGGCAGGTCAGGTGGTCTGGTATTCCCATCTCTTTCAGAATTTTCCACAGTTTATTGTGATCCACACAGTCAAAGGCTTTGGCATAGTCAATAAAGGAGAAATAGATGTTTTTCTGGAACTCTCTTGCTTTTTCCATGATCCAACAGATGTTGGCAATCTGATCTCTGGTTCATCTGCCTTTTCTAAAACCAGCTTGAACATCAGGGAGTTCACAGTTCACATATTGCTGAAGCCTGGCTTGGAGAATTTTGAGCATTACTTTACTAGCGTGTGAGATGAGTGCAATTGTGTGGTACTTTGAGCATTCTTCGGCATTAATGTCAGGATGACATTAGCTCGTTAGAAACTCAAGTACCACACGCACACAGGACAGGAAGCCCCCTAGAAGTGTCCCCTCACAGCTGAAACTGTGACATCCAGTTCCTGGTTCTCCTGTTTCCAGGGCCAGCCCACACCTGCTCTGTATTCCTGGACACCGCCCCATCAACCACTGCTTCGTCCTCTGCGGGAGGCAGACAACAACTAAACTTCCACACTACTCAGCCATCCTCCACACCTTCACCCTTGGGCCAGGTCATCTGTTCACATATTCAACTGTTCAAAGATTCTTTGAAAAATCCAGCACCGGTGACACTCACAACTCTATTTTAACAGCTTAGGACTGAACGCCCAACAAAAGCCAGCAGCTCAGCTACCAGGAGGCTTCTGCTCCTTCACAACCTGCGCGCCCTGTGTGAACAGCACCCCGCGCTGTCACTCACCTCACACGGAGGCAGGACGAGGAACGCTCTGCCGAGGTGCAGAGCTGCACTTTCTCCGACAGTTCACACACCCCCGGAGATTAAATGCCAAGCCAGAGAAGCCCTTTCTGCACAACTCTGCGCCAAGAAGGGAGCACAGGCGGTGCCCAGCACCACGTGCGCCTCCACAAGGTGGGAGAGGCAAAGCAGCCCAGCAGGAGCCCGCCTGCCAGCTCACCGGAGCGGGCAGCAAGCGGGCGCGCTCGCAGCGCACCCTGGGCAGATCAGAACCGAGCCGGGCGAAGCGCTGCTAAACTGGCCGTGGCTTCCTGGCAAGAATCATGGGAGGCAAACGATCTCGCCAGCGGACAGAGACGCTCACGCGACAAGGAAAGAAAACCATCTGGTGGCACTCGGGGGTCCGGGCCGGCAAAGGAGGCTCGAATACAGGAAGCGGCGGTCCCGATGCGGCGCGGGAGCGCGGAAGGGAGCGCGGAAGGGAGCGCGGAAGGGAGCGCGGAAGGGAGCGCGGAAGGGAGCCGCCACGCGGCCGAGCCCGACGCGCACGGCGCCCACGAGGCCACGCACTGCGCGCGGGGGCGGCTGTTTCGCTGGGGAACAGGCGGCGCTAAAGGTAAGCAGCTTAGCCACTGAACGGCAATGGGCGGGGCGGGGCTGAGGAACCAGGAGACAAAGATCATGTCATTTTACGAGAACCAAACCTGTCGCATTTAGATGCTGTTCTTCTGTTTGGCAAAGGTGGAGTATAGCACTTTTAATAAAATATAAAGATGGCCATAAAAGCCCATCACCTTCTCTGCAAGGGAGGCACCCGGCATGTGCAGCCCAAAAGGACACGAAAGCAGATGGGACACGATCCAAAGTGGGCCGGGGACAGAGTGCCGGGCCCAGCCGTGGCTGCAGCCACCCGAGACCAGAAGCCACCCGAGACCAGAAGCCACCCGAGACCAGACCACCCGAGACCAGAAGCCACCCAAGACCAGACCACCCAAGACCAGACCACCCGAGACCAGAAGCCACCCGAGACCAGAGGCCACCCGAGACCAGAAGCCACCCCGACAACCGTGCCGGGGCCGGGACTCTGCGTGATCAGAGGCGCTACCGATGCCTAGGTTGCCAGATGCTACAGGGGCGCTCACAGTGAGCTCAGGGTGCTTGTCTACGTGCCTCATCCACCTAATCACGGCCAGTGGCAAGCGTGGTTGAGATAAAACTGCGATACTAAGGGTTCAAGGAAGCCAGCAAGCCTGAAGTCATCTACTCACAGATTCAGTTTCGCTGACCAGAAACTGGTGAAACTTTTCCAGCTGTGGAGACTTTCTCAAGATTTTTCGACTTAAATTTGTGTGCCAGGCAAGTTCTTCAGGATACCTGACCGAAAGGAAAGTGAAACACGCAAGGGTTACACGTACTGAAGCGGGCTCCTCACAGCACCCTCATTACACAGCTCGCGGGCCTAGTGAGACGCCCCGCCGCGCCGGCTGCTCACAGCCCTGCCCCGACCCCCGAGGCCGCGCCGCAGACGCCGCTCTCGAGACGGGCCCCGGCCCAGGCGCGGAGGCACGCCCGCGGGACGGGGCTGAGGGGCCCTGCCGGGGCACGGCCGCGCGCAGAGGCCACGCCGGGGGCCCGACGCCCCGCTCCCCACCGCGTGAGCCTGAGGGCACGGAGCCCCGGAGCGGGCAGAAGGTGACAAGCTACAGCGCGGCTCACACGGAGCGGAAATAATGCCGCGGGGCAGCTATCAGAATGCCCAGCATCTGATTACAGTATTTATTTTTTCACTATTTCTCAAACCAAGCATTCCAATAATATCGTGAAATGTTCTATATACCCCCAAACCTTGGAAATAAAAAACACCTTAATCTGATGTTCATATAGACCAAAGAACAAAGCCTCTCCTGCCATCTATATCAACATACTTGAACGGTGTGTAAACGATGCCATCACAGATGAGCAAGTGTGTGGTTTCATCGTCCGGTGCACCTGTCCACCTACTGAAGTCCAGCAGCGCGGTCAGTACGTGGACAGGACGTGTGGGGCCATGCTCAGCGTCACGCGGCACTCGGTGGCAGACCTTACTGCACTTAGCCTAACGCTAAGCTCAGTTTAGCAACGCGGGGTCACAATGTCGCCATGGGTCAAACCGCAGCTAAGGTGACAGCCGTGAAAGTGGAACGGAATGTTTGAAAAACGCCACGTTTCCTTTGAAAATCCGAGTGACTATCTGGCAGAGACAAACTGAGGCTTAAGATTTGAAGAAACTGCTCAACTGTCATTTTATCATGAGCTATATCTGATGAGTGCTTTCCACCAAATTATGAAGATTAACCTGGCTGAACCTGTTCATGGCCACCCTCAAAATGTCCTGGAACTTTTGTTTCTATTTCTTTTGCTTGCTTCCCTCTTCAATATTTAACCTGTTTCAAAAATACAAAACCAAAATGCAATCATACTTATTAGGCAATTTTAAAAAGCGTTTAGCTTTAAATACTCCCCGTGGCCTCACCAGAAGTGAACGGCAGGGACTCACGTGGGCTGGCTCCGGCTGTCCACCTGAACGGAGCCTGCCGCCCCTCTGCAACCTTTGTGTGTATATATGTGCTTGCGCTCAATCATGTCCAGCTCTTTGTGGCCTCATGGACTGCAGCCCACCAGGCTCCTCTGTCCACGGGATTTCCCAGGCAAGAATACGGGCCTTTACGGCCTTTAGTGATAGCCAAGCATCCGCTTTCATGAGATTCCTGGCAAACACAACTATCTGTGATCAACGACAGCACACGTGCCAGTAACTACCTTATCAAACCACCGAATGTCACTAATTTGAATGCTGCCTCCCGTTACTTATTATACAAAGCTGGATTTTCATTTTCTAATAGAGAGCAGACCCTAGGTAAAACTCGAGGGACTATTTCTTTATGCACTTTATTGGTTACGTTTCTAGTAGTTAAAAATGTAAATTAAGTATTACAAGAATAAAATCTGACTATAAGTTATAATTATGAAAGTTTTTCATCTCATGAGAAAATTACTTAACTTTCAAACAGTTAACTACAAAGACAGACTGAGTTAAAAAGAAAAGTCTCTCTCTATATGTAACATCTAGGATAACTCATCATCAGCTCAATTAAAAAGAACATAAACAGAATGACAATAAGGTGCATTTGCAACAACTCATTGTCAAAACAAGGCTTTCTAAAGAACGCTTTAACCCCTCACGGTTCCCAGTTTATGAAAGGGAAGAAAAAAAATGAAGCCTGCCCACGCTGTAAGCCCTACACATGACATTCCTTCTAGAAAACCTGGTCCCCTAAACGGCCCCCGAAAATACTCCTCCTGCATTGCATCCTGCTATGTCTCAAGAGGTTAAAAGACTATTAAGATCTATTTCTGCAATTTCCACAATATAAAGAACCACCAGAAAGTATTTTATGTTTCTGCTTTATTTACTGATTTATGGGTATCCCACACCTGACCAGTGAATTTGATTTAATGTTTACAGAATAAAACTGTCTCACAGTTGTCACTGATAATGAAAAAAGAGTGAGTATTAGGAACTCGTATCTTACAACATGTTGCTCAGACCCATCAGCTGTGTTCAGAAAGCTGGATCAAACAGTATCGTGAAGAGAAGGCCCGGCTGTTACTGGGGTGACTCCTTGCATTCTTCACCCACAGAATACCTGCAGGGCCTTCCAAGAAGTCTGGAATTGACTGGTCTTGCCCTGAGATGGGAAGTTCAACAATCAAGAGTGAAAAAAAGCCATTAAACATTCAATGGGCCAATTAAACCAAAGTCTGACTGTAGTTTGCAGAGAATAATAAAACTAGCGAGACTAATTCCACATGGGTTGGGACTGTGGAAGAAAACTCCACCAAGACAGCCCAGAAAGACACCCTTTCCCAGGGGGCTGGCTCTCCAGCTCCACTTTCTGCCCAGAGGCAGAGAACGGGCAGAGGCGGTGGCATCTGAATGCTGCACTTCTGGACACAGGGTGGAAGGAATAAATGTTTCCAGGTGACTGTGTGAGGCAGCAAAAGCAGGGAAGATTATTATGCATAGAAATGTGCAAAGACAATCCTAAACCTGCTTTTGAAAACATCAGACACCCCAGCTTCGAGCACTGGGGCCATCAAATCTCCAAACCATGGCACAGTCCAAGAGCTCAGTGCACACCCCAGTGACTGAGAGGGGGACCTGCTCGTCATGTGACGGCCGCCACACTCACTGATGCTGCAGACACAGCAGGGGGAGACACCTTCATTATCTGCTGGCCTCAGCACCTGGCATCAGAGTCCTTTTCCTGCTCTCTAACAGTCAAGCTTCCAAACTCTGATTAAAACTGTTTAACAAAAAAGCCATCGTGGAATTTTTTGGTGTAATGCTGCAGGCTTATTCCTGTATCCCACAAATGCACTCTGTAATGGTGACATTTGGTTTTGATCTGATTTAAGCATCTGGCCACTCAGTACTCATTCCACCGTGGATGCTGTGCACATCTGTGATATGGACACTGAACATCCAAACGGCCAACAAAAGAATGAAAAGCAAGCAAACGCACAGACCAGGAACAATGAAAGCCTCATTTTCCTTTGTGATGAACAAAGGTTAGCCAAAGAGAAAAGATACATCAAACACTTGAACAGTCAAAACTTCAAAAGCTGTCAGGAAATGCTGGTTAAGTGCATCTTCTCAAGCAGAAAGTGAAGAGGAACTAGAGTGCCTTGATGAGGGTGAAAGGAGAGTGAAAAAGCTGGCTTAAAACTCAACATTCAAAAAACAAAGATCATGACATCCAATCTCATCACTCCGCGGCAAACAGAAGGGGAAAATGTGAAAACAGTGACAGATTTTATTTTCCTGGGCTCCAAAATCACTGCAGACAGTGACTGCAGCCATGAAATTCAAAGACGCTTGCTCCTTGGAAGAAAAGCTATGACCAACCTAGACAGCATACTCAAAAGCAGAGACATCACTTTGCCAACAAAAGTCCACCTAGGCAAAGCTATGGTTTTTCCAGTAGTCAGTATGGCTCTGAGAGTTGGACCATAAAGAAGGCTGGGGTTCAAAGAACCAATGCTTTCAAACAGCATCACTAACTCATTGGACAAGAATCTGAGCAAATTCCAGGAGATGGCGAAGAACAGTGAAGCCTGGTGTGACGTAGTTCATGGGGTCACAAAGAGTCAGATGCAACTGAACAACAAACTGCCAGACAACGATGGCTAAATTCACCTTTTTATAGGAATCATTTAAAATGTGTTGTTGTCCTTTTGTGAGAATTCTCAGTACCTGCAAGTTGATAATCTGCAATGTGTAACTGTTAACAACTTCATGACTTCCATAGCCCAGGCTGTGAGACTATTCAGAGTTCCCTGGACTGCAAGCAGATCCAACCAGTCCATCCTAGAAGAAATCAGTCCTGAATGTTCATTGGAAGGACTGATGTTGAAGCTGAAACTCCAATCCTTTGGCCACCTGATGCAGAGAATGGACTCACTGGAAAAGACCCTGATGCTGGGAAAGACTGAAGGTGGGAGGAGAAGGGGACGACAGAGGATGAGGTGGTTGGATGGCATCACCGACTCGATGGACATGAGTTTGAGTAAGCTCCAGGAGTGGGTGATGGACAGGGAAGCCTGGCGTGCTGCAGTCCATGGAGTCGCAAAGAGTCAGACACAACTGAGTGACTGAGCTGAGCTGAACTGAACTGATGGCCCCGGCCTTGGCACCGTGGTCTGTGCCTGACTCTCTGGGCCATTCACGAGACAGACGGGACCGCTTTCACACGCGTGAGCTGGATCAAGACACACAAATGAGCCACGAGACACCGACAGGACAGCGAGGATAAAAGGAGGGTGAGCATGGGCCCTGGAGACAGAGACAGACAGGACAGCTAACACAGTCCCGCTGAGCCTTTGCCGGGCGAGGAGCTATGACGTGATTTATAGTCACGGGAATCCCACTCATCTCGTGTGACTTTGGGTGATGTCGAGGAGTTTGAAATGGAGGCACGGTGCCCAGCGCGAACCTCCGTGAGGACTGTTCGGAAACATCTGCTGTTTAGTAACATCTCAGAAAGACACCATGGGAACAGAAAGGGCAACTGATAAAGAGGAGGTCTCAAATTATCACTGTTAAGACATCCACTGATGGACGCTTTAAAACACTGAGACGGGGGCTTGAAGGTTGATTGTCAAAGGACCTGATGCTGCAAGATGAAGGAACTGTTTCAGACAGACAGATGCCACTTCCGGCTCACACCTGTCCCAAGGCCCAGCTGCAGGCAGGGGGCGAGCACGCATGCCGAGACGCCTCCTCCATCACCCTCTTTCCTTTCCTTCTCTGCGTGACTAACTTCTGTTGTGTAGTGTGTTCATATGCAATAAACCAAGCCATTAGCAAAATGAAATGTTGGCTATACTCCATATGTCTCCTAGCCTGACTCTTACCTGGTCTTATGCTGGGCCCTGCAAAAAAAACATTAAATCTGCAACAGTTCTGACATGAAGACAAGGGGTTTAAGTAGAAATGGTGGAAATGGTAACATCGAGGAAGAAAAGAAGCTGGACTGACTTGGAAAAATTGACGGAAATCAAGACTTCAATACACAGCGCTGCAAGTCACAAAGGAAAACTTGCACACGAGTGTGTAGTAACAGCAAAAAAAAGCACTGGGAATAAGAATAGGAAAATGTCTCGAAAGTATTTATGGGTTCTTTCTTGTCAAAATCAAACGGGTTACCAAGAAATAAATTCAAGCGACAAAGATTAAAATCCCAGAGAAATATCCAACAGAATGAAGCTGGGTTACACCTACCAACTCAAGGGCTGTGGAACTTCAACTTTCTGCCCATCCACCTCCAGGTCCTCCAGTTCCTTGAAGTACTTGTTCTTTAAGCAGTGGAGAATCTCTTTTGCATGGCTATCAAAAAAATTTTTTTCAAGTTTCAAATCAATCAGGAAAGCTAATTCAATACGTCTTATCTCTTTATAAACCCAAGATTGTGTTTTGTAACAAAAACCATCCTTGTGTGCCAAGTGAAGACATTCTTTAATTACTACCATTTTACTGTATTTTTTCAAAGCTTAAACAGTCCTTGTCCTTTAATCTCTAAAAGGTGAAAAACTACATACAATACTATTCTACTCCTCTCCCGAACATTCCTCGAGTTCCATTTTCACTTTCAGGTCATCTTCAAAAGGTACAACTGCAACCATATCCTTAAACTTATACACTAAAGGTTCATAAGGAAGAAACAACTTGATTAAATGACATCTCTAAGTTTGTTTCGAAGAAGACCACCGAAACAGGATATGGCCACAACAGTCCTAAAGGCCATTTTGCCCAACAGAGGCGCATCCAAGGACTAACACAGCCCACAGCAGGGCCGGTCCCTGGCGGTCCAGTGGTTAGGACTCGCTTTTTTCCCAGTGCAGGGAGTGCAGGTTTGATCCCTGGTCTGGGAACTAAAATCCCACAGGCCATGGGCTGAGGCCAAAATATTCGTAATACACATTTTTAATAAGTTAAATAACCCACAGTAAACTTCAGACATCACAAAGTGAAAATCCACAACATGTAACAGACTCCCCACCCCAAACCTGCACGTAAAAAGGGATGAGGCACAGCTGCACCTGCGGGGACGCTGGAAACTTACCTTTAATTTCCACCCAGCATCCCAGTGACCCCTCCTCCGCTTACTCCCCACTTCCAAGGATAAATACCCCGCTCAACAGCTGACGGGAGAGAGCTGATCACTGCCTCCTGCCTCCTTGCTTGACTATCCTGCAGTTAAGCCTTTTCGCTTTCTGCAAGACTGTTGCCTCCTTATTTGGTCTTTTCATTGTGCAGCTAGCAGTTAGCCCACGTGCTCGGTTACACGACTCAAAAAAAAAATTGAGAGAACACCATAAGCTTCACTTAACACTCATTTATGTCACAGGTTCTCATGTGTTCCAAAGGTTGGGGCATCGTCAATGCGCCCCCAAGAGTCAACTGCTTCTCATCTTGCACCTCCTTTCTGATTCTAGCCTCCCAACTTGCCAGGTCCTCCTCCCCATACTCCGCTGGGACACCCGTGCTCCCTCCTCTCAAGGCCTTCAGCCTCTACCATCCACACCGCTGACGTGTGCTTCTTGAGACAAATACATTTCCGTTTTAAACCCGGGGCATTCTAAACCCCAACTCTCCGAGAAACGTGAAAAGCGCGACCCCCTTACCTCTTGTAACCGGTAATTCTTAAAGTGGCCGGGAGAGGCTCCCTGAGCGCTCCCATGAACTGGTCCCACTCGCCGTCGGGCACGATCTTGAGCTCCTGGTAGTAGTGCTCGAACAGCTTGTTCTCCTTGACGATCTCGGGATAGCCGCCTTCCCAGCCCTGAGGAGTGAGAAACTTGGCGCCCGGGGCCGCGNAGCATCACTACGAACAAAACTAGTGGAGGTGATAGAATTCCAGTTGAGCTATTTCAAATCCTGAAAGATGATGCTGTGAAAGTGCTGCACTCAATATGCCAGCAAATTTGGAAAACTCAGCAGTGGCCACAGGACTGGAAAGGGTCAGTTTTCATTCCAATCCCAAAGAAAGGCAATGCCAAAGAATGCTCAAAGTACCGCACAACTGCACTCATTTTAACACACTAGCAAAGTAATGCTCAAAATTGTCCAAGCAAGGCTTCAACAGTACATGAACCATGAACTTCCAGATGTTCAGGCTAGATTTAGAAAAGGCAGAGGAACCAGAGATCAAATTGTCAGCATCCATTGGATCATCGAAAAAGCAAGAGAGTTCTAGAAAAACATCCACTGCCCTACTGACTGTGCCAAAGTAGTCAGTGTGGATCACAACTGACTGTGTGAATCACAACAAACTGTGGAAAATTCTTAAAGTGATGGGAATACCAGATACCTGACCTACCTCCTGAGAAATGTATATGCAGGTCAGGTAGCAACAGTTAGAACTGGACATGAAACAACAGACTGTACATCAAGGCTGTATGTTGTCACCCTGCTTATTTAACTTCTGTGCAGAGTACATCATGAGAAATGCTGGGCTAGATGAAACACAAGCTGCAATCAAGATTGCTGGGAGAAATATCAATAACCTCAGAAATACAGATTACACCACCCTTACGGCAGAAAGCAAAGAAAAACTAAAGAGCCTCTTGAGGAGAATGAAAAAGTTGGCATAAAACTCAACATCCAGAAACTACGATTATGGCATCTGATCCCATTACTTCATGGCAAATAGATGGGGAAACAGTGAGAGACTTTATTTTTCTGGGCTACAAAATCACTGCAGATGGTGACTGTAGCCATGAAATTAAAAGATGCTTGTTCCCTGAAAGAAAAGTTATGATCAACCTAGACAGCATGTTAAAAAGCAGAGACTACTTTGCCAACAAAGGTCCATCTAGTCAAAGCTATGGTTTTTCCAGTAGTCATGTATGGATGTGAGAGTTGGACTGTAAAGGAAGCTGAGCGCCGAAGAATTGATGCTTTTGGACCGTGTTATTGGAGAAGACACTTGTTCGGTTTTCTTGCTCTAAGAAATAATGCAATCATTCATTCTCAAGTAGTCAAGATAACAACACGGATATATAAGCACACAAAATCTTATATCCCACTTCTGTCAATCAATGTAAGTACTGTACTAGCTTAGTAGAAATATAAAGAAATAAAGATGACTTCTAAAGCCTAATGTGCTGTGCCATAAGTAGACAGAGACAGCCCTGCCTGGTCCTGCTTCTGGCTGACCCTTCGGGATGCGGTGGCTGACACACCGGAGATGTTGCCATGAAGGCGGCCACCTCCTGCTATCTCCCTCCACCATCACCCAGGAGAGAGTTCCACCACGTTCCCTGGTCCTCATTTTTTCATTAGGTTAAGAGTAATGGTTCTGACATGTTGAAAAAGGCATGTGTAGGATTAGGGATTGTTGAGACCATTCTGTCAGAAACTATGTGAAATCCTCTTCTGCTGTCTAAGTGTGTAAACTCACCCCCAAAAGGAGGTGGACCACAAACTGCCCCAAGCCATCACAGCGCCACGGAGATTCCAGCATCTCAGAGATTTAGGTTTACTGGTCATCAAGCATGCCCAAGTTCCTGATTGCCTTACAAATGCCAACTTTATGGAAAGGCCATATTCTTTCTTGACAAGAAACAGAAAATGAGCAATGAGGAGCAAAGTGTCAGGTTTAATCCCACACCCCTCCTGATGATGCAGGAAGCAGGATTTCTTCCCAGCTCCTGGGGACCTGGTGGTTGTGTATGCAGAAGAGGAAATGGCTTTATACCCTGGTCTCTCCAAAGATGCGCTTCATGGTTTCTCAAGAGATGATTTCTGTGCTAAGGAATTTTCAGTCTCTGACTTACTGCCTGTATTCCAGGAGGGTACTGTTCGTGTCCTAAAGGCAATGTTGAGGGCGAGGCGGCGTGTGAGATCGTTTGGACACAAACACACTCCATAACGAGGGGACCTGGGTCCCAGACCTGACTCCTGGCAGGCGCTGTGTCTGCCCAGCAGAGGCACCTGCCTCCCCTCCTGTCTGAGCCTAGACCTTCCCTCGGATAAACAACCAGGGTCACTGCCAACTTTGAGCTGCTCTTGTCCCTCCAAAGTCTGGAGGAAGGTTCAGGAAAAGCCATGTCCAGAAGCTGCCCCTCCCCACCCTTTCTGGTTCCTCTTGGCCCAAGGCAAAGGGAATCGCTGCTGACAGCAGCTGCATGGCTTTCCAAGGAAAAGGGAACAACCCAGAAGGATGAAGACCACCCAGAAGATGCCAGGAGGGGGCACGGCCCTCCCCTCTGGAAAGCGTGTTGCATCTGAGTCTGGCCGCTGAACACCCGGCCTGTGAGCCAGGGCGGCCGGTCCCCGGGGACGTGCTCAGCCTCTGGGGAAGGAGAGGGTGGGGAGGACGATCTCAGCTCCCTGCTGGAGGTCTGTGGGCCTGGGTGGCATTGCTCAGGACAGTTTGTTCCAACCTCCTGGTTTTGTGGACATCAGGGTCCTTGCTGAGCCCTCCAAGGACAGAGAGCAACAGAAGAGACCTGTGTCAGCCTAAGGCCCTGTCTCCAGTCCTGGCCCCTTTCCTGACATCTCATGTGAGACCAAAGAGAGAGAAATCCTCTCCCCAGGTGGTTTGTGACCGGCTCCCACAGGCACAGAGGTCAGGGCACCCTTCCTGGGGAACAGGACAGGTGTGTGCAGTCCCCACCGGCCAGCCCTAGACCACAGTGGCTGTCTGAAACCCAAGCGCTGGGGCCACAGGCAGGAGTGCTTTCTAAGAAAACCCAGGTGACATGTCCAGATTGGACCTGCTGTTGTGACCTGAACTAAGGACTGTGAACTTCCCTGGAAAGGGCCAGGTGTGTCTGCCCAGCTCTCTGGCCCAAAGGGCAAAGGAAGATCCTTGGTGTCGGAATTGATAACTGAAGAAGAAACAGATATTCACAGAAATTGTGTCGAGACTATTCAAAATATAATAACACCTCAGTGCAGTTTTGGTAATAGAGGTGTAATCAGAAGAATGGGATTCTTTTTTGTTGTTGCTGGGGAATAAAATTTAACTTGAGGCTTCCCTGGAGGCTCAGTGGTAAAGAATCCACTAGCAGTGCAGGTGAGGGATTGATCCCTGGGTGGGGAAGGTCCCCCAGAGAAGGAAATGGCCACGCACTCCAGTATTCTTGCCTGGGAAATCCCACGGACGGAGGAGCCTGGCGGGCTGCAGTCCACGGGGCCATGAACAGTCAGACATGACTCAGTGACTAAACGGCAATAACAACCACAAATTGCTGGTATAGGAAAGTGAAAGTGTTAGTTGCCCAGCTGTGTCCGACTCTTTGCGACCCCATGGACTGTAGCCCACCAGGCTCCTCCATCCATGGAATCCTCCAGGCAAGAATACTGGAGTGGGTTGTCAGTCCCTTCTTCAGGGGATCTTCCCAAGCCAGGGATCAAACCTGGGTCTCCCGCATTGCAGACAGAGTCTTTACTGTCTGAGCCACCAGGGAAGCTGGTGTAAGAGATGGCTTTAAAGGCCTTACATTTTCACAAGCTTTGTAAATTTGTATTTTGTCTATTGCACCCATTTTTACCACCACGATGTACAGCATCTCAGCAGATTCCACTGTACTGAGCTAGTTGGTTGCTCAGCGTCTCTGGAAGTAGCCGCACCTTTAGTTGTTGCCCACAGCAGCCTACCCCAGCCTTTTCAGCATCACAGACCAGTCTCATGAAGGATGGTTTCTTGGCAGACCGAGATGATAGCGTGGGAATGGTTCTGGGGTGATTCAAGCACAGTAGGGGTCAAGCTGTTATGAGAATCTAAAGGCACCGCTATGGAGAAGGCAATGGCCCCCCACTCCAGTGCTCTCGCCTGGGAAATCCCATGGGCGGAGGAGCCTGGTGGGCTGCAGTCCACGGGGTCTCTGAGGGTCCGGCACAACTGAGTGACTTCACTTTCATGCACTGGAGAAGGAAATGGCAGCCCACTCCGGTGTTCTTGCCTGGAGAATCCCAGGGACAGCGGAGCCTGGTGGGCTGCCATCTATGGGGTCACACAGAGTCGGACACGACTGAAGCAACTTAGCATCAGCAGCAGCAGCAAAGGCACCGCTGATCTAACAGGAGGTGGAGCTCGGGCTGTAAAGTGAGTTCTCGGGGGAACAGCTGTCAACACAGATGAAGCGTCACGCGATCGCCTCCTGCTCTGCCGCCCGGTCCCCAACAGGCTGGGACCAGCACTGGCCCATGCCCTGGGGGTTGAGGGCCCCAGGTTAGAGAGCCTGAGCCCTCCGCCTCCAGCCTCACCACCAACCCCTGGAGTAAACAGCTGAGCCATCGCAGTGACGCCCCGGGACTCACAGGCACCAGGAATGCCCGCCTGCGCCGTCTGCTGCCTCCATTTTTAACTTGTCAAGTGTCAGTCCTGGTGTCCTCACGCCCCAAGCCACTCTTCTTCCCAAAGAGCGAATAATCATGTTACACAAGATTATATTCCCTGGATGTGTTTCTTTGGCCCCTACAATTAATTGAGTCCCCATCGGTCTGCATGGTTTTCCTTGCTGGGCTAGCAAAATGAACTGCTTGGTAGCTTCAAGTTCTGTCTTGGGGTGCTGGTTTAAACTCTGATTTTTCTGACCGCTGCTTTCCTATGAGCTGGGGATATCGCGATAACCGCCGAGCCTGGCAGTGGGGGCCTCTGCTAGTGTCTGCCGCAGCTCTGCTGGCAGTGAGCCCCAGGGATGCTTCGCCAGGTGGTGGAGTTCTCAAAGGGGCTTCTCAGGTAGCTCAGTGGTAAAGAATCCACCTTCCAACGCAGAAGATGCAGGAGTCAGGGCTCAATCCCCGGGTCAGGAAGGTCCCCTGGAGGAGGTCATGGCAATCCAGTACTCTCGCCTGGAGAATCCCACGGCCAGAGGAGCCTGGCAGGGCTGCACAGTCCGTGGGGGTCACACAGAGTCAGACACAGCTGAGCACACACGAGCACGCAGTAACAAAATAGCCCACGCTCCACTTACCGTCAAGGCGCGAAGAGTCCAGCAGCTTTCCTGGTTCTGACGCGGTGGGCGGGCACGCAGATCCCTGCGCCACGCGACCGGCCACCGAGCGCAGCGAGCCCTGTGCAAAGAGACGAGAGCGCCGCGCGCAGGGCCTGCCACGCCCTCGGAGCTCCCTCCAGCCGCGGCGCTAGCGGAGGCCCGTGGCCGCGCTCCAGCACAGCTTTATTTACGGACACTGAAATCTGAATTTCGTACAATTTTCATGTATCGTGGAATAGTCTTTTGATTCCCCACACCCCACCCCG
>SJYB01004519.1:2306553-2377571 GCA_006408585.1 Antidorcas marsupialis | reverse complement strand
CCTGAGCCACACTCACACTGATGTCACAGAACGTTAGTGACCCAGGAGGAACGGTCAGGAAGGCAAAACAAGAGGCAGCTTTGGGTTCCACCCTTACGGGGTGCCAGCCAGGTAAAGCATCCGCCTGCAGTGCAGGAGACCAGGGTTCGATCCCTGGGTCGGGGAGATCCCCTGGAGAAGGAAATAGCCGCCTACTGTAGTATTCCTGCCTGGAGAATCCCGTGGACAGAGGAGCCTGGTGGGCTACAGTCCGTGGGATCGGGAAGAGTCAGACACAACTGAGCAACACACACACACAGCCAGTGTTTGCCCATGGAGAACTGGAGACCAGAGGGGGAGAAATCTGCCGGAAGTTACAGAGGTCTTCCACCTCCTCCGCGTTTCCTCAGACTTGTGCCTTCAGCACTGCATTTATCTGTAACCTAGAGATGTGTGATGACTAGCCTAGAAATTTGCCTTCAACCGTACGGTTTTTTTTTTTTTCCGGCCTGACCTCGCCGCAAGCGAGATTTTAGTCCCCCGCCCAGGGATCGAACCCGCGGCCCTGCAGTGGAAGCTGAAGTCTTAACCATTGGACTGCCAGGGAAGGCCCCTTCAACCACTTTTTGCTGCTGCTGCTAAGTCGCTTCAGTCGTGTCCGACTCTGTGTGACCCCATAGACAGCAGCCCAGCAGGCTCCGCCATCCCTAGGATTCTCCAGGCAAGAACACGGAAGTGGGTTGCCATTTCCTTCTCAACCACTTTTTAGGACCTGGTTTTTCTACTCTGAACTCCCTGGGTTCTCATCTGCCTTCGGATCGTGCATCCCTGTTAGCCCGTGTTGAACTCGTTGTGGATTCTGCTCAGGTCAGCCATCCCAGCCTCTCAGGACCTGAGCACTCTGCGTTTCTAAACCACGCCCACACCCCCTGCGTCCCCCACCAGTCTTATTACCTGCTCACTTTTCTTCCCTCCGTGTTTCTCCAAACTTGGAATTCTAACACTTTCTCAGTTGGTCCTGCAGTTTCCCTCCTGGAAAATTCCTTGAGACTGTAGCTTCCCGATAAGTTTTTCCCCACCTGACCCCCCCACCAACTTTCTCACCATGCTGTCTGCTTCCTGCTTTCGCAAGGTTCGGGAATCCCCTGAGCTGACCTGGGAAATGAGCTCGCTTATTCCCGATGCTTCTCAAGTCTGGGCACTCGGGGACAGGCTGAGCACCGGTCTGTCATCAGCCGCCTCCTCTGGCTCTAACACGGGCCCCTCTGCCCTGGCTGAGAATCCAGGAGGAGCAGAAAGGCGCCATGGCAACAGTGCCCAATGCGACACCTCAGAACCCCTGCCTGCTTTTAAGGGAGCCTGTGCCAGTACCCTCAGTCAAGACCAAGCCCTGGCCGCGCAGTGTCAGTGTCTGCAGTCAGCCTGCGTCCCAGTGCCAGTCAGCTTGTACCAACTGCCTGCCCAGGTCGAAGCCCTGGTTCCCCGATGCAGAGAGAAATGGCTGTTCTTTGTGTGTACCGCACAGCACGTGGGCTTACCCCGTGGCTCAGCAGTAAAGAATCAGCCTGCAAATGCAGGCGATGTGGGTTTGAGCGCTGGGATGGGAAGATTCCCTGAGGAGGAAATGGCAGCCTGCTCCAGCGTTCTTGCCTCATTCCATGGACAGGGGAGCCTGCAGAGAGTGTCAAAAAAGAGTTGGACACAGTTGAGCATACATGTACCTTGGGACACAGCCTGTGTATTCTTAATTCCCCACCCAGGAAGCGAACCTGCACCCCCCTGCGTTGGAAACGTGGAGTCGTTACCACTGGGCCACCAGGAAAGTCCCTCCCTGTTCTTTTTGAGGGGCTTGTGCAGGGGGCAACAGAGGCTGGATGGCATCACCGACTCAGGGGACATGAGTTTGAGTAAACTCTGGGAGTTGGTGATGGACAGGGAGGCCTGGTGTGCTGCGGTCCATGGGGTCACAAAAGGGTCGGACACGACTCAGCGGCTGAG
Organism: Antidorcas marsupialis; assembly: GCA_006408585.1. Lineage (NCBI taxonomy): Eukaryota > Metazoa > Chordata > Mammalia > Artiodactyla > Bovidae > Antidorcas > Antidorcas marsupialis. Next base: position 2,375,594 of record SJYB01004519.1, on the reverse strand, counting down.
AGGCTGAGCTGTCAGCGCTAGTTTCCAGGCAAATCGCTGCCCCACCAGTGGCACCATCGCCCGATGGATGCTTCCCGTCCAGCTCGTGCTTTGTCCTAAACTTACACAAGGTCTTTGGGGGAAGTGGCTGAACAAGATGAGAACCTGCTTGTGATTCCTGGGAAAGTTCTCCCGAGATGCTGAGTGAAACTGCTGGGGAGAGAATGCCTCGAGGATGTGACATCGCAGTACCGCTATCATGCTGTTACTGTTAACAGTTGTTTAACAGTCGTTTACGTCCTGGAGCAGGTGGCCAAAATGGAAACTATAAGTGTGCACGTTTTCCCGTTTTAAGCTGTCATTTACGTAAATAAATTTCACTTGATCGGTTTCGGTGACTGGATCAGGCTGTGTGGTCATCCACAGTCCAGAGATACAGGGCGTTGTGTCCCCATATATGTCCTTTATGCTTCTTTGCTGCTGATCCCTTCCCCTGACTCTAGTTTTGGCCTGTCTAGAATTCCTTGCGTCTGTATTCTTTTTCCTTGATAGAGGGATTAAAGTTGTCACTTTCTTCTCTGCTCAGTTTTGGTCACCTTTGTCTTTTAAGAATTTTGTCTGCTCCATCCGTGCTGTTAAACTTTTTGGCATAAAGCTGTTGAAATCGTTTCTTATTATCCTCTTAAGGGCTATGTAAGGGTATGTAGTTTTGACCCCTTTTTAAATATATGACGCATTGATTTTAAAGAGAAAGTTCAAACACAACATAAAGTTTTACATCCGGTTTTTTTCGTACAGTTCTAGCTTCTTATCCTTTTACTCTCTGCTTTAAACTCCTACTGATGTGCACTAAGGCTTCCCAGGTGGCGCAGTGGTAAAGAATCCTCTTACCAATGCAGGAGGCACAGAAGACGCGGCTTCAATCGCTGGGCAGGGAAGATCCCCTGGAGGAGGTAATGGCAACCCACTCCAGTATTCCTGCCTGGAGAATCCCACGGACAGAGGATCCTGGCGGGCTACAGTCCATGGGGTCACAGAGAGTCAGACACGACTGAGCAACCCTAACATTGTTCAGTCATTAAGTCATGTCTGACTCTTTATGACCCCGTGGACTGCAGCACACCAGGCATCCCTGTCCTCTACTATCTCCCTGAGTTTGCTCAGACTCACGTCCACTGAGTCAGTGATACCATCCAACCATCTCATCCTCTGTCGTCCCCTTCTCCTCCCACCCTCAATCTTCCCCAGCATCAGGGTCTTTTCCAGTGAGTCACCTCTTCACACAGGTGGACAAAGTATACTTAAACTCANTGGACTGCAGCACACCAGGCATCCCTGTCCTCTACTATCTCCCTGAGTTTGCTCAGACTCACGTCCACTGAGTCAGTGATACCATCCAACCATCTCATCCTCTGTCGTCCCCTTCTCCTCCCACCCTCAGTCTTCCCCAGCATCAGGGTCTTTTCCAGTGAGTCACCTCTTCACATCAGGTGGACAAAGTATACTTAAACTCAGCCGCTCACTAGCCCATGACCTTAAGCAGATGGAGCACTCTGAGTCTTAACCGTGTCCTCTGTCAGCTGTGGTGACAGTGTCTCTGTGCAGGTAGCTGGGAGGCCTTGCCCGCGGTGGGCACTAGGGAGATGGCAGCCGTCGCCATGGTGACAGATAATGTAGCGGTGGGCCCCAAACTCAAACACCCTGGACCAGACAGAGTCACTGGTGTTAGGAGGATGGAACCTTCAGTTTTCTCTCATTCCGTGCGTCTTTCACACTCCGTATAACTAGAACGCTGAATTTTTGCACAGTGGTATACAGTATTGAAACACGGTTAATTCTTTAGCTAGAAATCCTGCTTTCGACAGATATAGTACATCTGTGCAAGTATTCCTAAGAATGACTTTTATATAAAAATCCAAGACACTTAGAGCAGAGCGTCTCAATCTGTTTCTCATTATAGCACACAGGTGCATGACATATCTTTAGCATATAGTGGGAGAATCTGACAAGAAGTCTCCCTGGGAGGACATAGCTGTTCCGGAGCTTGGCCCCCCAGATCCTGCCCCGTCAGCTGGGAGGCTAAGGCAGCACCGCTCCGGCACACCTGCAATTCAGTGCTGAGCTCCTCTAGTTGGAAAGCTCTGCGAGACATCTGGGACAGTCAGAGACAATAGCAGTAGCATAGCCAGTAGTGAAGTGAAAGGCCTCAGTCATGGCCCACTGTCTGCGACCCCCTGGGCTGTAGCCCGCCAGGCTCCTCTGTCCGTGGGATTCTCCAGCAAGAGGACTGGAGTGGGTTGCCGTTTTCTTGTCTTGAGGATCTTTCCAACCCAGGAATTGAACCCTGATCTCCTGCGTTGCAGGTAGATTCTTCACCGTCTGAGCCACCAGGGAAGCCCAAGAGCCAGTTAANTTGGGAAGCTCTGCGAGACATCTGGGACAGTCAGAGACAATAGCAGTAGCATAGCCAGTAGTGAAGTGAAAGGCCTCAGTCATGGCCCACTGTCTGCGGCCCCCTGGGCTGTAGCCCGCCAGGCTCCTCTGTCCGTGGGATTCTCCAGCAAGAGGACTGGAGTGGGTTGCCGTTTTCTTGTCTTGAGGATCTTTCCAACCCAGGAATTGAACCCTGATCTCCTGCGTTGCAGGTAGATTCTTCACCGTCTGAGCCACCAGGGAAGCCCAAGAGCCAGTTAAGGACACATCTAATCATTGCTGCAAGAAGAAAATAAAGAAACTCTTCATGCTTAAAAAGAAAAAAAAAAAACAAAAAACTAAGACATTAATGGAGAATTGCAGACATTAGATTCTTTATCACTGTTGCTTTAAAAAATATATATTTCTTGTCTCTGAAGGACCTTGGTTTTCCCATTTCTGATCCGAGGAGGGAAGCCCATGCCGCTGTACGCCTTCCTGTTGGCATTCATCTTTTGCAGCTATAATGGGTACCTGCAGAGCAGGTATCTGAGTCAGTACGCAGTGTACACGGATGACTGGCTCAGCGACCCCCGGTTTCTAACAGGTGAGTGTCCTCGGTGACGCATCCCGTCCCTGTAACCTTCAGCTCGGTGTTCAGCCTTCCAGTAGGGTCCAGTTAGAAAGCACATGCGTCTTGAGAGAACAGAGAGTCTGTGAAGGCCCCTTAACCTAGGCCCAGGGGGCTGAGTGCTGGTGGGATAGAGGATCAGGCTGTCCCCGTGATGCAGGCACCCGGCATTCTCGCGCACTCAAGCGCCAAAAGCACAGATACCTGTTCTTAAGATGACCTAAAAATAGCAACAAGCTGCAGCAGGCTGAGCAAGGAGCCGAGAGTGAGAATGCTTGGGCACTAATGGGCCGTGTAATCTAAGAATGTCATCAAACCTACAGTTTCTTCTGGAAAGAGAGAGAAAGTTGGTCATATTCAGTGAGGCAGTTAGACTTTAAACTCTGAGGTTTATGAGGTTTTTGAAATTTTTTTTATTTTTGTCAATTAATATAAAGTAGCACATTTTCCAGGCTTCCCTGGTGGTGGCTCAGATGGTAAAGAATCTTCCCACAATGCAGGAGACCTGGGTTCCATCCCAGAGTCAGGAAGATTCCCTGGAGGGGGGAATGGCAATCTGCTCCAGCATTCTTGCCTGGAGAATCCCATGGACAGAGGAGCCTGGCAGACCACAGTCCTTGGGGTCACAGGGTCAGACACAGCTAAGCGACTGACACTTTCACTTTCCTGGGAAACTGCATGGACAGGGGAGCCCAGTGGGCTGCAGTCCACGGGGTCGCACAGAGTCAGACACAGCTAAGCGACCCAGCCCACGCCCAGGCTAGCTCCACGATCTGTGCCTCCGTGAAATGCCAGACAGCTGTTAAGTGCGCTCCCTGCTCCCAAGCACGGTCTTGGTTTACCTGCTCTCTATCTGATTTTCTTCCGCCCCAGTTATCAGAAGGGAGAAGGAGAAAGAACAGGCTTGGCCCATGGCCAGGAACTGCACCTATGCCTCTGCCTTCTGAGGTTCAGAGAAGGGCTGAAGTTAGATCCCCATCCCCCAAGGAAGGAAAGGTCAGAGAGTGAATCAGGCGGCCCCAGCCTAGCCCGAGTCACAGCAGAGTCGTGATTTCACCAGCCCCTACAAGTAGGCAACCAAGGACAGAGAAAGGGAATCTTTTTTCTTTTTTAACTAAAAGATAACAGTTTTAAATATTTATTTGGGTGGCTTGGATGGTGAAGACGCTGCCTGCAGTTCAAGAGACCTGGGTTCGATCCCTGGCATCAAGAAGATCCCCTGGAGGAGGGCATGGCTACCCACTCCAATATTTGTGCCTCAGGAATCCCATGGACGGAGGAGCCTGGTGGGCTGCAGTCCATGGGTCAGCAAAGAGCCAGAGACAGCTGAGCAGCTAACGCTGCTGCTACTTGCAGCTCTCATGGGAATTGCTTCTGGGAAGGATTGTTTGAAAATTTTTGATGAACAGCAATAAAACAAAAAAATCATTTGGCCTGTCATTTAATTGTCATTTGAAGTAGTTCTGCAGGTAGGCCTTGTCCCCTGCAAACCCTTTGAAGCTGGTCTAAAGTTTAAGACATTCAGTAAATTAGGTATAGACTTCTTAACTTCTCCATGACTGAATAGGAAGAATTAAAAATGAGAGCATATGTCATTGAGAAACAAGCTGGGTTACTTTTTTGGTATCCTGTTCGTTTCATAAAGTGCATGTGACATAGCTTTTGTAATTATATGAAGTTTTGAAATAGCATAAAGGATCATATTTACAATGGTTACTGTGAAAAGATATGTGAATAATAATAAAATCCCAACAAAAAGTTTTCCAGAGGAGTAAAGGTAGTTCATCTAAAAGAGTTTGTACAAAGATTTTAAGATCTCTAGCCATGAAATTAAATGTTTAATTCAGATGAACACAAATATTATCCCTGACCTTGGTGATAAAGGAAACTTGTCTCATGGAATTCTGAGAACATGATGCTTTCTGGAGCTTCAAAAGTGATACAGTGAAATATAAAAAGTCAACTATAAATCGATGGCTCTGGAAAGTGCTTTGGCTTCCCAGGTGGCTCAGTGGTAAAGAACCTGCCTGCCAACGCAGGAGACGTGGGTTCGGTCCCTGAGTCAGAAAGATCCCCTGGAGAAAGAAATAGCAACCCACTCTAGTATTCTTGCCTGGGAGATCCTATGGACAGAGGAGCCTGGCAGGCTGCAGCCCATGGGGTTGCAAAGAGTTGAACACAACTGGGTGGCTGAACAACAAATGAAATAAGTGACTTACAAAAGCTACTAACAAAATTTGGTACGAACTGTTTAGAAAGAAAGCTGCCTAGGAAAGAAATCCTGAAAGCCTTACTATATACCTGAGCGTGATTTACATCCCTGTTCTCACCCGGGAAAACTTTTTAATGCCCCTGGACTAACTGATAAGTAGTTAATAATGTTACTCCAAGTATTCCTCTCTTTGACTTTGAATCGAATGCCACAGTTGAGCACCACGTGCTTTTCACTTTTCTTTTCATATCTCAGAACAATCAAGTGAACGTCTTACGAAATCAAGTCATTCCTTTTATCAAACACTGTTTTGACATTTTGCCTTTTCTTGTTGACATTCATCGGTGTGATACTAAGTCTCCCTTAACTGATGAAAAACCTCTGAAGTCGTTTAAGAAGGGGAGAGAAAGCGTTCAGATGCTGTGGAATATCTAGCCAGAGCCGGGCAGCTGGCAGTTGACAGTTTTGTTGAGAGTTGAGGACACGAACAGACCCGCGAACGCCAAATGATGAGCAAGCAGGAAATGAGTAGGGGAGGAGTGTGGATCTACATTAAATCATTACGTAAAGCTATAGAGAAATGAGGACCAGGTCTCAGGTCCTGGGAACTACCCCCTCAAGGGGCCTGAGTGCAGCCCACCCTGGTAAAGCGCATGCTGGGGACTCCCTGCTCCACGTCTGCCCATGAGACAGGGTTGGGGGGACACTGTGCTTCGGACAGTGTCTGTGACGTCACATAAACTTGGTGGGCTGACCCATGGACGATGACAATACCTTTTCCTAGAAAAGAGGCTTGTGCCTTAGTCAGATTAGTCATCCCAGTCATCCTAAAAACATAGATTGTGACCATCAGATCAAGCTATTTTAAATAAATTGGGTAATTCGATGGTGTTTTTAGAAACACAAAGCCCTATCTCACAACACCTATCAGTCATCTTTCTAAATAAAGCACACCATTTATTTCCATGATTTTTACTATCATGGCTTATATGTTATGCCTCTAATGATACTGTGAAGGATTACAATAATACTGTTCATTCCACTTGGGCTTGTGAATTCTGTGGCTTAGTTACCATAATACCCTTGGGTGCTTTATCTTGTTCAGGTTCTGCGTTATGGTTGATTGGCCTGCTGATTAACATCCACTCAGACCATGTCCTGAGGAACCTCAGGAAACCAGGGGAGACTGGCTATAAAATACCAAGAGGTATGTACTGAAAATGGGAAATTTATTCTAAAAAATTGACTGCCTGGAGAATTCCATGGACAGAGAAGCCTGGTGGGCTACGGTCCATCGGGCTGCAAAGAGTCGGGCACGACTGAAGTGACTTAGCACGCATTCCAAGATTGTATGGCGTGACGCCGCGCTGCTTTGGTTTTGCCAGAGCTCATAGCTGAAGTACGCTGTTCATTAGCTGCAGGTTTTCAGTGTGTCACTACGACTAGTGGGAGCAGTGACTAATCATTGTTTTATTAAAATGATAGAAGAACCAGTTCTGACTAATGGAAGCAAAAAGGAAATTCTAGTTATATCTGTGTTTGGAAAGAGCGTATGAGTAGGAATTTATGGTCTACAAGGGGTGTCCAGCACTTCCTTTCTTGCCATAGAATAGAATTGATACCTTGACTGACCTTCTTCCCAAAACATTTTAAAATGTTGAGGAAAATTTTTAAATGCATCAGTATGGTATCAAGAGCAGGCGTGATCATCAGAGGGCAAAATCTAAGTGAGGGCTAAAGCCCCAAGTGCATCTTGGTTCAATCGGTGACTACCCACTGACCCTCAGGCTGGCTTGTAGCCCAAATATGTGCCACTTGCCTGATCTGAGAAACCATCCAGCCATGAATTAGGACTCTTGAGGTCCTGGGGGTGGTGGGCTCACACCCATGATCGAGGCAAACCCAGATTCCCAGAGAACCTGCCTTCCACTCAGGCCTTGAGAGCCCAGCAGACCCTACACTGCGGGAGAAGGGCCATGGTCAGAAGTTGCAGAGCCCATGAGAACAGAGCCCCATGAGCAAGGGCGTCACTGATGTGAGTGACCTCAGAGCTTAGAATTCAGATACAGGCTATAAACTTTCAAATTTAAAACTTAAATGTTTCAACCATAAAGGGAATGAAAGTATGAGTAAAGGAGTAGCATGCTATAAAAAGAACTAAATAGATATAGAACTTGAAAAAACAAAAGAGCTTTTTTTTTAATCAGTCGGTACAGCTAAGAACTCAAAGAGCGGAGGTGAACAGCATGAACAGCAGCGCTCAGGTTGGAATCCTTGCATTTATTTTCCTGGAAACTGTGCAGAAATAACAGCGGAACAAATAACCGGAAAACCCCGTGAACCTCAAATTACTTGAGCTGTGGCCCTGGGCTTATCCTTGCAGTGCGCCACTGTGGTGTCTGGCCCGAGCTCCTTCCACCGCAGCCCCACTCCCAGCCCCCTCACCCTGCTCTGCCCCTTGAGTCCCCCACATTCTCTCTGGGGTGGAATAGCCCAGGTGTGGAGAAAGCGGTCTCATCCATGGAGCACCCCACATCCTTAGAAGAAGGTCTGGCCTGTCGTGTAGACTTGATGCATCTGGGAAGACTTGATGAGTGAGCGCACAAGTGAATCTGGCCTTGAAAATTAGTGTTTCCTTCCCTTTTTTGTCTAGGGGTTCCTAGAAGTCCATCTTAGCCAGACTAGCACATTAGTCTGTGCTCCCCAGCCTTGTTTAAGTTTTGTCAGCTTGACTGACAGGCTAATAAAGCAGTATACTGAAGTATGTTAAAGCCGGAGTGTTTTTATAGTCAGATAAACAGGTGAATGTTGATACAGGCGTGCAGGTCCTACCAGAAGTTGCGATATGGAACAGTGAAGCTGGTCTTCCTGGAGGTGTCTCGTCGATGCAAGCTCTGTAAAGGCCATATTTTTCCAGAGTTCGTTTTTATGTTCTCCCTGCAGGTATCCACAGGTCCCTCTTAGTCAAGGTTTCGTTAGGCATTGTTTTTTAGTAAACATGCTGCTGGCTCTGTTTTCTCCTAGGGGGCTTGTTTGAATACATCTCTGCAGCCAACTACTTCGGAGAAGTCGTGGAGTGGTGCGGCTACGCCCTCGCCAGCTGGTCCATTCAGGGCTGGGCTTTCGCTGTGTTTACCTTCTGCGTCCTGTTCACCAGGGCTCAGCAACATCACAAGTACGCTCAAAGGCACATTCGGCATTTTTAATTTGTTCTCTGATCTCCGTAGAGCAGTCCTCAGGTTAGATTTTAGAAGTGCTCATACTAACTTGTCAAATCCCAGTTGATACCAGGCGTTAGCCAGACAAAAGGGCTCTCCTGGTGATTCATACATTCATTAGAGAATCTGCCTGCAATTCGAGAAAGCCTGCTTCGATCCCTGGGTCAGGAAGATCCCCCGGAGGAGAAAGTGGCAACCCACTCCAGTATTCTCGCCTGGAGAATTCCATGGACAGAGAAGCGTGGCAAGCTACAGTCCATGGGGTCACAAAGAGTCAGACACGACTGAGTGACTAACACTTTTAGCTACATTAAAACAGAAAAAGCACAGATGTCCAAAGAAATGCCTCGCTGTAACCATCAGGCATGTGTCAGCATCCTTGTTTGCTTTGCCCTGTTCTGAGCATCTTTGATATGACATGGCTGGGCTCCATGGTCAAGTTAAATGTCTGGCAGGGGATTCAGGGTCTACTGTGGACTCGCCCATGACAGTGGGGAATGCTGACCAGGGAGCAGTAGTTGGAAGAGTTGGCATCGTGCCCTGGCAAGCGTCCCGTCCCATAGGTGTGCCCACCACCCGAGCCTGAGGTCCCCAATGGGCTCCAGGTTACCATGCCCCGAAATCACATCATTTCACACCATTTTCCAGAGTGTGGGGCTGCAGCCTTTTTCAGATCCTCGAATAGGCCTGTGATGCATTGGACCATCAGCATGAAAAGCAAAGGGTGCTAATGGTGAAGTGATCCTGAAGGCCATCTGCCCAGTCTAACAGGTGGGAAACCGAGGCTCGGGGAGCAAAGCCTCGGGCAGGTTGGAAGTCACGTGTCCTGCGACCAGAGGGCTCCCAGAGCGGCTCAGCATCGGGACAGTCCCCCCGATGCCACAGCGATGCTGGGAGTGTGGCGTGTGTCGGATTGTGTCCTGACCCTGGGAGAGGAGCCTGTGCGGATGACATGGCACTGGAGTCGGGCCTGAGGACTGGTGTCCTGATGAAGAAAGGAAACCTGGACATAGACGGGCACGCAGGGAAAAGAGGGCCACCCGCAGACAGACACAGGGAAGCTGCAGGCCGAGAATGCAGCGATGCCGTCGAGGACCGAGGCAGCCAGAAGCTGGGAGGGGCAGGACGGACTGTTCCCTGGGGCCTGGAAGGAAACGTGCTCCTGACCACACCCGGATGGGGGGCTTCTGGCTGCCAGGCGGTGTGAGCAGGCGTGCGGTCATTTCAGGCCCCATGTTTGGGGCTCTGTGTTGCAGCAGCCCCGGGAAGCTGACACGCCAGCCTTTCTGGGATACAGGATCCACGGGGCCGTGGGCACAGGCAGGGAGTCTGAGACGCTCGATTTTCTCCTCTGTTGGTTGATCGCTGCCGTCTCAGGCCAATGAAACATGTTGCCCAGAACCGGAAAGATCCATGCTCTCCACAGGCCTGGCTGAAACCATTTATTATCATCTCTTTAGACTAAAAATATCTAACGTCTTAGAAAATAAATTTTTAAAAAAATTAGATTCATGGAACAACAGTGTATTTTGTAAGACTTCATTAAAGATCTGTGATTTGTTTACACTTGGAAAGTGTTTACTCACCCATCAGTGACCCGTCCCTGGCAGAGGAAGGCTTCTGGAAGAGAGATTGGGAACGTGAAGCTTTTCATGAGCTAGAAACACACAGACACACAAACAGTTATAGGGTTATTCTGCATTCAGCAGAAAGGCAATGAGACGTCAGTTCAGCCTCGACAGTAATAAATTCAAGACAAAGAAGTGACATCCAGCCCTGGCCAGTGTCACATAAGCTCTGATTCTAGGGGTAGAAAAATGAATGAGAAAAGTAATAGAAATATGCTGCTTGTCCTTTTAAAAGTGTCTATGGCTGGATGAATCACAAGCTGGAATCAGAATTGCTGGGAGAAATATTAACAGCCTCAGATAGGCAGATGTTACTATTCTAATGGAAGGAAGTAAAGAGGAACTAAAGAACCTCTTGATGAGGGTGAAAGAGGAGAGTGAGAAAGCTGGCTCAAAACTCAACATTCAGAAAACGAAGACTGTGGCAGCCCGTCCCATCAGTTCATGGCAAATAGAAGGGAGAAAGTGGAAGTAGTGACAGACTTCATTTTCTTGGTCTCCAAAATCACTGTGGACAGTGACTGCAGCCGTGCAGTTCAAAGACCTTTGCTCCTTGAAAGGACAGCTATGACAAACGTGGATAGTGTATTAAAAGCAGAAATATCACTTTGCTGACAGAGGTCTGTGTAGTCAAAGCTGTGATTTTTCCAGTAGTCATGAACTGGATGTGAGAGTTAGACCATAAAGAAGGCTAAATGCTGAAGAATTGATGCTTTTGAGCTGTGGTGTTGGAGGAGACTGCTGAGAGTCCCCTGGACTGCAAGGAGATCCAACCAGTCCATGCTAAAGGAAGTCAGTCCTGAATATTCATTGAGAGGACTGATGATGAAGCTGCAGCTCCAATATTTGGCCTCCTGATGCGAAAAGCCAGCTCTTTGGAAAAGACCCTACTACTGGGAAAGATTAAGGGCAAGAGGTAAAGGGGATGATTGAGAATGAGATGGTTGGATGGTATCACTGACTCAATGGATATGAGTTGAGCAAACGCCAGGAGATAGTGAAGGCCAGGGAAGCCTGGTATGCTGCCATGCATGGGATCACAAAGAATCAGACACAACTGAGCAAACTGAACAACAAGAAAACACATATATAAAGTGTGTGTGTGTGTGTGTGTGTGTGTGTGTGTGTGTGTGTTTGTGTGTGCGTGCACACTGTACAGCATGAGTCATCTTAGCATATCTCAGTTCTCTGACCAGGGGTCAAACTCGTGCCCCCTGCAGCAGAAGCACAGAGTGTTAGCATTGGGCCGCTGGAAGACTCCTTGTAAGCAGGGCCCCAACCTCTGGGATCTGATGCCTGATGATCTGAGATGGCGCTGGTGTAATAATACTAATAAGAGAAGATGAAGGACACAGCGCATATAATGTGCTGGAAGCATCTTGAAACCGTTCCCCTGACCTGGTCTGTGGACAAACCGTCTTCCACGAAACCAGCCCCTAGTGCCAAAAAGGTTGGCACCCTCTGCTTTGAAGTCTTTTCTTGAGGTGGATCTGAGGTCTCAGTGGTTGAACAAAGTAGAACCGCTTCCTGGGCCACACAGTGTCTGGAGCTGTCCCGAGGGCTGTGCGGGTGCGGGTGAGGCTGTCCTTGCTGACTTTGGACTGCCGCTGGCCTTCACTCTTGCCCTTCAGACGCTACTGTCCCCAGCCCCTGGGCAGGGTCAGGAGAGGGACTCACCTCCTGCCCTCGTGGCCTGGTGTCTGCCCTGCTGAGCCGTAGGAGGCTCTTAGGAACCAGCTGGTTTGTGTCCTGGATCCCGAGCAGGATGTCTTAGTCCGTTCAGGCTGCACTAACAAACATGCCATAAACCAGGGCCTTATAAACAAGGGACATCGGTCTCTCCCAGTTCTGGAGGCAGCAAATCTGAGATCCAGATGCCACCAGCGGGGCCAGTTCTGGGGGAGGCCCTCGGCTGGGTCGCGGATGGCACCTACTCGTTGTAAACTCATAAGGCGGGAAGAGGGAGGGGCTCTGGGGCCCCTTTAATCAGGGTACTGACTCCACTCTTGAGGCTCCACCCTCATCACCTCCCGAAGGCCTCACCTCCTAATACTATCATCACCCTGGGCCTTAGGTTTCTAACATGACTCTGCAGGGTTCACATTCAAACCATAGCACAGGCCAACATGAGTCAACATAGATTGAGCATGTACTCGGCTCCGCTGCTGTGTGTGACCCCTCTTGTCCCCAGGTACATCGCTGATCTGGAAAAGTCCATGGTTACCACGGCCTCTAACCCTTCTTGCTGCAGACACCATCGCTGACCTGGAAGCCGCTGGCTGCTATGGTCTCCCAGGGGGCTCAGGTGGTAAAGAGTCTGCCTCCAGTGCAGGAGACCCAGGTTCAGTCCCTGAGTCTGGAGGATCCCCTGGAGAAGGAAATGGCAACCCACTCCAGTATTCCTGCCTGGGAAATCCCATGGACAGAGGAGCCTGGCGGGCTGCAGTCCACAGAGGCACAAAGAGTCGGGCACGACTGAGCATGCACGTACCCACACGTGTCAGGGGAGGTCGTGCTTCATCCAAGATCCACTGGCCACCTTCTCAGGGTGCTTCTCTTGATGTGCCTTTTGGGGAGACAGAAGCGCGCATGAAAGTACCACGGCAGTCTTCCATGTCGCGACTCCATGCGGATGACAGTGTTGAATGTATCTAAAATCAACAGGATTTTACTGACTCACTTCCAGGTTGTTGTCTTCATATATTTCTGCCATCTTTATAACAGGTATATTTCATATTTCTGCCATCTCTGAAAATAATAGCTAATCATTTTCCATCGTTGTTTTCAGTCTATTTAACCTTCACTGTGCTTACGGAAGCTCCCTTTTTCCATCTATTTCTCCATTTTGTCTGATCCACTTAGCTGCAAACCTTTCCACAGTGAATGAGTGTGCCTTGGTTGACTTCATTTAAAGTCAAAACTGAAAATGCCTGTTTGTCTGAGTGGAGGGCCACATTATGATTGGACCCTGTTGCATGTTTCTAGATTTGTTTTGGAGAGTTGCCCTGCCCATAGCTGTGTGCTCTTGTCACAGACCCTGGACCCTAGTTCTTCGAGGACTGGAGAAAACTCTGAGTCACCAAACCATAGTCAGGGCACACCTGCTTGGTTCCCCTCCCCTCCCCCAGTCTGTCTGCTTCTAGGGTCTCCTTGTGACTGCAACCATGAAATTAGAAGACGCTTACTCCTTGGAAGAAAAGTTATGACCAACCTAGATAGCATATTCAAAAGCAGAGACATTACTTTGCCAACTAAGGTCCGTCTAGTCAAGGCTATGGTTTTTCCTCTGGTCATTTATGGATGCGAGAGTTGGACTGTGAAGAAAGCTGAGTGCCGAAGAATTGGTGCATTTGAACTGTGGTGTTGAAGAAGACTCTTGAGAGTCCCTTGGACTGCAAGGAGATCCAACCAGTCCATTCTGAAGGAGATCAGCCCTGGGATTTCTTTGGAAGGAATGATGCTAAAGCTGAAACTCCAGTACTTTGGCCACCTGATGCGAAGAGTTGACTCACTGGAAAAGACTCTGATGCTGAGAGGGATTTGGGGGCAGGAGATGAAGGGGACGACCGAGGATGAGATGGCTGGATGGCATCACTGACTCTATGGACGTGAGTCTGAAGGAACTCCAGGAGTTGGTGGTGGACAGGGAGGCCTGGCGTGCTGCAATTCATGGGGTCACAAAGAGTCAGACACGACTGAGCGACTGAACTGAAGGTTGTCCCCTGATCAGTGTGTTTATCACATGCCTGTAACTTTCCTTGCCGATATAAAGGTGAATTATAGGTGTCACGTCTTCTCGAATCATGCTGTACCATCAGATGTATTTAGATATTCATGATACTGACAAAGTCAAGCTGGGTACCTGAGATGCCAGAATTTTTATTGCTCTCTTTTGACTGGAGTATGTTTCTTTATCAATGCTGTGTTCATTTCTACTGTTTTATTAGTACCTTTGAAAAGGTCAGGATCCCTTTATGAGGAGACTATTGTTCATTTTGTTAGCATCTGTCAAACGTTTTAGTGAAAAAAGTAACTTTTTTAATGTATTTTTTGGTCTTGTTTCAGGTGGTACCATGAGAAATTTGAAGATTATCCAAAATTCAGAAAAATCATGATTCCGTTTTTGGTTTAAGTTTGTCATCAGTGGAATTATCTTTGACTTGAAGCTTTCAATGATGTTTCTCTCGGGACCGTGTAAATGAACTGATGTCTCTGTAATTTTTCTGTTACTTCATCTGTTTTAACATTTGCTCTAGGATTTTTTTTTCCCTAGCAAATGTGTAAGCTGCCTAATAACAGTCTAATCAAACTGAAATCACAGACTGAAGTATGACGCTGCCCACCGACCAGGTCAGGAAACTGAACTCCTCTGATTGGGGTCTGCTTCCATGGAGTGGGCTGAAATCACAGACTGAAGTATGACTCTGCCCAACGACCAGGTCAGGAACCTGAACTGCTCTGATTGGGGTCTGCTTCCATGGAGTGGGGCTTGGTGGCTCAAATGGGAAAGAATCCGCCTGCAGGGCAGGAGACCTGGGTTCTGTCCCTGGGTTGGGAACATCCCCTGGCCAAGGGCATGGCAACCCACTCCAATATTCTTGCCTGGAGAAGCCCATGGACAGAGGAGCCTGGAGGGCTACGGTCCATGGGGTTGCAGAGAGTCGGACGCGGCTGAGCGACTGATCCTTTCACTTTTCACTTTCCCTTTCCATGAACTGAAATATTTCTGTACGCCTTACACAACCTCTACAGCGTGAGTTTAAGGTCAAAAGTGACATCCTCCTCCTCCCACCGGAGGCATGTTCTATCTTCATGTCCCTCATCCCGCCAGGTCAGACAGTTCTGGATACCCACAGTCTCTCACAATGGGTGCTGGGCGGGCAGAGAAGTTGGGCCTGGAGAGGCCCAGTGGAGAGGCGCCAGAGGTGCCTGCTCTGGCCTGGCCCACCAGGTGAACTCACTGGGAGGCAGGGGGCCAGGGGCATTCTTCAGGAGCAGGCCGCCGTATCCCCCCAGGAGGACTTCTGGTGGCCCTCATCTGGGGGCATGAAGGTGCCCGGGCCAGCCCTCCCATCGCGTCCCTCACCAGGCGCCGCTGGCCTGGGATGGCTTTCCTTCCTCCTTTGAGGGAGAATTAGAATTTGTTCAGGAACTTTTTTTTTTTTAAGTACTTCTCAAGATTGCACACCTGCAACTTGAAGCAGAATTTCTTATTCTCGATGCCCCTAACTCTACGGAGATCAATGGCAGTAATAACATTGACTAGGCACTGCCACATACGTCAAAGGAGCCTCCCCTCTGGAAGGCTGTTGAGTCTCTGCTGTGAAAATGTAATGAACACGGCGAAGACCCCCTCCTCTCCTCTGCTGCTGCTGCATTTGCAGAGCTGGGAACTGGAACAAGGGTGAGTGGAGAGAGCTCCTGTCCGCTTACGATTGCTGACCATGCTGAGTGACAGGACTCCCAGACGCACGGTGTGGTGTCTTACGCATTCTTCAGCTGCCGCCTCCTGGCAGAGAGCATGCCCTCTGGCCCCTGCTCTCCAGGCCCCTGGGCACCCCATCGGGTCAACCCCCCTCTCCCCTTCTAGTTCACCTTCCCCACCAGGGGCTCCTTCCCCATGAGTGTTCATGTAGAAACTGTATTCTCGGTGTTAGTGGTTTGTTACAGTCTCTTTGGGTTTTCTAAAAGCTTTTCCTGATGTGGTTGTCCTTCATTTTAACTAAAACTGGAATGCTCTTGCAGGGAAACTTTATGATCAAATAAACTTTGAACCTTTTTCTGACTGAATAACAACTTGACACTATGAAACAGTAAATATTTAGAGTGTCGTCTGGAAAACTCAGAAATCTGAGCAAGCCGTACCTGATTTGGGCCCTGGGTCCTGGAAGGCGAACCTGGCCAAGAAGAGGCTTGTCTGAGAGTCGGAGAGGCCTGCTGGGGAGTCTGCATCTGTTGGCGCTCCTTTGAGTGATCCGGGATGTGGGGTTCAGTGGGGATTTCACGCACAGCCCCTGCTTCGCTGGCGTGCACTGTTAGACACAGGAAGAGATCTCGGTCTGTCTCGTCTGCCTGTCTTCCAATTACTAGACACTGTAACGTGGCAAAGTATGACGTTATTGTGTTCATTGTAAAAATATAGGAGATTAATAAAATTACCGTTGAAGGCTCAGTCATTTTGTTACTCTCCTGTGTGGACAATTCTTCACACTAGAAGTTCAGATGGTAACGTGAGTTTCGGCCCTGCCATCTCTTTCCCGCTCATATTAGCATTTCGTGTGTGTGTGTATGTGTGTGTGTGTGTTAGTTGCTCGGTCGTGTCCGACTCTGTGACACTATGGACTGTAACTCTCCAGGCTCCTCCGTCCATGGGATTCTCCAGGCAAGAATACTGGAGTGGGTTGCCATTTCCCTCTCCAGGGGATCTTCCCAACCCAGGAATCGAACTCCAGTCTCCTGCATTGCAGGCAGATTCTTGACAGTCTGAGCCACCAGTTAAGCCCTTATATTTCATATCTTATATTTCTGTCTCGCGGTAGAGCTGTGTAACATAAATTCTATGCATTTCTGCGAGGGTTACTTTTAGATATTTTATTCTTTCTTGTGACTGAGACTATGTCCCCAAATACATTTTAGGACCAGGATGAGTGAAAGCTATTCACAGTGATGAAGAGTCCACCTGCCGATGCAGGAGACACGGGAGACTCAGCTTCAGTCCCCGGGTCGGGAGGATCTCCTGGAGACAGGAATGGCTGCCCACTGCAGTGTCACGTCTAGAGAATCGCACGGACTGAGGAGCCCCGCGAGCTGTGGTGGGTCACACAGAGCTGAGCAGGACGGAGCACACACACCACACCCTGATGCTCTGCCTTTGTCACATCAGCCACGCTTCTGTCTAACTGCTGAGTCATGTTGGACCCTTGGTGACCCCATTAGACGGCAGCACTGCAAACCTCCCTGTCCTTCTCTGTCTCCTGGCGTTTGCTCCATCTCATCCAACCCTGCTGCTAAGATTACTTTATGAATCCCAGCTTTTTGTTCTTGTTCTCCGGTTCTCCAGCTTCGCAACGCACCATTCTCAGACACCTTGACTAGCTCCCTTTTGCAATATTTGAAGCTGTTGGCACTGTTGTTATCCGCTGCTTATGTTAGCAAGAGATTCAAGAGGAGGATTAAATAATTGAGGTGATTGCTGTGATTTTGGCATAATCTCAACAGAAATGCCTAACTCAGAATTACTATCTTGATCCCTTTTATCTTCTCATGTGGTTATTGTTCTGTTTTCTGCGTTAGCCACTGGGATCATGTCTTTGCTGTTTCTGTTCATTTTCTGTTTCCTAAGATTTTCAGATTCACTCCACACGGATGAAAGAGGAAGACGAGGCTTTCCCAGCCGGAGGAGAGGAGATGACAGGCTCAGACTAGGTCGCTTGGACATTCTGATCCTGCAGCTCTTCACTGGCTGCCCTCAGTGCTTGCCTCTTTTGTCTGTTTCACTCCAGCTTTTACGCACGTGTTAATTCCTGGTTGTGCTGGGCCTCTAGTTGCAGTGTGCGGTCTTGCCCTAGCTGCAGCGCTCAGGCTTCTCACTGCTGCGGCCTCTCTTGTTTGAGAGCACGGGCTCTAGGTCCTCCGGCCTCAGGAGCCGTGACGCACGCATATGGGCTCTTCCCGGGCCAGGATCGAACCAGCGTCCCCCGCATTGCAAGGCGGATTCTTAACCACTGGACTATCATAGACGCCCTGATCTAAAGGTTTCTGGAAAACTAGTCTTTTTGCAGTGGTGCTTTTTATGTTTCAACCGTTTGGGGGGGTTTTATTTAAACATTTTTTGTTCTTTTCCCACGTGTGGGTGTACTGGAGATTATCATCTGTGTGATTTCTCCTTTGAGGAATCTGAGTTTGCCTTTGTAGCCTCAAACTTTTGTTTATAAAATACAACATCATTTTAAACATTGGTGCCATTTGCTCTGTGGTTAATTCAGATACAGTATTTATGCTGTTTCCATTCTCTGCAACCTTTTCTTCCAGATCACGTTTTCATTGTACTTCAAACAGTTCTTGCTCTGTGTTTTGATGCTGTTGTTTTTCATAGTTTTCCACTCTGTAATCTGTACCTATTATCAGGATAAGATAATCTACCTGCTGAATGCTTTTTGCCTTAACTCTGCTGCTGCTGCTAAGTTGCTTCAGTCGTGTCCGACTCTGTGTGACCCCATAGACGGCAGCCCGCCAGGCTCCCCCGTCCCTGGGCTTCTCCAGGCAAGAACACTGGAGTGGGTTGCCATTTCCTTCTTCAGTGCATGAAAGTGAAGTCGCCTTCTCCGTGCCTTAACTCTACTTTGATAAAAAGATGGCCACAAAGCTCTTTTTGTTGATAAATTAATCTGGCATTTCTTTGCCTGTCTGCTCATTCCAAGTTTTAAAAATCTTTTGTTTCGGTTATCTTTACCAACCTAACAAATGGACTTTGCCACTTAAAGCTCAAATTCTTTTACTAACTGAAATGTTCTTTTACACTGAAATGTTCTGTCTTTCATCATACTGTATGCTTTTATTACTTGTTTGCAGCTTCTTTTGCTTACTTGCTATAGTGATCTGAAAGGAGAGTTTTTTTTTTTTTTTTTTGAAGCATCCTTAGGAATGGTTTGGGACTTCCCTGGTGGTTCAGCAGGTAGAGAATCCACCTGCATTGCAGGAGATGGGAGATTCAGGTTCGATCCCTGGGTCAAGAAGATCCCCTGGAGGAGGAAACGGCAACCCACTCTGGTTGCCTAGAAAGTTCCATGGACAGAGAGGAGCCTGGCAGGGTACAGTCCAAAGGGTCACAGAGAGCTGGGCACAACTGAGCACTAAGTGTCCAAGGAATGGTTTTATATTTTTGGGAGCATCCTGAGAAGTTCCCAGTTAAGTATGATAAGCTGAAGATGCGCTGTGACTTCCCTCTGCCGCATTTTGACCCCCGTTACAGTCCCTGTGAAGGAGTTTGTGGGTTGGGGTTGGCCCCGTCAGGAGAATGAGGTTGCGTCATTGCCACGTATCCACAGCACGTGTGGGGGTGGAGACAGGTAGAATCGAGTAGAGATGCTGTGATATGCGTGCGCGCTCAGCCTCTTCAGTCGTGTCCAACTCTCTGAGACCCCGTGGACTGTAGCCCGCCAGGCTCCTCTGTCCATGGGGACTCTCCAGGCAAGAATACTGGAGTGGGTTGCCATGCCCACCTCCAAGGGATCTTTCTGACCTAGGGATCGAACCCACATCTCACATCTCCTGCACTGGCAGGCGAGTTCTTTACCACTTGTGCCACTTGGGGCTGTGACGGTGGTCATCCCTAAATGCCAGAGCTGATGGGAGGGTGGAGGGCTAACTGCACAGAACGGGTAGCAGTGCCTGCTCCCCGGCTCCCCGTAAAGAGGACGCAAAGCCCAGAAATCAGCTCTGTGCCCATCCCCAGGGGAGAAGCATGGTGGGGGCAGGGCTGGGAGGCCTCCCCCCGGGAAAGCTGGAGCAAATAGATGCTTGGGTCGTAGGAAAAAGGGCCCCCACATTTGGGTCTTCAGGAGCCATCCCATGTAGCGTGGTGGTTGCCACCTTCTGCTTTGGGCTGCATGGGAACCTTCATGGGGTGGTATTGCCCCTTAGAGACAGCTCCTGCTCTGCTTTCCTGGTGCTTTTTCAAAGGTGTGAACTGATGACCAAGAATCACCAGATACTTAGAAAAGCCCCTGTCACTGAAAAGCAAACAGCTCTGGAGAAAACCTCATTGCAGGAACAAAAGGAAAAAAAAAATTTTTTTAATTGTTACATCTGGGCAACTCAGCATGCACAGATGAGTGGACATGTGTGGGACGGTTATCATGACTGAAATATGACTCAGTGACGTGAAGGGGTGGGTGGCTGATGGAGGCTTACACACCACATCCGACGGATGTTTTATATCCAGATATGTCAAGACCTCTCAAATCTCAATAATAAATATTTTAAATATTTTTTAATGGGCAGAAGATTTGAATGGCCACTTCATCAAAGAATATGTACAAATGGCAAAACACACATGCAAAGATGCTTACCATCTTTCATCACTAGGAAAACACCAGTCAAGCCGCAATGAGATACCATTACCCACCTCTTGGAATATCTGAAATTAAAAAGGATGACCAGCCAAGGCTTGGCAAGGATGTGGAGGCCCAGGGACCCTCACAAAATGCTAGTGAGAATGGGGGACGATCTAACCACCTTGGGAAGCACTGTGACAGTTTGTTAAAAAGTTAAACATATGCTTCCTGCGCGACTCAAACAGCTCACTCCTAGGCATTTACTCAAGAAATAAAAGCATACCCTGTTCCCAGAGAACTGGGCCTCCCGTCTCTTGAGGGAGGAATGTTAGGTAGGTAGAATAGGGAAACAGAGTCCAAAATGGCGGTGGCTAAAAATAAAAAAACCAAGGAAGGTCAAAGGCAGGTCCGAGGACCAGAGTGAAGACCTCAGGTGGAACAAACAGCACTCCTGGCTAAGCCCAATTTGCAAGGGCGGGCCCAGGCGGAAGAAAACATATAAAAGGAAGAGCCAAAGTCTCTCTCTCTCTCCCTCACCCACGTGCGTGTCTCTCTGTCGCTCTCTTTCTCTCCCACGTGCGTGTGTTCTTTCTCTCTCTCTCCCATTCTGCTGCTATCTTCTAAATAAAATAGAGCTGTAACACTGAAAAAAAAAAAGAAAGAAAAGCATATATCTATACAAAAACTTTTACATGAATGTTCACAGCAGTTTTATTTATAATAGCAAAAACTAGAAACAGTACAATTGTCCACCAACAGATGAGAATGGTTTAGACATATTGTTGTGTGGCCATACGATGGAATACTACCCTGTACTAAAAAGGCATAAAGTATGAATATATGCAACAACATGGATATATCTCAGAATCATTCTGCCGGCTGAAAGAAGTCAGTTAATGAGTGCCAACTTCGTTGTGTGCAGATAAACATTTGCCTGGGAATGCAGGCAGGGGACAGGTTCTTACAAAAGGGCGTAAGGAAATCTTTGGGGCTGATAGTCATTATTTTGGTTGTGTCAAGAGTCACCAGCTGGATGCATCAACTTATACACTCTTACGTATATGCAGTTCATTGTATGTCCCTTACAGCTCAAGCTTAAAAACTACATTATTACACTCACAAGACAATAAGATGTGAAAATGAAATTATCGGAGAACAATCAATCTAGTAACTCAGGAAATGAGAATTTGATAGAAGAGGTAGAAGGTTAAATCAACGTTGTCCTAGAAAATATAACTGAAGACCAAGAACAGGGCAACACAGCACCAGGTAGGAGGCCCCACATTTGATTGTGCATTTGAAACTAAGGGGAACCCAGACTAGACAGGAAGCTGGGGTGAAGGGAAGAAGCAAAAGGAAACAACCACCAGAGAGTGATACAGAGTTGCCAGTTGAGAGGGAAACAGAAAGCAGTGTATCTGTGGAGAACCGTGGGCAATGAAAGCATAGAAACAGATCGGATACCCAGAAGTCCTTGACTGTGTGAGAGCAAGATCTCTGAGACAAGAGAGACCGGAACTCAGCTGGGAATCGAGAAGACTTCAGTGTTCCAGAATGGGTACTTTTTCTTGTTTGTTTTAAACATCTAAAGCAAATACATCACATCTATTTTTCAAGTGTTAATACTCATGCTGGTTGGCTATATTTTACTTTGTGGTTTTGTGTGTTCTTTTATATTTTCATTAAGCAAGAAAAGAATACAGAAGTGGACAGTGGAGTCTGGATGGTGAGGAAAGCGAAGTCAAGATGCTGTGAAGAGGAAAGGAGAAGGTGGGCAGTAATCGCGGCGTGTCTTGAGTCGGAGCCCCCATGCAAAAGGAGACTTCCAGGACCATGGAGAGCTCCCAGCAGGCAGCCATTCTGTTCTTAGGACAGAGGGTCTCCCACTTTCTTTTGTTGCCATCTTTGTTGGAGGATTAGAGGCAGCACAGCTTGCTGAGAGCGCTTTTGAGATTTGATGACAGTTCTTGCACACGGAATGAAGGAGTTTAATGGGTGGCAGACACTGTATCGCTGTATCCCAAGGGAGAAAAACCAGAATGAGATGACTCCATACATCTCTGGAGTAACCTGTGGTCCACTGTGGCCAAGCACTGAATTAGACAAGGGAATTAAAAGGCACGGGCTTCCCAGGTGGCTCAGTGGTAATCTGCCAGCCAATGCAGGAAACACAAGGCAGCAATTCGATCCCAGGTGGGACCAGAATAAAAAATGGCCACCCACCCCACTGTTCTTGCCTGGGAAAATCCCATGGACAGAGGAGCCTGGCGGGCTACAGTCCATGGGGCTGTAAAGAGTCGGGCATGACTCAGCAACTGAATACACATATAAAAGTCACAGTACAGTTTTTAAAGTAATTTTATTTGTTTGTTATTTTGGGGTGTGCTGGGTCTTCGATGCTTTGCATGGGCTTTCTCTAGTTGCAGCAAGTGGGGGCCACTCCTCATTGTGATGCTCAGGCTTCTCACTGTGGAGGCTTCTCTTGCTTCAGAGCACGGGCTCTGCACACTTGGGCTTCAGGACTTGCTGCACTTGGGCTCAGTGGTTGTGGCTTTCAGGCTATACAGCAGGGGCTCAGTAGTTGGGGCACGTGGGCTTGGTTGTTCTGCAGCATGTGGAATCTTCCCGGACCAGGGATCGAAGCTGTGTCTCCTGTACTGGCAGGCGGATTGTTCTCCACTGTGCCCTCAGGGAAGCCCCATAATGCAGTTTTGCCCCCAGCAGATCTGGGGTCTCGTGTGAACCCCATACCGCAGGTCTGGTGCAGAAGGAAAATAGAAGGCGATGTTTGCATTATGAGAAATGGAGAACAGAGGGCCCTCAATCTGCTCAGAGAATATAGCTTTTTTTTTTTTTTTTTTTGCAATTCAGGAGAAATCGTCTGGGCCAAGCCCATACCCGTCGAGGCCAGAGGAGTGAAGGGCGAGAAAGATTCTGGGACCAAATTTAGTCCAAAGTTGGTGGAAACAAAGTGAGAAAGGGGCAGTAGGGAAGGGCTAGGATCACACAGGAGAGGAGCATGTGAAGAGGACACCATGCCAAAGGACGGAGGGTCCCGTCGTTCAGGGCCCACCGGAGGTGTCTGAGTGGGAGAGGGACCACATCGGACCTGGGGGCTGCCATGGTTTCTCTATCGTGGTGAGCCGGGTGCAGAGGAGATGGCAGGAACGGGAGATGGCTGGGGAGTCAGGACGAGAGGAGAGGAGGGTCTGCACCAGACAGATGTGGGGGCGGGGACGAGCATGATGCACACCGCGAAGTGGAAGATGCAAGGCTGGTGGTTTTGAATTTTCTTTTTTTAATTTTTTTCCTTGGCCGTGGCTCACGGCTTGAGAAATCTCAGTGCCCTGAGCAGGGATGGAACCCGGGTCCCTGCACACTAAGTCCTAACCCCTGGCTGGTGAGGGAATTCCCATGAAAGGCTGCATTTTTTAAAGGAAACCACAAATATACCCCCACACGTGTGATAGAAAGGCTCTAATTAAAATCTGACTGTGCCAAGTGTCGGGGAGGACTTGAAGCAACTCAGAGTCACACACACGTGGCCGGCGGGAATGGAAACTGTCAAGACCACTTTAGAGGAAGTGATTCCCTTCCTTTCTTTTTACTCTTTCTCTCTCTTCCCTCGCCTTATTCCTTTTTTCATTTCTTCCTTTCGTTCTTACGTTCTTTTTCTATTTCCCTTCCATTTTTTTCCTCTTCTTTTTGGATTGTCAAATATTTAATGTTAACTAAAGACCAAACGTCTTACTTTTTTTGAAAGGTTTTTTTAGTTTGGCTGTGCTGAGCCTTTGCTCCTGCCTGTGGGCTTTCTCCAGTGAAAGCCTGCAGGCTTCCCTCTGCAGTCGCTTTTGTTACCAAGCACCAGCTCTAGCGCTCAGGCTCAGTAGTTGTGGCTCATGGGCTTAGTTGCTCCTTGGCATATGGGATCTTCCCAGACCAGGGATCACACCCATGTCCCCTGCACTGCAGGGTGAATTCTTAACCCCTAGACCACCAGAGAAGCCCAGTCTTACGTTTTAATCACTATTTGGTCATGAACAGCAAGCAGTCTTGGCCCACCTCATACCATCTATCTAAAAAATAAATAAATAAATAGACCCTTGTAACATACCCTTAGTCTCAATTCTGAGTCTGAAAGTTAAGCTGAATTTCTACTGAATTTTAGGAAACGTTGACTATAAACAGTAATTGAATTTCTTAAAGTTTTTCCTTGTTCTTTGTGAAGACCATTCACAGTGCAAACTTAATAAACACACACTTGCACATTTTAGGAGTTATGTGCGTAATACTTACCGTAAAGGCTTTCCTTCATTGTCAAAGCTCAAAAGTCTTTATCCCATGGCATGCTGAATTAAAACCATGATACTGAAGGACTTGGAAATCATTTATCACACACTACAACCATAACACCATAGGAGACTCCAGTCCAAGTTGGCAGGCAAAATATACTTTAGATTTAAGGTCCTGTATTTAAAAAGAAAATAAATTTTCAATTTGGATAAATAACAATAATTCCATTTTCAAAGGCTTGGCAGCACCACAGAGGACAAAATGCACACACAAGCATCATTATCCACAGTGTCCTTCTGTTCTTTCTAGAGATTTGAAGCTAGTCAAGTAGTAAATAAGAATGAACATTTTTCTCAGTGAGATTCAGAAGTTGTAACTTATTTATCTCCCTCCATTAAATCCTGCTACATTTTCTTCTAATCATTTAAAACTGGGACTGCTCACTGTGGAGCTTCCTCAAGTACAATACAAACTGGTTTGGCCAGAGAGAAGCAAACATTTACTAAGAATATAATCTTTATTAATAGCATTTAAGGTCCTGTATTTAAAAAGAAAATAGCATTAAACCCCTTTTTTCTTTATTAAAAAACCTAGTCCAAAAATGATCTTATCCTGTAAAGACACATCTCTTCCAAACCACAGGGAAAGATAGAGGAAAAAAATTTTCTATTTTATTTTTTACCATGTTCCTTAGAATTCCTCAAAAAATCACTCTCAGATGTACCAGAAAAGCATTTGCAGATTGTGTTATGGGGATGATGGTGTATGAGGCTGTCAGACACATATTCAACAACACCAGCAGGCTGATTGTTAACATGCTGAAATTATTCAGACATCAAATGGGTGATTGCTCGTTATTTACACAGAAGGCCGATTCACCAACCACCATTCAAGGTGCAGAGGGTTAACTTTTCTTCCCTACTTTCTGCAGGCCAATCTTCCTCTGATAAAATCTTATGCCTTCCTAGGATATAAATCTCTGGCATCTTCCCAAGTGTTTTCTGAAAGCACGCTAGCAGCCCTCATAAACAGAGATGTCAACCTCAAGTGTTCGACCCACCCCAGGCTGATCCATACCCTGGGAGCTGGGTGCCAAGGGTTAGGCGTTTGCACAGCACGGCCTTCATGGCTCACATTATATCCACTCCACCTCCCAACAGTGCTGCCCCAGGGGCTTGTCCATCGAGACCCACCTGAAGACCTGCTAGGGAACGTGGAGTGGAGCTAGGGCTCAAAACACACTTGTCAGATGAACAAAACAACTCCCTCCCACATTGCTTCTCAGTCGATGAGAAAGCCAGGGTAGAAAAGCTCCATGCTTAAGAGAAAGCCTGGATGGGATGACATGGACCAAAGGACCTGAAACTTGTGTCCTGTAGGGGGTTTGTGGTTTTCACATGGACAACCTGGACACTGTGCCTTTCGCTGCCTCTGGCTGGAGGTCACTCAAGTTTATTGCCAAACACATCTGGCCTGAGTATTTTCGGACCCCTAACAGTCTTGGAACCTTGCACCCTGGGAAGCAAGTGAGGGCGTGCACACAGCGACCTGTGGGGGTCCCCTGGGGTCCCTCTTTGACAGAAGCAACTTTCAGAAGCTGCCACACCTCCCTGGGCCAGCTTGGGGCTCACACATCTGCCTCTCTGATCTGTTACTTGACCTTACTCTCAAAGCGCTGGCTCAGCCTCAACCAACATCACTAACAGTGAGATTAGGGGTGTCTGTGGGCTATGATGCCAAGACTGCCGAAGAAGCCTAGAGCTCCAGTGTAATTCAGGAGTCCCTGGGTCCTTGTGCCTTCTGCAGTACCCCTGGGAGACTCCACTGTTTTCGTTTTTCCCAACTGAATGAGTTCCCCACCCTCACTGGGACCAGCAGTAAGCTGAGGGTCAGTGTGGGACCCCGGCGCCGTCCACCCAGCCCAGCAGAAGGCTGGCCCTGGGATGGCAGTCTCCTCTCTAGCAGCCTCTCTCTCTCTCAAGAGGGCAGCCCTCCCTGGTTCGGGACTCTGGGCAACCCGGTGACCAGCCCTCAGGCTCCTGTGAGCTTCCCGCTAGCTCACACCCGGGTGCCCTCTGCCAAAGTCACCCTACTGCAGCCGCCGCTGGGCCGGGACCAGGGCCCAGGCCCGTTCCCACTGCACTCTCCTGCTCATCCACCCCCGCCCCCGGGGGCAGGTCTGCAGGTCTCTTCCTCCCTCCCCTCCCCATGCCCAGGGCTGGAAGGGGCCAGGCTTCCTGTGCTGCCCTTGCTTGCTTTCATTCTGCCTTCCAGCCTTGTGGCTAAGCCCTGCTGTTGTGCAGGGTACAGCCCACAGCTCAGGACTGGTTTCTCTTGAAGGGGCTGAAGTCAGGTGGTATTCCAGAGACTGTCATCTTTCACGATTGCCAGCTGCCTTCTTTGTTTTAACCCCAAGTGACTGTCCCTTAGCCCCAACAGAGGGTCCTATTCCTTTACTGATTCGGAGTCCTTCCAGCACCCACCTCCCCAGGGTGCAATGCCAGGCTTCTCCTGGCTTGACCTGGCAGCAGTTGGCACTCTCCCTGGCAGGGACTTCTCTCTCTACCTTTCACCTGCTTTGCATCCAAACCACCTGTGTTCCAGTTTCCTCTGTCCCGTGACCGCACAGCCTTAGTCGTCAGCTGTCTGCTCAGTTCTTTTTGAGGAAAAACCACCCAGTGGCTATCTTGGCTAAATCTGAAATCTAGCAAAACAGAGGGCTTATTACACTGTGCCCACCTCAAAGGATGCTTCTCCAGGGCCGGGTTTCCTCTCTTCTCAGACTCCTCCTGTGGCTTTCCTCTCTGCTAGATTCAGGGGAGGATATCTTCCCCAGGGTTCAAGGCACATCGGTTTGAATCACTCTGTCCGCTAATTCCATCCCTAGAAACATGTCTTGTGAGTGGGACCCTCTTGGCTTTACACCTCTGAGAGAAGAGAAATGCCAAGGGCGATGGATACCCAACAGGTCAAGCCGGTAGGGAAGCCCTTTCCAGTCAGCTTCCACACCTTCCCCGATAAGCCCATGGTCAGGAACAGTGCCTACGGATCAAGCCCACTTCCCATACATACTTACTACTCATACTCTGTGATTTGCAGTTACTGTGGGGAGTCGGAGAAAAGACTTTCAGCTCAAAAAAATATCTCCTTTGAGTCAAGCTCCCACAAAATCTAGAGTCAAATCCATAGTTTTTGTGTCAATACCATAATTACCATAACTTTGTAATACAGTTGAAACTCAAAAAGTCTGGTGCCTCTAACCTTGTTCTTAAGATTTCTTTGGCTGTTTGGGGTGCCATGCAAATTTTAAGATCATTTGCCCAATTTCTGTGAAAATGCCATTGGAGTTTTTACAAGGATT
The DNA here is from genome assembly GCA_006408585.1 of Antidorcas marsupialis. NCBI lineage: Eukaryota > Metazoa > Chordata > Mammalia > Artiodactyla > Bovidae > Antidorcas > Antidorcas marsupialis. The sequence continues at coordinate 2,347,805 of SJYB01004519.1, read as the reverse complement.
GCATTTATTTGTAGATTGCTTTTGGTAGTATGGACATTTTAATACTGATTTTTCCAATCTATGAGCATAAAATATCTTTCCATTGTGCCTCCCTCAATTTCTTTCACTCATGTCTTGTAGTTTTCAGTATACAAGACTTTCATTTCCTTGGTTAAGCTTATTCCTAGGTTTTCTATTCTTTTTGATACAGTTGTTAAATGAGATTAATTTCTCTTTCTGATAGCCTGTTTTTAGTGTACAGAAACACAACAGACTTTCATGTGTTGATTTTCTATCCTGCAGTGTTACTGAATTTGTTTATTAATTCTGACAGTTTTTTGATGGAGTCTTAGGGTTGTCCTATATTTAACATCATGTCATCTGCAAATAATGACAGTTTCACTTCTTCCTTTCCAAACTTGATTCCTGTTAGTTCTTCTCCTCGCCTAGCTGGTCTGTCTAGGACTTCCGATAGAAGGTTGGATGAAAGTGGTGGGAGTGAGCACTGTTGTCTTGTACCTGGTCTTAGAGGAGAAGGTTCTTCACCACTGAGTATGCTGGGTGTAGGCTTGTCATCTACGGCTTTTTTATGTTGAGGTATATTCCCTCTATACTTGCTTTTGTTGAGAGTCTTTATCACAAATGGATGTTTAATTTCATCAAATGCTTTCTCTGCATCTACTGAGCTGATCTTTTATCCTTCATTTTGTTTAATGTGGTATAACACATTGACAGACTTGAGGATATTGAATCATCTTTGCACCCCTGGAATAAACCTCCCTTGTTCATGGTGGATGATCCTTTTAATGCACTGGTGAATTTGGTTTGCTCATATTTTTTGAGAATTTTTTCTGTCTGTATTCATCAGTGATACTGGCCTGTAATTTTCTTTTTTGGTGGCACCCTTGCCTGGTTTTGGTATCAGAATGATGTTGGCCCCATAAATGAGTTTGAAAGCGTACCTCCCTCTTCTATTTTTTGAAAGAGTTTAAGAAGGATTGGTATTAATTCTTCCTTGAATATTTGGTAGAATTCATCAGTGAAGCTGTCTAGTCCTAGATTTGGTTTCTTGGAAAGCTTTTGGCAACTGATTCAATTTCTTTACTAGTAATCAGGACACATAAGACTGTATCACTCACCCTGTGAGATGCTCCCCCGAAGGCTTTGAAGAAGCCAGTTGCCATGGTGGAATCCGCCCTGTGGAAAGGCCCTCATGACGGGAGCTGAAAATGGCCTCTAGCTGACTCACAGCAGGAAGCAGAAGCCCACAGTCCTACAACCACAGGAACTGGAAGCTGCCACCCAGCACACCAGTCTGGAAGAAGAGCCTTGAAAGCAGAGTCTCTGATGGGACTCCAGCCCAGTGGACACCTTGATTGCAGCTGAGGACCTTGCCCAGAGGACCCTGCTAAGCTGTGCCCGGAGTCCCAACCCTCAGAAACTCTGAGGTCGTAAATGTGTGTTGTTTTGTACCTTAAAGTTTGTGGTATTGTTGTTATACAACAATAGATAACTGATAGCAATTATACAGAGTAGGACGGTTTGCTTTTTTTGTTGCTGTTGTTTTGAAAACTGCAGTTGACTGGGGACAAAGAACTTGTCAAAACAGCTAAGACAAATACATATGTGTCAAGACATCTTCTTAACCTCAGTAAGAACCAGCAAATTTTATCAGACTACCTTTTTTCTGTTCTAACTCCAGGGCTAACACCAAGTCGGCCACAATGTCCTTGCTGCTTTAAGTCATTTCAAAACATAACTTGTCAGAAGAAAGTACATGGAAACAGCAAATCAGTAAACTAGTTTTTTTCTGAACTTCTAGGACCTTGCCCACAGAATGATAGGATGTAATTATTAATGATACTATCAATCAACTAATAGCCAGTTTAAAAACTGTTGAAAGCAGGCCATTTTCCCAGGTTTTTAAAGATGAGATTCTCTACTCTTCCCTGAAGAAAATGGGACTGGAAGTCATATTTATATTGCCACCGACTAATGGAATTCAAAGGGAATATTTCAGAATGTTCACCTTCATTTATAAAAGCTTCATCTCGTTGGCCCGGACAGTAGAGGATCTGCCTGCAATGCAGGAGACCCAGGTTTGATCCCTGGATCTGGAAGGTACCCTAGAGAAGGGAATGGCAATCCGCTCCAGTATTCTCTCCTGGAGAATTCCTTGGACAGGGGAGCCTGGTGGGCTGCAGTCTGTGGAGTCTCAAAGAGTCAGACATGATTGTGTGACTGACATTCTATCCTCATCTTTGTCAAATGCAACACAAATGAAATATTAGGCAGCAACTTCTTCAGTTCCTAGATCTCCTAAGGCAGTCAGTTTTTACCTAAAATAAAGATATGTCTAAGGAAACAGTGTAAAAGTCCCTCAGCATTTAGCGGCCTGTCTAGACATCTGTTAGCAAGTGGACAGGTGTCTGTCTGTAGGGAACAGCATGAAAGGTTGAACACTATTCACCTGCATTCAGGAAGGATGATGGAGCTCTCTATCCCACCAGAAATGAAACAGGATGAATTCAACAGGCCTGGAGCATGGAGAGCTGATGGGATGTGGAGGCTGTGGGGGGTCCTAGCATTAGGCTGAGGATTAGGGGTTCGCATCACCCATGTGGTAAGTCCCGTGGTGACCACTGCTTCTGCTCCAGATGGGAAAGGGGAGGTGGGAACTCCTGAAGATTCTCTATGTGCAGTCCTCCTGGTCAAAGAGACCTGCCCTTGGCCAGAGTACCTCCCTCACTTTGCATTTCCTCTGGGAAGATGCTGGAAACCCGGCTGCTTTATAGATCCCATTGGAAGAATAGATTTTTTTTTTTTAAATATCTATGAATTAACTGGTTGAGGAAGAATGAATGAGATGCTCAAAACTCTGTCTTTTGGAGGGAATATTTGCAAAAGTTTTATGGAATGCCCAGAACTGAAAGTGGAAGTGTTTGTTAGTTGCTCAGTCGTGTCTGACTCTTTTCGACCCCATGGACTGTAGCCCGTCAGGCTCCTCTGACCATGGGATTCTCCACACAAGAATACTGGAGTAGGTAGCCATTCCCTTCTCCAGGGGATCTTCATGACCCAGGGGTCGAACCTGAAGGGTCCTTGGGCTAAAGACAAAGTCCATGGATGTTAAGGACATCTCACTTGCCATCTTGTTTCACAGAGTAATGGTCATCAGAGCTCAGCTGGGATGAGGCTGAGGAGGAAGGAAGCTCACAGAAAAGCTCCCCAAACTTGGATGCATTTGGGAAGAGTCTCACCCAGATTCCTAGAAATACTGACTTATGCTTTGCAGGGAACTGATGGCTAACTACTCGCCAAAGCTTCAGGAGGGAAAAAGCAAGCTGTGAAGAGAGAGGGTCATCTAGGAACCATGGTGCCCACACATTGACCATTGCTAGGACCTGTTGAGGATCTTGGAGAGCCAGCCACTGGGTGCTGTCACGCGGTCCCACTGAGAGTTCCTTCTGCAGGGTGACCCGCCTCAGCAGACAGCTCGGATCATCAGTGTCAAGCTAGAGATAGAAGGAACTCAAGAGTCATGGTCAAGCTGGAGGTTGAAACTCCTGGTGGCTGCATTCCTGTTTTAGCTGTTCGCTGTCCCTGCGGTTGCCTATGTGTTAATCCCATCTTCCCATCAAGGTGAGGAGTGAGCCACCGCCCTTTGCTCTTTGCGCCCTTTGCTCTTTGCGTCTCTCACTGTGGCTGACAGGTTGTCCTTAGGAGACAATGTCAAGGACTCAATAAATATTGGCTTATAGAGAACCTGCTGGAGCAAGCACAGAAACTAAATTAAATTCTTCAGTTTGACAGAATTAAAAACAAGCCAGAGACTTCCCTGGTGGTCCAGGGGCTAAGACTCTGAACTCCTAATGCAGGCGGCCTGGGTTCAATCCTTTGTCAAGGAACCACATGCCGCAGCTAGGGCTCAGCACAGCAAGATTATTTTTTTTTAAAACAGTCAATTCTACCAATGAGATGATGAGTGCTTTTCTCTTAAAAAAAAAAGAAATCTGACTTTCCTGACCTAAAAACATACATGTGAGACGCAGTATTGTAGGAAGATCACAAATTATTTAGTGTCTAGCTCTTTGGAGAGTTTTCAACAGTCTGGATTGGTTGCTTCTCACAATTGCAAAGCAGCAAGATTTGGTCTCAAAGGCTCCATGTGGCTGAGAAAGCTCCATTCCCAACTGGGATCCCCTGGAGGCCCTCGATTATTCCCTATTGATCTAACACTGATAGTGCTGTCTGCTGCCAAGTCACTTCAGTCGTGTCCGACTCNTGTGAGACGCAGTATTGTAGGAAGATCACAAATTATTTAGTGTCTAGCTCTTTGGAGAGTTTTCAACAGTCTGGATTGGTTGCTTCTCACAATTGCAAAGCAGCAAGATTTGGTCTCAAAGGCTCCATGTGGCTGAGAAAGCTCCATTCCCAACTGGGATCCCCTGGAGGCCCTCGATTATTCCCTATTGATCTAACACTGATAGTGCTGTCTGCTGCCAAGTCACTTCAGTCGTGTCCGACTCTGTGTGACCCCATAGACGGCAGCCCACCAGGCTCCCCCGTCCCTGGGATTCTCCAGGCAAGAACACTGGAGTGGACTGCCATTTCCTTCTCCATGGTGCTGTCTATCTTGATCTAACTGATAGTGCTATCTATCTTGAAAGCACCTAAAACAGAAAATGTTACTTGGCATGAGTGTCATTCCCCATCACTTTTGAAAGATGTGTTAATGGAATATTTGGCCCAATCAGTCTAAAAAGATATTTCTCCCATAATGGCAAGCTAAATATTTCTGCTTTGAATAAGAAATAGCTGCCTTAGGCCCATAGGGAAAAAGAGAGGGACAAGCATATGAAAAAATGCATGATAACATACGTCATTCAGTTCAGTCCCTCAGTCGTGTCCGACTCTTTGTGACCCCATGAACCTCAGCATGCCAGGCCTCCCTGTCCATCACCATCTCCGGGAGTTCACTCAGACTCATGTTCATTGAGCCCATGATGCCATCCAGCCACTTCATCCCCTGTTGTCCCCTTTTCCTCCTTCCCCCAATCCTTCCTAGCATAAGTCTCGATAAGAATCAGGGCTGCTGATGCTGAATAATTTTATATATTATCCATTGATCTCTATGTAAAACAAGGTAGAGAAGGCCTTTCTGGACTACAGAGTAGGGGCCAGTCACTGGACTGGTTTCCCCCATGTGGTCTATTTTCCTTCTCTCTTTTTCTGGCTGAAATCGTATCTGGGGCATGGAGGCTTGCCATGTCTACTTACTTGCCCCAGCTTCTAAGATCCACGCGAGAGGGAGCCCAAGGTGGAGCACCCTCTGCTATTCAAGAGGACACCAGTGGCCTAATGTAGATGGTGCAAATTCCTTGTCTGGAACTTTATTGGCTTTCCACGTAAACCAAGTTATTCAGCCTCTTTTCTCCACTAAAATTTCCTACTATACTATTTTTTCCTAATCTAATCTTATATTTCTAAATAAATAAGCTTCCCTCACCTACGCTGTTCACCCTTCGAATTTCCCTGGATCCACTGGGGCTGGACCCTGGCACTAATCTAGTTAAAAAATCAGCATAAATGTCATTCAGTTCAGTTCAGTTGCTCAGTTGTGTCCAACTCTTTGCAACCACGTGAACTGCAGCACTTCAGGCCTCCCTGTCCATCACCAACTCCCAGAGATCACTCAGACTCACGTCCATCGAGTCAGTGATGCCATCCAGCCATCTCATCCTCGGTCGTCCCCTTCTCCTCCTGACCCCAACCCCTCCCAGCATCAGAGTCTTTTCCAATGAGTAATCTCTTCACATGAGGTGGCCAAAGTGCTGGAGTTTCAGTTTTAGCATCATTCCTTCCAAAGAACACCCAGGACTGATCTTTAGAATGGACTGGTTGGATCTCCTTGCAGTCCAAGGGACTCTCAAGAGTCTTCTCCAACACCACAATTCAAAAGCATCAATTCTTTGGCGCTCAGCCTTCTTCACAGTCCAACTCTCACATCCATACATGACTACTGGAAAAACCATAGCCTTGACTATACAGACCTTTGCTGACAAAATAATATCTCTGCTTTTTAATATGCTAAGTTGGTCATAACTTTCCTTCCAAGGAATAAGTGGCTTTTAACTTCATGGCTGCAATCACCATCTGCAGTGATTTTGGAGCCCAAAAAAATAAAGTCTGACACTGTTTCCACTGTTTCCCCATCTATTTGCCATGTAGTGATGGGACCGGATGCCATGATCTTCGTTTTCTGAATGTTGAGCTTTAAGCCAACTTTTTCACTCTCCTCTTTCACTTTCATCAAGAGGTTTTTTAGTTCCTCTTTACTTTCTGCTATAAGGGTGATTTCATCTGCATATCTCAGGTTATTGATATTTCTCCCGGCAATCTTGATTCCAGCTTGTGCTTCTTCCAGTCCAGCGTTTCTCATGATGTACTCTGCATAGAGGTTAAATAAGCAGGGTGACAATATACAGCCTTGACATACTCCTTTCCCTATTTGGAACCAATCTGTTGTTCCATGCCCAGTTCTAACTGTTGCTTCCTGATCTGCATACAGGTTTCTCAAGAGACAGGTCAGGTGGTCAGGTATTCCCATCTTTTTCAGAATTTTCCAGTTTATTGTGATCCACACAGTCAAAGGCTTTGGCATAGTCAATGAAACAGAAGTAGATGTTTTTCTGGAACTCTCTTGCTTTTTTGCTGATCCAGTGGATGTTGGCAATTTGATCTCTGGTTCCTCTGCCTTTTCTAAATCCTGCTTGAACATCTGGAAGTTCATGGTGCAAAATGACAGAATACTGAAAGGGGAACTCCCCAGGTCGGTAGATGCCCAATATGCTACTGGACATCAGTGGAGAAATAACTCCAGAAAGAATGAAGGATGTTTATTTTTCTGGAATTGAGCTGCATGAGTTGCTTGTATATTTTTGAGATTAGTTGTTTGTCAGTTGCTTCATTTGCTATTATTTTCTCCCACTCTGAAGGCTGTCTTTTCACCTTGCTTATAGTTTCCTTGCTNAGTTTATTGTGATCCACACAGTCAAAGGCTTTGGCATAGTCAATGAAACAGAAGTAGATGTTTTTCTGGAACTCTCTTGCTTTTTTGCTGATCCAGTGGATGTTGGTAATTTGATCTCTGGTTCCTCTGCCTTTTCTAAATCCTGCTTGAACATCTGGAAGTTCATGGTGCAAAATGACAGAATACTGAAAGGGGAACTCCCCAGGTCGGTAGATGCCCAATATGCTACTGGACATCAGTGGAGAAATAACTCCAGAAAGAATGAAGGATGTTTATTTTTCTGGAATTGAGCTGCATGAGTTGCTTGTATATTTTTGAGATTAGTTGTTTGTCAGTTGCTTCATTTGCTATTATTTTCTCCCACTCTGAAGGCTGTCTTTTCACCTTGCTTATAGTTTCCTTGCTTATAGTTTCTTCCTTTATAGAAGCTTTTAAATTTAATTAGGTCCCTTATTTATTTTTGCTTTTATTTCCAATATTCTGGGAGGTGAGTCATAGAGGATCCTGCTGTGATTTATGTTGGAGAGTGTTTTGCCTATGTTTTCCTTTAGGAGTTTTATAGTTTCTGGTCTTATGTTTAGGTCTTTAATCCATTTTTAGTTTATTTTTGTGTATGGTGTTAGAAAGTGTTCTAGTTTCATTCTTTTACAAGTGGTTGACCAGTTTTCCCAGCACCACTTGTTAAAGAGACTGTCTTTAATCCATTGGATATTCTTGCCTCGTTTGTCGACGATAAGTTGTCCATAGGTGTGTGGATTTATCTCTGGGCTTTTTATTTTGTTCCATTGATCCAAATTTCTGTCTTTGTGCCAGTACCATACTGTCTTGATGACTGTGGCTTTGTAGTAGAGCCTGAAGTCAGGCAGGTTGATTCCTCCAGTTCCATTCTTCTTTCTCAAGATTGCTTTGGCTATTCAAGGTTTTTCATATTTCCATACAAATTGTGAAATTATTTGTTCTAGCTCTGTGAAAAATACCACTGGTAGCTTGATAGGGATTGCACTGAATATGTAGATTGCTTTGGGTAGTATACTCATTTTCACTATAATGATTCTTCCAATACATGAACATGGTATATTTCTCCATCTATTAGTGTCCTCTTTGATTTCTTTCATCAATGTTTTATAGTTTTCTGTATATAAGTCTTTAGTTTCTTTAGGTAGATATAATCAAAAAATGGGCCAAAGAACTAAATAGACATTTCTCCACAGAAGACATACAGATGGCTTACAAAGACATGAAAAGATGCTCAACATCACTCATTATCAGAGAAACGCAAATCAAGACCACAATGAGGTACCATTTCACACCAATCAGAATGGCTGCGATCCAAAAGTCTACAAGCAATAAATGCTGGAGAGAGTGTGGAGGAAAGGGAACCCTCTTACACTGTTGGTGGGAATGCAAACTAGTACAGCCACTATGGAGAACAGTGTGGAGATTCCTTAAAAAACTGGAAATAGAATTGCCTTATGACCCAGCAATCCCACTGCTGGGCATACACACCAAGGAAACTAGAATTGAAAGAGACACATTTACTCCAATGTTCTATTGGTAAAGCCTTCTTTCATCCCAGGGAGGTCTCCTGGGTTATCTTTTTTATAGCTGATTTTAAGAACTGATTGGCTCTTTCTACTTTTCCTGAAGATTGAGGCCTCCAGGCACAATGGAGATAATAAGTAATGCCTAATGCTTCTGAGACCCCTTGGGTGACCTTGGAAGTAAATGATGTCCCATTGTCACTTTGTAATGACCTGGGTAGACCAAATCGGGATGATTTCATGAAGCAGTTTTTTTACCACCTCCTCAGCCTTTTCAGTCTGGGTGGGAAAGCCTTCAATCCATCCTGTGAATCATGACTAATAGGTATTTATACCCTTGGGCCAGCTGGGGTCTTTGAGCTCCTTGGGGGTTGTTTAACTGGCAAGTGGGACAAGAGGAGACCACCTGTCCTATAGTTGTTTGGAAGCCTGTTCCTCTGAAGGACCTTTCTAGTAATCTTTGGAGGGCCTTTTCTCCTAAATGAGTAGTGGCATGTAAGGAGTTAACCAACTTCCATTGGAGGTTCCCAGGCAGAAAAAGGAGTCCTGCCTTTTGGAACCACCCCATATGATCTTCTTGAAAGCCCTCACTCTTAGCTTTAAGAGTCTCACCTTCAGTATATGAAGGAGTTTCTGGCAAATTAGTCTGTGGAACAGGGTGGCAACCCCTATTAGGTCATGATTCTGTAATGCTGCTCTCCTAGCTGCCTGATCAGCTGCTTGGTTCCCTCGTGCCACTTCTGTGTCCCCTTTTTGGTGTCCTTTACAGTGGGAGACTGAAACCTCGGTGGGCAGATGGACTGCCTCCAAGAGTCGAAGAATCTGATCACCATATTTGATTGGGGACCCTCGGGTGGTCAAGTGGCCCCTTTCTTTCCAAATAGCAGCATGTGCATGTGGCACCAGAAAGGCATACTTGGAGTCAGTGTAAATGGCTATTCTTTTCCCTTTTCCCAGCTCTAAAGCTACGAGCTCAGCTAATTGGGCTGAAGTACCTGGTGGCAGAGGCTTAGCCTCTATGGTCCCAAAATTGGAGACTGCTGCATACCCGGCTCTTCTTTTTCCATCCAAGACAAAGCTGCTTCCATCAGTGTACCAGATTTCCTCAGGATTGGTCAGAGGATCTTCTGACAATCCCTCTCAGGGTTTTGTCCAGTGGTCCAAGGTTTCTAGACATGAGTGAAAGGGGAGAGAGCCCTCGGGGGTAGGCAGGAGGGTGGCTGGGTTAAGAACCTCACAAGGGGATATAGTGAGGCCTGGATTTTCCATCAGCATTTCTTGATACCTGAGGATTCTTTNTCCCTTTTCCCAGCTCTAAAGCTACGAGCTCAGCTAATTGGGCTGAAGTACCTGGTGGCAGAGGCTTAGCCTCTATGGTCCCAAAATTGGAGACTGCTGCATACCCGGCTCTTCTTTTTCCATCCAAGACAAAGCTGCTTCCATCAGTGTACCAGATTTCCTCAGGATTGGTCAGAGGATCTTCTGACAATCCCTCTCAGGGTTTTGTCCAGTGGTCCAAGGTTTCTAGACATGAGTGAAAGGGGAGAGAGCCCTCGGGGGTAGGCAGGAGGGTGGCTGGGTTAAGAACCTCACAAGGGGATATAGTGAGGCCTGGATTTTCCATCAGCATTTCTTGATACCTGAGGATTCTTTGATCAGACATCCATAAATGGCCTCTCCTGTTTAGGAGTTGTTTTACTTGGTGGCTGGTAAAAATAGTTAGTTTGCCCCCAAATGAGAGTTTTAAAGCATCTTCTATCATGATTGCAATAGCTGCAAGATTTCGAAGGCAGGGGGGCCAGCCAGCTGGATTGAGCTTTTTTGGATAAGTAAGCTACAGGCTGGGGCTCAGATCCCAACCTTTGAGTTAACACTCCCAAGGCTATTCCCTCTCCTTCATGGACATAAAGTTGGAATGCTTTTTCTGGGTCTGGCAACCTCAGGGCAGGTGCCTGAGTTAAGGCCTGTTTTAGTGTAGCCTCTGCCTCCTTTTGAGGAGTTCCCCACATCAGTGGGATTGAATCATCTCGTCCCTTTAAGCTTTCATATAAGGGCTGGGAAATTAGACCATAGCTGGGTATACAGATTCTACAATATCCCGTTAGTCCCAGGAAAGCTCGCAAATTTTTTTGAGTCATGGAGGAGGGCAACTGGAGGATTCCCTGTACCCGATCAGAGAGCAGTCTTCTAGACCCGTGTGTAATCTAAACTCCCAGGTAAGTGACCTTTGTGTCCACTATCTGNGGATAAGTAAGCTACAGGCTGGGGCTCAGATCCCAACCTTTGAGTTAACACTCCCAAGGCTATTCCCTCTCTTTCATGGACATAAAGTTGGAATGCTTTTTCTGGGTCTGGCAACCTCAGGGCAGGTGCCTGAGTTAAGGCCTGTTTTAGTGTAGCCTCTGCCTCGTTTTGAGGAGTTCCCCACATCAGTGGGATTGAATCATCTCGTCCCTTTAAGCTTTCATATAAGGGCTGGGAAATTTGACCATAGTTGGGCATACAGATTCTACAATATCCAGTTAGTCCCAGGAAAGCTCGCAAATCTTTTTGAGTCATGGAGGAGGCCAACTGGAGGATTCCCTGTACCCGATCAGAGAGCAGTCTTCTAGACCCGTGTGTAATCTAAACTCCCAGGTAAGTGACCTTTGTGTCCACTATCTGTGCCTTAGCATGGGAGACTTTATATCCCCTTTCTGCCAAGAAGTTTAGAACCTGAATTGCATGTTGGGCACTTTTCTCATCTGGAGAACAGATTAGTAGGTCATTTATATATTGTAATATTTTTCCATTAAGTCCCAGGTCCAGATCTAGGAGATCCTGGCTAAGGGCCTGTCCAAACAGGTGGGCTTCCCATAGTTTTTGGTCCCTCTCTATTGAAGGTGTAATGGGTTCTTCAGTAGTAACCAGGAGCTGTAGAGCTCTAGGGGCTGAAAAACTTCCCATCACAAAGGTGGTCCCCAGTTTAGTGAGTATATCGCTTTCCAATAAGGGAGTAAGACACTCAGGGACCACCAGAAACTGGTGGGAAAATATTCGTCCATCCCAGCAACAAAGAAGTGCTCAGGTGAATCTTTTAGTAGTTGCTTTATCTGTAGCACCCAAAATGATACAGGTTTGGGAAGAGAAGTCTTCAGAGTAGGAGATCAGACACAGAGCCCCTGTGTCAACCAAGAAATTCTCGGACCTACCTGCCACATCCAGTTGCACCCTTGGCCCCAGCCCCATGATGGTTATCTGTGGCAGGCGGGCTGGCTGGAGTGGGCTGCTTCAGTCCTCTTGAACCATCGTGAGGGTAGGCTTGGCGCTTGACCTTGAGGCTCTGGGTCCCCAGGGCAGAGTGCCGCCCAGTGTCCCAGTTGATGGCATTTGTGGCAAGCCATTCTAGGAGGCTTGTCACCCTTTGGACACTCTTTGGCCCAATGCCCTACCTGTCTACAGATCAGGCGTTTGTCTTGAGCCTTGTCCTTCAAGGCCTCGGGGTTTGCCATAGGGCTTCTCTGGAGGGCGGACAGCATCTGAGCATGCCTTGTCTCTTTCTTTCTCTCCTTCTCCTGGGCCTTGGCCTCCTTCTCTTGTTCCCTGTTATAAAAGGTATTGGTGGCTGTCTGGACCAGCTCATCTAAAGAGGCAGCAGGGTCCTGCTGTTGTAGCTGTTGTAACTTAATTCTGATATCTGATGCACACTGGGACAGGAATTTGTCCTTTAAAATCACCTGTCCCTCGTAAGAGTCTAAATCCAGACTGGTAAACTTTTGGAGTGCCTATTTTAGTCTTTCCAGAAAGGCAATGGGGTTCTCATTGGGCTCCTGAGTTATTGCTGAGGCTGAGCACAGTCCCACAAGAAATAGGCTTACTTCTGTTTCCATGAGTGGACTTCCTTAGGGGGTGAATCTTTCTGAAGCTTATCCTACCCAGAACTGTTGCAACCTGAGAGCCAGGTGTCGCCGGGTCAGGGTGCAGATCCCCAGGCAGGCTGAGGTATGATAGCCTCCTAGAGATCGAATCCCCGGGCAGGTCGAGGTGTGACGACCTCCTAGGACCCCTGGGACTAGCTGATCTCCAAGTAGGTTGAGGTGTGACAACCTTTCGAGGACCAGATCCCTAGGAAGATCAAGGTGTGAATGACCTCCTGGGACCCCTAGACTGGAGTCTGGGTGTCCCCAGTGTCTCCAGCATGACCAGTACTGGGTAGAATTAAAGGGTTTGTAACTCATTGCTAGTTTGCCCACCATGGACAGGAATAGATATGACATAAGCTCATCCTACCTAGTACTGTTGTAACCTGAGAGCCAGGAGTCCCCGGGTCAGGGTGCAGATCCCCAGGCAGGCTGAGGTATGATAGCCTCCTAGAGATCGAATCCCCGGGCAGGTCACGGCGTGACAGCCTCCCGAGAATTGGGTCCCTGGGCAGGTCGAGGCGTGATGACCTCCTGGGACCCCCGGACTGGAGTTGGGCATCCCCAAGGTCTCCAGTGTAACCAGTACTGGGTAGGATTAGGGGGTTGGATATTATAGAGTATTTCCCTCCCAAGGCCAGCTATTTTCTGGTTGTCTCTCCAGAAGATTGTAGAGGCAACCTTGTGGGTCTGGATGGGGCTCAGGCAAAGAGCATGAAACAGGAGGGAAGAGGGCAGAGCACAACCTTTGAAAGAATGACATAGCACGAGGGTATAATGTAAACCACTTAAAATCAATTGGGTCCAAGATGATAAGTCAAGTTCAAGTATTTAATCCCCAATCCATGAGCCAACAGATACACCCAGAGGTGGCAGGACAGCTCCAAGGCAGGGTCAAAAGAGGGAGGAGTGGGTGGTTCCTCAATGGTAGGGATGATCCTCCCACTCATTAGCATATGAATTCCACCCCCCCCCAACAAAACCTAGCCAGGCCCCAGCCCTTGCCCTTGGCAATGGTTCACACCCTGAAGAGTGGCTTCTCTCTGGATCCTAACAAATCCACCTTTTATTGATTTGTCTCTCAATGAATTTTTGCAATGAAACTCAGGGCCTGAGTTTCATTAGTTTTGGCCGAGGTTGAGTCCCTGGAGAGCGCTAAAGGACAGGAGGAAAAAGCAATGGGAAAAACGTGCCAAGGAGCCCCCTTCATAGCCCGCCAGAAAATTTGCTAAATATCTGACCGGTGCTCACAATTACATTGGTCTGATCCTTGGCACAGAGAACCCCCACCGGCTCGTGTAACAGCTACGGGGGCTCAGCACACAGCACCTTTGGGACGTGCTGAGGAGTAGCCTCTCCAGAGTCCCTCAGTTGTGCCTCCTGCCGCCCGCATGTTTGCAGGAGGTTCGAGGAAACAAGAAAAGAGAGACTGTAAAGGAAGATTTCGTTAGGCATGTCCCTCCAGCGAGGACCTCTTACCTTGACCGGAGGTCTTCTGGGATCTGAGACTGGGCCATGTGAGCTTTCTGCTGAGTTTGTGTTTCGCTGTCCCGGTTTCCAGTACGATGGGCCTTCCCCTGCGCTGGGTTTTCTTCACGTTCCGCCTCTCCTGCGGTAGCTTCGCTGAGTTGGGCTCCTGCTGTGCCTGGCCTCTTCCGCATGGAGGTTGTTTCAGCCAGGTCACATCCGAGTCACGGCACCATAGACGTCACGTGAGTGTATGTTCCCCGGTTCTTTGTCTCATCACAGCAAAGATTTGGAGCAACGGACATTAGAGTCCTCGGCGCGTCACAGCTCTCAGGTCTTGGACAAACCGTGTTACAGCTCTTAGGCAAATCAGTGTTATAGCTCTATTTTATTTAGAAGATATCAGGAGAATCCAGCCTCAAAGTGTGAGGGCATGCCAACCCAAAGACATGAAGAGAGTGGAGGAGTGCATGGGGGAGGGAGAGAGGGAGAGAGAGAGGGAGAGAGAAAAAAGAGAGCATACATGCAAGAGAGAAAGAGAGAGTGCGCAAGGCTTTGGCTCCTCCTTTTATATGTCACCCCCTCCTCCACCTGGGCCCACCCTATGCAAATTGGGCTTAGCCAGGGGTGCTGTTTGTTCTACCTGAAGTCTTCACTCTGGTCCTTGGACCTTCTTTTGTTCTATTTTCGTGGGCTTTTCCCTTCCTTGTCTTTTAGCCACCACCATTTTGGACTCTTTTTCCCTATTCTACCTACCTAACATATTTATCTCAGATGACCATTATATCTGCTACTGTGGGCAGGAACCCCTCAGAAGAAATGGAGTAGCCATCATGGTCAACAAGAGTCCGAAGTGCAGTACTTGGATGTAATCTCAAAAACGACAGAATGATCTCTGTTCCTTTCCAAAGCAAACCATTCAATATCACGGTAATCCAAGTCTATGCCCAACCAGTAACACTGAAGAAGCTGAAGTTGAACGGTTCTGTGAAGACCTACAAGACCTTTTAGAACTAACATCCAAAAAAGATGTCAGAATCATTAGGTTCTAGCAAAGGAGAGACTTTTGGATTCATGTCTGTTGGCAGAGGAGGAGCATTTGGAGTAGCCAGGGCAGGGCTTGTAGGAAAATTCTGAAATATTTTACGTTGTTCTAATTGGGCCTTTTGTAAAGTTTCATCATCTAATTCATATTCATGTAATAAGTGTTCTGTCTGTTGTCGAATATTGGGAGGGCTAGAATTGCCTTGAAATGGCAGAATTACAGCTTTAATGAGAGCCCACAGGGGCCAGAAATCAATTGGAATATTTTTCCCCATCTGGTGGCTTGTTCAACATTCTCTTTGACCTGGTGCGAAATTTCTAAATCAAAACTGCCTTCATCAGGGAACCAGGGATTATGTTCAACTATTGTTTGAAGGTAAGCTTCTATTTGCTGGTGCAAAACCAAAAAGTCCCTGAACTTTAAATAAATGATGAGGTAAAGTAGAAAAGTGATGGGGTTTTCCAGCCGTTTGATGCCTGTCCTGTATTTACTGACCTCAATAGGCCCTGAGTCACTCCGTCCTAAGTGCTGCATATACCATGCCCCTGTTCTGGGGGGCCACTTGTTGGGGCCCTTTAATGGACCAGAACGTGATGGTCCAGAGTAAATGATAAGAAAGTGAAAGAAAAAAAAGAGACTAATATTCCATGGGTTACGCAGAAAACCAATAAAGCCCTTGGACAGAGCTTGTACCACTCACATAGGTGCAGGGCCCTGTCTCAAGAAGTCTTGAGAGGTCTTGGAAGCCCAGGTAGGAAAACGAGCTCGGCAGGCCTCTGCACTTCATGAACTCAGCCAGAAAGAGAGATAGAGAGAGAGAAAGAAGGACACGGGGACCCAAGTCTCTGGTGGAACAAGGGTGCTTTATTGAATTCTGTGTGAGTATTACAAGGTAGCTTCTTCAGTTAAAGATCAAAGGACTAGACTTTACAAGTTACCAAGGAAACAAGGAGCAATAGGGCCCATAAGGCCAAAAGGCAGTCCAGAGCAAAAGAGCCTCTTAAGTAATCCCTTTCACCATAAAGAAAAGCTAATGAAGGAAATCCGATGCCAGAATCCCATCTCTTTGTTCTCAGTCCTGGGAGTGGCTTGCCACTCTGCTGGCTCCTATCAGGAACTGAAAAGGAACCAAGGGCTTGAGAGAGATAGGACACAGCACTCAGGAATCCTACTGTTAAACATTCCCTGAAAGTATAGCACAGGGAGCTCTGCTCAGTGCTCTGTGGTGGCCTACATGGGTACATGCCCGCTCAGTTGCTTCACTCAGTTGTCTGATTCTTTGTGACCCTATGGATTGTAGCCTGCCAGGCTCTTCTGTCCGTGGGATTCTTCAGGCAAGAATACTGGGGTGGGTTGCCATTCCCTTCTCCAGGGGATCTTCTCAACCCAAGGATGGAACCTGCATCTCTTATGTCTTCTGCATTGGCAGGGGAAGTGCAACCTAAATGGGAAGGAAATCCAAAAATGAGGGTATATATGTATACATACTGCTGATTCACTGCTGTACAGTGGAAACTAACAATATTGTAGAGCAACTGTACTCCAATAACAGAAATTTTTAAAAATAATATTTATGTCCCCAACAAAACTCTGAACATGAATGCTTATAACAGCTTTACTTATGATTATCTAAACTTGGAAGCAACCAAGATGTTTTTCGAAAGGGGAATGAATAAAGAAATTGTGGTGCATCCATACAGTGGAATATCATTCAGAGATTAAAAGCTACCAAACCATAAAAAGACATGGAGGAAACTTAAATGCATATTGCTAAGTGAAGCCAACCTTAAAAGTCTACATACTGTATGATTCCAACTATATGATATTTTGAAGAAGACAAACTATGGAGACAGTAAAAAGATCAGTGGTTGCCAAGGTTTGAGATTCAGGGGAGTCCTGGGTAGGCAGAGCACAGAACATAGACTCGGGTCTGTTCTGAATGACGCTATAATAATGGATACTTGTCATTATACGTGTTCAAGTCCATGGAATGTACCACATCAAGTGAACCCTAGTGTAAAGTATGGACTTTAGTTAATAGTAAAGTATTATTATTTTATTATTTGAATAATAATTTAAATATTAAATGTAAATGCTATCAAGGGCTTCCCTGATGGCTCAGATGGTAAAGAATCCTCCTGTTATACAAGAGACCTGGGTTTGATCCCTGGATCAGGAAGATTCCCCGGAGAAGGGAATGGCAACCCACCCCAGTATTCTTGCCTGTAGAATCCCATGGAGAGAGGAGCAGGGTTGCAAAGTCAGACATGACTGAATGACTTTAACTTTCAAATGCTATCTAGTTTTTGTTTTATGTAAGTCATTAGTGTATTATTAATATCATTAACTGTAACAACCACACCTCACTAGTGCAAGATGTTAATAACATGGGAGACTACGTGGAGAGGGAAAGGGGCTGCTGCTGCTAAGTCCCCTCAGTCGTGTCCGACTCTGTGCGACCCCATAGACGGCAGCCCACCAGGCTCCCCCGTCCCCGGGATTCTCCAGGCAAGAACACTGGAGTGGGTTGCCATTTCCTTCTCCAATGCATGAAAATGAAAAGTGAAAGTGAAGTCGCTCAGTCGTGTCCAACTCTTAGCAACCCTGTGGACTGTAGCCTACCAGGCTCCTCCGCCCATGGGATTTCCCAGGCAAGAGTACTGGAGTGGGGTGCCATTGCCTTCTCTGAGGGAAAGGGACACTGGGACTCAATTTTCTGCTCCATTTCTCGATAAGCCTAAAACTAAGATGTCAAGTCAGTTACTTAAAGAAAATAGCTGTATGGAAAGAGGGCAATAAACTCTTTCAACAGACTGTTCATCCAGTGCCACGGGCCTCTGCTGGGGCGGAGCCTGTGGAAGGTGAGAGAGGTGCTGGCACCTGAATGTCCGATGCTCTGGTTTTCCCAGGGCTGGGCTCCTCTGCCCTCCTGTGGAAGGTGCCAGGGGAAGAAGGTGACTCAGGCACTGCTTCATGGAGCCATCCTGCTGGAGGGATTTCTCAAAGGCAGACGCCTACCTCCAGCCAGGGGCCACCTTTCCCAGAGCTGGACACAAATGCCCACCCCCTGCCCCACAGTTCACACAGGCTCCCCATGCCAGGTCCTGGGGAGGGAGGGCTAAGAGCTGGCAGAGTGGATCTTGCCCCACACGGCCAGGGCTGGTCAAGTTATAAATAGGTGCGCTTCCTCAAGATGCTTCAGGTCTACCTGTCTGAAAAATGTCACAAGGGTCTGACTGCCCAGACGATAGGGTCCATCCGCTATGCGGGAGACCCAGATTCAACCCCTGCGTCAGGAAGATCCCCTGGAGGAAGAAATGGGTACCCACTCCAGTATTCTTGCCTGGAAAATTCCATGGACAGAGGAGCCTGGCAGGCTATATCCCATGGGACTACGAAGAGCCAGCCACAACTGGACAGGTAACACACACACACACACAGACATAGACACCTATCTTTTAAAGTGTAGTCTATCTACTAATACATTTATTTATGTATCGATCACACCTTGCAGCATGCAGAATCTTGGTTCCCTGATCAGGGATGGAACTCACACACCCTCTGCAGTGAAAGCATGGAATCTAAACCACTGAACTACTAGGGAAGTCCCTGACTATTTTAGAAGACAATTCCATCTGCTGGAACGCTGTCGATATGAATACAAACCTGCACTGTCCATACCTCTGACGATGCCCCATAGACGTGGTGCCCCAGTAGCTACCTCACAGCTCCTGGTGGCTGACCCCCTCTGACCCCAGGAATGTGTCCTCCTCCACACTCAGTCGCCCCTGCTTGGAGGACAGGAGACATCACAGACGACACCCAGATCCCTGTATGCAGCTTCATCAGCAGCCCTTTGTTTCCTGGGTTAATAGCACACAAATCGACTATTGTTCCACATTCCTGTGTATTTCCATCAGTGAACTGGACTCGGTTCTGCTTGAATAGGAAGGTGTTCTGTCTATCTGGGGCTCCTGGAGAAGAGAAGCCTTGGAGCACAGTCCTAAACTTCAGGAACAGACTCCCCTTCCATCACCCTTGCAGCACTGAGTGCAATGTGGGCCCTGAGAATGTCCAATGCCCATAGTTTATAGGCTTTTTTCCCCATTATAAGTAACAATTCAATTCAGGGAAAGAGATGTATAAATAATAGTCTCTACTAGGAATTTTCATTGGGTTGAAAATAATGGACTGGGAGATGCAAAATTTGCTAAGTAAATGCCAAGAATGGTGGGGGTGGGGGACAATTTTCCCTCTTGAATCAGTGAAAAAGAACATACGATTACTTTCATTTTTCTTAGAAAATAAGCCTTATCAGTACAGTTCAGACACTCAGTCGTGTCCAACTGTTTGTGACCCCATGGACTGCAGCACGCCAGGCCCCCCTGTCCATCACCGACTCACAGAGTTTACCCAAATTAATGTCCACTGAGTCGGTGATGCCATCCAACTATGTCATCCTCTGTCATCCCCTTCTCTTCCCGCCTTCAGTCTTTCCCAGCATCAGGGTCTTTGCAAATGAGTCTGCTCTTCGCATCAGGTGGCCAACATCAGTCTTTCCAATGAACACTCAGGACTGATCTCCCTTGGGATGGACTTGTTGGATCTCCTTGCAGTCCAAGGGACTCTCAGGAGTCTTCTCCAACACCACAGCTCAAAGGCATCAGTTCTTCAGTGCACAGCTCTCTTTATAGTCCAGCTCTCAGATCCGTACATGGCCAACTGGAAAAACTATAACCTCGACTAGTTGGACCTTTGCTGGCAAAGTAATGTCTCTGCTTTTTAATATGCTGTCTAGGTTGGTCATAACTTTCCTTTCAGGAGTAAGCATCTTTTAATTTCATGGCTGTGGTCACCATCTACAGTGATTTTTGGAGGCCCCCCCAAATAACATCTGACACTGTTTCTACTGTTTCCCCATCTATTTCCCATGAAGTGATGGGACCAGATGCCATGATCTTCGTTTTCTAAATGTTGAGCTTTAAGCCAATTTTTTCACTTTCCTTTTTCACTTTCATCAAGAGACTCTTTAGTTCTTCCTAGCTTTCTGCCGTAAGGCTGGTGTCATCTGCATATGTGAGGATATTGATATTTCTTCTGATGATCTTGATTCCAGCTTGTGCTTCATCCAGCCCAGCATTTCTCTTGATGTACTCTGCATATAAGTTAAATAAGCAAGGTGACAATATACAGCCTTGACGTACTCCTTTTCCTATTGGGAACCAGTCTGTCGTTCCATGTCCAGTTCTAACTGTTGCTTCCTGAGCTGCATACAGGTTTCTCAAGAGGCAGGTCAGGTGGTCTGGTATTCCCATCTCTTTCAGAATTTTCCACAGTTTATTGTGATCCACACAGTCAAAGGCTTTGGCATAGTCAATAAAGCAGAAATAGATGTTTTTCTGGAACTCTCTTGCTTTTCCCATGATCCAGCGGATGTTGATAATTTGATCTCTGGTTCCTCTGCCTTTTCCAAAACCAGCTTGAGCATTTGGAAGTTCATGGTTCATGTATTGCTGAAGCCTGGCTTGGAGAATTTTGAGCATTGTTTTACTAGCGTGTGAGATGAGTGCAACTGTACAGTAGTTTGAGCATTCTTTGGCATTGCCTTTCTTTGGGATTGGAATGAAAACTGACCTTTTCCAGTCCTGTGGTCACTGCTGAGTTTTCCAAATTTGCTGGCATATTGAGTGCAGCACTTTCACAGCATCATCTTTCAGGATTTAAAATAGATCAACTGGAATTCCATCACCTCTACTAGCTTTGTTTGTAGTGGTGTTTTCTAAGGCCCACTGGACTTCACATTGCAGGATGCATGGCTCTAGGTGAGTGGTCGCACCATTGTGATTATCTGGGCCATGAAGATCTTTTTTGTACAGTTTTCCTCTGTATTCTTGCCACCTCTTCTTAATATCTTCTGCTGCATACCATTTCTGTCCTTTATCGAGCCCATCTTTGCATGAAATGTTCCCTTGGTATTGAAAGGTTGTTGTTGAATCACGACGCCGGGATTCTTGGCCCCCGGAGGAGAAGAATTCAATCGCTGGATCGCTCAGAGCTTTTGTGTAACAAAGTTTTATTAAAGTATAAAGGAGATAGAGAAGGCTTCTGACATAGGCCATCAGAAGGGGGCAGAAAGAGTACCCGCTTGTTAGTTTTAGCAATGAGTTTATATATTCTCCAACTAATCCAAAGAAGGTCTGGAGGTTGTAAAGACCTCACCAGACCTACTCCCATAATTTACATTTTAAGATAACAGAATTAGCCAGAAGGTTTAATCCAGAGACTGTCCTCAGGCAGAATACATAATACATTGCTGTTATATAATCCTTGTAAAGAGAAGGTTTAATCCAGAGACTGCCCTCAGGCAGAACACATAATACATTGCTGTTATATAATCCTTGTAAAGAGAAGGTTTAATCCAGAGACTGCCCTCAGGCAGAACACATTGTTGTTATATAATCGTAAGGAATGTAGAGAAATAAGTTTGTCCTTTCTTCCTCCTTGAGAATTCCAGACCCCTCTCTCCTTGGGGACCCTTAGACTTCTTATCAACCTGCCTAGGAAATGACTCTCTCAGTATCTTTAATTTTCTTGAAGAGATCTCTAGTGTTTCCCATTCTATTGTTGTCGTTTATTTCTTTCCATTGATCACTGAGGAAGGCTTTCTTATCTCTCCTTGCTATTCTTTGGAACTCTGCTTTCAAATGGGTATATCTTTCCTTTTCGCCTTTGCTTTTCATTTCTCGTTTCACAGCCATTTGTAAGGCTTCCTCAGCCAGCCACTTTGCTTTTTTGCATTTATTTTTCTTGGGGATGGTCTTGATCCCTGTCTGCTTTACAGCATCATGAACCTTCATCCATAGTTCATCAGGCACTCTATCTATCAGATCTAGTTCCTTAAATCTATTTCTCACTTCCACTGTATAATCATAAGGGATTCGCATTAGGTCATACCTGAATGGTCTAGTGGTTTTCCCTACTTTCTTCACTTAAAGTCTGAATTTGGCTCATGATCTGAGCCACAGTCAGCTCCCAGTCTTGTTTTTGCTGACTGTATAGAGCTTCTCCATCTTCGGCTGCAATGGATATAATCAATCTGATTTCGGTGTTGACCATGTGGTGAATATCTCCCAGTGTTTCTGTTTCAAACTATTGATTGAAAAAAAAAAAGCACAACCTGAGAGTTATGCTTTATTCAGTAGACAAAACTGAGGATTCAAGCCCGGGACACAGCATCTCAGATCATGCTGAAGGACTGTCCTGAAAAGGCAAGGTGGAGCGCCAGCATATACAGGAACTTTTGCAACAAAGACCAAGGAGTGGGAACATCAGGTGATTCCTGTTAATTAAAGCAAAGCAGATGTCTCAAGGAATTTAGTGTTTTTCTGTCTATGGGAAGATGCAGGCGTCTGGGCCCACTGAAATCATTCCGTTCGTGTGCACCTCAGCCGCCTGCGGCCAGTGTCCCGTGTTTCCCCCTCCTGAGTCTCCTCGAGTATGCTGTTAGGGTGGCTGCAGTGACTGATGTCCACAGCATCCTCTGTTTACTGATATGTTAGTGAAGGTCACTCAGTCATGTCCAGTTCTTACTGACCTCATGGGCTGTAGCCCACCAGACTCCTCTGTCCATGGAATTCTCCAGGCAAGAACACTGGAGTGGGTTGCCATGCCTTCCTCCAAGGCATCTTCCTGACCCAGGGATCAAACCCAGGTCTCCTGCATTGCAGGCAGATTCTTTACCATCTGAGCCACCAGGAATGGCATATTTAGTTCACATAGTAGAGAAATCCCATCTTCCCTGGCCACAAGGATGACTAAACATCCCCTTTTAGCTTAGCCTTCCTCCCATCTCAACATCTTCTTGAGAAGTATTCATTCAGCCCTTCTGAGTGCCAGGCAGGTGCTGCAGGGTTGAATACAGGACAGTTTCCAACCTTGAGACACTCAATACCTGTTGAGTCAGTAAAACAATGTTTAACACAAGGTGGTGCAAATTGTGTTCAAGACACGTGTAAGTGGAGGGGAACACGCTTGATTCTGCAAAAGACATCAGGTGACTTTTCAGATTGGTCTTCAGCAGAAATAGTTCTCATTCTTATCATCCAATTACTTCTCTTCTTGTGCACCCAGGAGGATAACATTTACCAGCTCCATGATGCGAGGGGGACCCTGAAACTCGTTCCAGCTGGTGGAAGGTAGGCAGCTCTGAAGGATGACATTTCCAGGCTGGTCTGTAAGATATTTTGTACACCGGATTCACTCTCCTCTCCTGTGCCAAATCTGGAGCCACATGTTGGAACTGGTAGCACCTCAAGATGCAAGGAGCTTGGAATGGTGAGTCACTGCCTGAGAGAGGTGGCCTGATGGGAACACTTGCATCAGGTATCAAGTGCGTGAGAAATCTCAACTTGTCGAGCAGTTGGGCAATAGAGGGTGAGGAAAGAGCATGCTGGGAGGCTGGCCATCTACACGGCAAAACATTTGACACATGGGTCACCCACAGAAACTTAGGGGGCAAGTTTCTCTATCATGGTTGGCTCTACAGGGCATCACTGGAAAATGAAAAGTTAGAAATGTGCTTTCACTGGAATTGGCTCTGTTTGTGAAGATGATCCAGGAAAGAGATGAGCTCAGGAGTTAGTTGGCTGTTTTGAGAGCAGAAACTGAAAGGTAATAGAGAGTTTCTCTGGTGGCTCAGGGGTAAAAAATCCACCTGCCAACATGGGAGACACAATTTCGATCCCTGAGTCAGGAAGATTCCCTGGAAGAGGAAATGGCAACCTGCCCTTGTATTCTTGCCTGGAGAATCCCATGGACAGAGGAGCCTGGTGGGCTAAAGGCCATGGGGTTGCGAAGAGTCAAACACAAATTAGCGATGAAACACTAGAGAGTCTAGAAATTCAAGAACTGAAAAGATAACTGTTTCTGGTCTCCAAACAATAAAATATGGGAGGAACATATAATTTGAGCTGACCAAGTTCTGGTACACTTTCTGAATGAAATAACATGACCCAAGGCCAGGGTGTGAATAAGTGTATAGCCTGCCCCTCAAACCCAATGTCCTCTACGAGGCTGCTGCATGAGAGAAAGCCACAACAGGGAGGAGGCCGGGAAACAGAGGAGATTCAAGAACAGTGTTTAGGAAAGGTCTTATTGTGCAGTTACAGGTACCTGGGATTGACTGACACAGGCACAGCAGCATCACCAAATTTCTGAGATGACTGGTCTGCCAGGAATCCTGTGTGTGTATGCGTGCTAAGTCGCTACAGTCATGTCCCTGTGGACAGCAGCCCACCAGGCTCCTCTATCCATGGGGTTCTCCAGGCAAGAATACTGGAGCGGGTTGCCATATACTCCTCCAGGGGATCTTTCTGACCCAGGGATTGAACCTGTGTCTCTTAAGCCTCCTATACTGGAAAGTGTGTTTCTAACCTCACCCAGCACCACCTGGGAAGCCCAGGAATACCAGGAGTCTGGAACAAAGACTCTTTTGATTACTGGGGAACTTAGAAAGTTTTGAGCCCCCAATCTTTCCTAAACAGGAAGTCAATTCCTGAAGATGTACTGCCCCAAGGAGAACATACCTGAAACCCACTTATGTGGCCAAAGAAGTAGGAGGAAAGAGGAACCCCCAGAGAGTGGGTGATGTCTGGGGCTGTAACCAGGGAGTCCTGGAGACCAAAAGCCAGTTGTGGCCAGAGCTTCCCAGAGTCCAGAGCGTAGGAAGGCATCACCGCCATGCCTGTCCTGCAGGGCTGAAGCAACAGCTTCGAGTCAGCAATGGCTATGACGCTTCCTTTCTTCTTTTCACAAATGGGAGAGTTTCATGCAATTCTGTTCTGATTCAGCACTGTAGATTCAAATCAGGGAAGTGGGTGCTAAATAATCCTCAGATCACAGGGGCCACACCTAAAGGAGCTTCCCCTGCCCTTCAGGGAGGGGCTGGAACCATTCTGAGATGCTGAGCTCTGAACTGGATGCTGAAACTGGGTGGGTGTCTGAGTTCTTGGGAAGGAGAGTGAGTTGTATTACCTGGAATTTAAAATAAAGCGATTCATGACCAGAAGGGTGGCTAGCAGCAGAAATAATGCTTAAACTGTATTACACTGCTTTATTTTCCTCCTGGAATCCAGGAGACATTTCCTTATTCTTTTTTGCAAATGGGTGTGATCTTACAATTAGTTTCAACTGATAATAATATGAGTCAGAATGTTGTGAGCATGAAGCAGCTTGTGCTGTTAAATGAATCAAAACCAAAACCTTCCGCCACTTGAACTTTTTCTTCCCTTTCATGGTACTCTTAGAAGCTAATTTGAGGATGGCAGTTTCCCAGCAATGGGAGGAGAACTTCTCAGAAGAGCCATCTAATCAGGGACAGCCACATGAGGACTAGAGAGAGTGAGAAGCGACTGGTTATTGTGTTAAGTCACTAAGACTCGGGGGTTGTTGTAGCTTCTAGGATTACTTGCCTGAGTAATAGTGTCTTGAACAATGACTAGGAGTTCACCTGGTAAATAAAGGGGAAGGGAAAAAAGCATTTCCAGTGCAGTGAAGACAGAGGTGCTGGAGCATGCTCACCAGAGGAGGCCCAGATGGATGCGCACAGAGAAGGCGATGCACTGCGCCCTGGCACTCTCGCCTGGAAAGCCCCATGGATGCAGGAGCCTGGTGGGCTGCAGTCCATGCGGTCGCACAGAGTCGGACACAGCTGAAGTGACTTAGCAGCAGCAGCAGCAGCAGACAGATGCACGACTCAGCCCCATAGGAACGGCATGCAGCGGCAGCAAAGTCAAAAGGCAGAGTCCACATGGGCCAAGGGGAGCTTAAGGCAGTATTCTGCCAGCGACGGGGAAGCAGAAGCTTTAAGTCGGAAATAATGTGATGTAATATCACCTTTCAAAATACACCACAGGACACAAATTGAGAGCCTCTCTGAAATGCCTAACCTATTCTTCAAATATGTCAAGGTTACGACGGGCAAGAAAGACTGAGGAGCTGTTTTAGAGGGGAGGGGACCAAGGAGACAACACAATGAAACAAGATGTGGGTCCTTGACTTCCATCCTGGAGCAGTTTTTAAAAATCCGTAGGCAAACTGGTGACATTCTAGCAAGATCTATGTATGGTTTAGTTAAGAGTGCTCAACCAGTGTTCATCTCCTGGTTTGATAATTACACAAAGGATATATGGGAATGCTCTACTATTTTACAGCTATCTTATAATCATCTAAATTTATTGCAAAATAGAAGACTTAGGAAATACATCTCAGGACCTGATATCTAAACGGGTATTAGTGAGTTCTGTCACAAAGGTCCCTGGCAAGGGTGAGAGGTAAGTAGAATCCTAGCCATAAAACTGTCATCAGGTTATTAAGTCAAGACCTCAGATCCTAGACGAGATGGCCATGAACACGCATGGCACATGAGGCCAGACCCAAATGGAATCTCAGAGATTAGGCTACTGCTTCTTTAACCCTTTTGCATCCAGCCAAGATTTACCCTTGAAGCTGAGACATGGGCAAACATGGAGATGCTAGGTAATAGCCAAGAAAACGATTGAGAAGTGAACAAGAGTCAGTATTCCGAACACTGAGGGTCTGATCTTGTTAAGCTGGATGACAGATCACAAGCTTGGCTACATCGATTTGATACATCTAGTACCTTCAGTAAAAGCTTCAGTCTTTGCAGAAAGTACTAGACTATGGATCACTGTAAACTTAATTATACAGTGACTCCAATAGCAGCTGTTCTTTCAGACATGATACCTTTACTGGAAAATATCAACACAGCTCCTGGCATTCAGTATGTAGCTATGGCCTGGCAGATGCTTTCATTTATTATTTTCCAACTTGCAAGAACCAAGAGAAGTTTGCTTTTGCTTGGCAGGGCCAACAATATACCTTTGCAATCTTGCCTCAGAGTTTTATTCACTCGTCTTCTCTGCCATAATCTGGTCTGTGGAATGGATATGTGGATATCATGCAGGATGTCACACTGACGCTGTTCATTTCTCGAATTACGCAGATTGCATCTGATCAAGAAGTAACAAGTACCTTCAATGATATCTTAGTCTGCCATAACAAAACACCACACCTGGGCAGTTTAAACAACAGAAATTCATTGTCTCACTTCCGCAAGATTCAAGTCCAAGATCAAGGGGCCAGCAGGGTTAGTTTCTGGTGAGATCTCTTTTCCTGGTTTGCAGATAGCTGTCTTTGCCCTGTATCCTCACCCAGCCTTTCCTTTGTGCACACGGAGAGTATGAGCACTAATATCTCTTCCTTTTATAAGGACACCAGTTATACATAATTAAAACCCCATCTATATGACCTCATTTAACTTCAGTAACCTGAGAAATCTGTATGCAGGTAAGGAAGAAACAGTTAGNAAGAAGGCTGAGTGCCGAAGAATCGATGCTTTTGAACTGTGGTGTTGGAGAAGACTCTTGAGAGTCCCTTGGACTGCAAGGAGATCCAACTAGTCCATTCTAAAGGAAATCAGTCCTGAATATTCATTGGAAGGACTGATGCTGAAGCTGAAACTCCAATGCTTTGGCCACCTGATGCAAAGAACTGACTCATTTGCAAGACCCTGATGCTGGGAAAGATTGAAGATGGGAGGAGAAGGAGACAACAGAGGATGAGATGGCTGAATGGCATCACTGACTCAATGGACATGAGTTTGAGTAAACTCCAGGAGTTGGTGATGGACAGGAAGGCCTGGCGTGCTGAAGTCCATGGGATCGCAAAGAGTGGGACACGACTGAGCAACTGAACTGAGCAGAACTTAACACAGTCAAAGGTTTTAGCATAGTCAATAAAGCAGAGGTAGATTTTTTTCTGGAATTCTCTTGTTTTTTGTATGATCCAACTAATGTTGACAATTTGATCTGGTTTCTCTGCCTTTTCTAAATCCAGCTTGAATATCTGAAGTTTTCGGCTCAAATACTATAGAAGTCTAGCTTGGAGAATTTTGAACATTACCTTGGTAGCGTGTCAAATGAGTGCAAATGTGTGGTAGTTTGAACATTCTTTGGAACTGGAATGTAAATTGACCTTTTCCAGTCCTGGGGCCACTGCTGAGTTTTCCAATTTGCTGGCATATTGACTGAGGCACTTTAATAGCATCAGCTTTTAGGATTTGAAATAGCTCAACTGGAATTCCATTACCTCCACTAGTTTTGTTCATAGTGATGCTTCCTAAGGCCCACCCTGACTTCGCATTGCAGGGTGTCTGGCTCTAGGTGAGTGATCACATCATCACGGTTTTCTGGGTCATGAAGATCTTTTTTGTATAGTTCTTCTGTGTAGCCTTGCCATTTCTTCTTAATATCTTCTGCTTCTGTTAGGTCCATACCATTTCTGTCCTTTATGGTACCCATCTTTCCGTGAAATATTCCCTTGGTATCTCTAATTTTCCTGAAGAGATTTCTAGTCTTCTCCATTCTGTTGTTTTCCTGTATTTCTTTGCATTGTTCACTTAAGAAAGCTTCCTTATCTCTCCCTGCTATTCTTTGGAACTCTACATTCAGAAGAGTATCTTTGCTTTTCTCCTTTGCCTTTAGCTTCTCTTCTTTTCTCAGCTATCTGTAAAGCTAGGTATTTTATTTTTATGCTGTTGTCAATGACACATTTTTTTAAATGTCATAGTCTACTTCCTTATTGCTGGTGTGTAGAAACTCAATTGATTTTTGTTTGTATGTTAGCTTTGTGTTCAGTCACTGTGCAACATCTGATTATTGATTAATACTTTGTAGGTTTCTCTGGCTTATCTAGGTACACAATGATGTCATCAGCAAATGAGTTTTATTTCTTTATATTTCCTTTGCTTTTTTTTTTTCATGGTTTGTTACAGAAGACCTTCCATACGATGGTGAATTGTGTAACAATGGATATCCTTGTCTTACTCCTGATCTCATGGGAAGTTTCAGTATTTTACCATCAGGAGGTTCACTTCACTGTTTTTGTTTATGCTTCTTATTAGAATAAGGATGGCCCATTCTCTCCCTGGTTTTCAAGTGTTTGGATCTAAATCATAAGTGAAAGTGAAATTTGCTCAGTTGT
The DNA here is from genome assembly GCA_006408585.1 of Antidorcas marsupialis. Lineage (NCBI taxonomy): Eukaryota > Metazoa > Chordata > Mammalia > Artiodactyla > Bovidae > Antidorcas > Antidorcas marsupialis. The sequence goes on along the minus strand of SJYB01004519.1, from coordinate 2,318,780 downwards.
GTCCAACTCTTTGCAACCCCATGGACTATATAGTCCGTGGAATTCTCCAGGCCAGAAAACTGGAGTGGGTAGTCTCCTGCATTGCAGGTGGAGTCCTTACCAGCTGAGCTGCCAACATGAATGGGCGTTAAATCTCACATGTTTTTTTCCCTGAATCTGTCTGGAGGATGATATGCGTTTTCTCCTTATATTCATGTGGCAAAAGAGGTAGACTGATTTCAGATGTTAAACCTTCTGCTGTAATTAACCCAAATTTGACTCCATGTATCACTGTATTTAGATGCCTGATTTTACAGGTGCTGACTCAATGGACATGAATTTGCGCAAACTCCGGGAGACAGTGGAGGACAGGGAAGCCTGGGGTGCTGCTGTCCACAGGGCTGCAGCGATCGGACAGGACTCAGCGACGGAACAACAGTGACAACACCACGTTTATACATTGCTAAGTTTTGACCCTGGGTCCAGCTCATCCTCTGGACTGCTGGTGCCGCTGGCCAGCTGTGCGCCCAGCCACCACCCAGGCCTAGGCTGTGGGCCTGCACGGTGGCTGTGCCCAGGGGCAGAGCATCTCTTGAGGCGGAAGCTTCCCCGACCCTCACCCAGGGTGCCCTTTGTGATCTCACCTTGAAGTTGGGACCTGCAGAGTCCCTATGTCCACCAGCTTCCGGTGAGCTAGTGAGTGGCCTCTTCTCAGGTCAGCTGTCCCCCGAGCCCCTCCCACACCCATCAGCCCTGATCCCTAAAATTAGGCCTCCCTCTCACAGTGCTCCCAGTGGCTCTGTTTCTCTGAGAGAATGCTGACTCACCAGTGAGAAGAGGAGGACTGACCAGAGCCTGGGAAGTTATTTTGTACTGTGAGATTAAACAGTTCAGAATGAATTTGTAACTATAATGACTTTTCATTAACAACAGAGCTTTAAAAAAAGACAACAACTATTTAGAAATGCAAAAAAAGGTTGATAGAAACACAACTTTAGGCAATATAAATATGAAAGCAGTGATGTTTTGCTAGAAAGATGCAAATAACTCATATGGATTTGATGAGAATTTAAAAAACAGGAAAGAACTCTTGAAATATTAAAAGTTATCAAAAATCTATCAATAACATTGCAAAAAAATTTTACAAATCATTATCCTGAAATCTTTAAGGAGCCAATGTCACCATATTAAATCACACGAGTCTCACAGACACCAAAACTTTAATAAAATATTAACATCTATTGTTTAGTGGTCTATTCTAGTAATAATCCACTATGTCTATGTATATTATATTGCTGAAATGTAAGGATGATTTAACATAAATGAAGCTGTTCTATAATTTTTGAATGAATAAATAGGTCAAAATAGAAAGGCTTTATGATTTTTTGATAAACATCAAAAAGGTGTTTGATAACATTCATTTCTAAATTTTTTTAAAAAGCTTCTAGAACTAGAAATAGAATGCCATTTTCTTAAAAGTCTAACAACTTAGTGGAAATAAGCAGGTAAAGTATATTTAGCAATGAAAAATATGGCACTCCCATTAAAATAAAAAATAAAAGTGCCTACAATCACAGATATGGTTAGTCACTGATTTGAAAATTTTAGACAATGAAGTAAGGTGAAAAAACCAAAAAGCTGCATACTGCAAAGTGGGAAACAATACTTTCTGTTTTTATAGGTAATTTGATTGTCTGCTGGAAAAGCCCAAGGAAGTCAACTCATAAAAATATTTTAATTAACAACAAACTCAAATTGAGTGGTTGGTTAGCAATACAAAGATCAATATCTTTGTGACATAGCAGCAATAGCAGTAAACTTAAACAAATCACATAATTTCAGTTAAAAAATAAAGATGCTAGCAAGAAACATAAAACACAAGTACCAGGACTTCTCGAGTGGTCCAATGGCGAAAACTCTGTGCTCCCAACGCAAGAGGCCTGGGTTCAAGCCCTGGTCAGGGAACTTTTCCCACACCACAACCGTGCAGTCAAATAAATAGATACTGAAAAATAAATGAGCAAATGTTCAGGAAGCTTCCTGGCGGTCCAGTGGTTAGCGCTTTCACTGCCATGACGTGGGTTCAGTTTCNCTGGAAAAGCCCAAGGAAGTCAACTCATAAAAATATTTTAATTAACAACAAACTCAAATTGAGTGGTTGGTTAGCAATACAAAGATCAATATCTTTGTGACATAGCAGCAATAGCAGTAAACTTAAACAAATCACATAATTTCAGTTAAAAAATAAAGATTCTAGCAAGAAACATAAAACACAAGTACCAGGACTTCTCGAGTGGTCCAATGGCGAAAACTCTGTGCTCCCAACGCAAGAGGCCTGGGTTCAAGCCCTGGTCAGGGAACTTTTCCCACACCACAACCGTGCAGTCAAATAAATAGATACTGAAAAATAAATGAGCAAATGTTCAGGAAGCTTCCTGGCGGTCCAGTGGTTAGCGCTTTCACTGCCATGACGTGGGTTCAGTTTCTGACCAGAGAACTAAGATCTTGCAAGCCACGTGCTGGGGGGAAAAAAAATGCAGAGTCACTGTGAAGTCACTCTTAGCACTTTACTTCAAGACATGAAGTTCTTGAATAAGTGAATAGACATAATATTCTTCTGGGTAGAAAGATTTAGGTTAATTCTTATATATAATACAATTTAACAGAATTAGTTTATAAGATCTAAAACTGTAATATAATTTAATGCATTAAAATTTATGGAATCCTATTGATCTTTCTTGATCTTAGCAAAATTATTCTAAGATTTACCTAGAACACTAAATACCTTTATTGAAATATACAAGATAATTTGTCTCTTGTAAAGTAACTTAACATTTAGGAAGGAATCCCCACCCCACCCCACCTTAAAGGACATTAAAAATGGCCATTTATAAACTAATAATTAAAATGGTATTTTTCTGGTTGAAGAATGGACAGAGTAATGAACAGAACAGAAAGAAACTTTAGAAACACACATCACAATAGTCAGAGACATATTGGACTGGATCACTAATTATTTGGAAAAACTAAATCAAATTTCCTATCTCACAGTTTACACACAATCAACTCAAATACATTAAGTCTTTTTTTTTTTTTTAAACTGCATCAGGTCTTAGCTTCAGCACAGGGGCTTAGTGGTCGTGGCACAGGGGCTCAGTTGCCTCTTGGCATGTGAGATCTTAGTTTTCAGATCAGGGAGAGAACTTGCGTCCCCCAGCATTGGAAGGCAGATTCTCAACCACTGGGCCACCAGGGAAGTCCCCAAAAGCATTGTTTTAAATTTGAGATATAAACGCATATGCTTATTTCCACCATAGATGCATACTATAAAGCAGACCTGAATGGTGGAAATAAACACATGTATTCAACTGGTTGAGGGATGTCCAAGTGTGACTCACAGTCAGAAAAAACTATTCTATGAACAGTCCATGCCTTCACTGTGCTTGCCGTTACTCTCACAATATTACACTAACCCACTGAACTGTTTCCTGTGTCATGATCCACCAGCTGAAAACAGTATACATGTTCTTCTCCGGAATTATTTTCTCAGACAACACAAAAGTCACAAATGCAGAGGACACTTTCTAGTACTGGGCCTAAGTTTACAGCGGGTATTTTTTCTGCCATGAAATTACACATCGCCTTTTAGACATTAGGAGCCTTGGTCCTGAGTGGTCTTGAATTTAAACACGCCTAGCTTTCAGAAATTTTAACTAGCAACTGTAAATGATGTGCCAGCGTGGGCAGTAATTGTTCACAGCTACTTTAAACGCTTGCGAAAATTCTGGAAATGTCTTTGCCTCCCCAGCGAGTCTGTTTTGCTTCAGGCATTTTGCAAACAAGATGTTTTTGAAACAAAACTCTAACTCCCCCGGTGGCAGGGGAGGGGGGGTGGGGGGAGTGTTTTGTCATTTTATTGTTTAGAAATGAAATGGATTCATCTGCCTGCTATTAGACAAGCCTTTGTTAAGTACTCACCTAATTGCAGGATTTCTGCATATATTTCCTAGGACACTTCAAAATTTGACAAACTCATTCTTAGAGTTTAGTGGTTAAGAAGCAAAGTGAAAGTTTCTCTCACCTCCCTCCAATAGCTGTGTGTCTGGTGGAAAACACATGCTGTGATTTGTGCCTCTACAACAAGCCACGTCCATTGTCCTGAGAAAGAGCTAGTTCTTTGGGAAACAGCTTAGCCAAGATCGCATGCGAACGGCATGATGAAATGTAGGGTTTCATTACAAAGCACATGCAACCCACTCCAGTATTCTTGCCTGGAAAACCCCTTGGACAGGGAAGTTCCAATGGCAGGAGCAGTCCATAGGGTCGCAAGAGCTGGACACGACTTAGTGACTAGATCACCATTTCAAAAGGAAAGGAAGTAATTTCTAAAGTTTTTATTGAAATGTAGTTGATTTACAATGTGGTATTAGTTTTAGGTACACAGCAAAGTGATTCAATTTTACATACATATTCTTCAGCTTCTTTCCCCTTATAGATTATCACAAGATACTGAGCAGAGTCCCCTGTGCTAGACAGTAGGTCCTTGTTGGTTACCTGTTTTACATATAATAGTTCAGTTCAGTTCAGTCGCTCAGTCCTGTCCGACTCTTGGCGACCTCATGAATTGCAGCATACCAGGCCTCCCTGTCCATCACCAACTCTCGGAGTTCACTCAGACTCACGTCCATCAAGTCAGTGATGCCATCCAGCCATCTCATCCTTTGTCGTCCCCTTCTCCTCCTGCCCCCAATCCCTCCCAGNTGGCATAGTCAATAAAGCCAAGCAGAAATAGATGTTTTTCTGGAACTCTCTTGCTTTTTTCATGATCCAGCAGATGTTGCCAATTTGATCTCTGGTTCCTCTGCCTTTTCTAAAACCAGCTTGAACATCAGGAAGTTCACGGTTCAAATATTGCTGAAGCCTGGCTTGGAGAATTTTGAGCATTACTTTACTATCTGTTAACCCCTATCCCCTAATTTATCCTCCCCTGCTTCCCCTTTAGGTTTCCCTGGTGTCTCAGACGGTAAAGCATCTGCCTGCAATTCGGGAGACCCTGCTTCAAACCCTGGGTCAGGAAGATCCCCTGGAGAAGGAAATAGCAATCCACTCCAGCACTCTTGCCTGGAAAATCCCATGGACAGAGGAGCCTGGTAGGCTACAGTCCATGGGGTCGCAAAGAGTCGGACAAGACTAAGCAACCATAAATCTGTTTTTGTGTCCGTGAGTCTCTTTCTGCTCTGGAAATAAGTTCCTTTTTATCTCCCACTCTTTATGACCCCATGGACTGCAGCACACCAGGCTTCCCCATCCTACACTACCTCCCAGAGTTTGCGCAAATTTGCGTCCGTTGAGTCGATGATGCCATCCAACCATCTCATCCTCGGTCATCCCGTTCTCTTCCTGCCTTCAATCTTTCCCAGTATCAGGGTCTTTTCAAATGTGTCGACTCCGCATCAGGTGGCCAAAGTATTGGAGCTTCAGCTTCAGCATAAGTCCTTCCAGTGAATATTCAGCATTGATTTTTTAAAAATCGTTTTTCCTTTGGATTCCACATGTAGGCAATATCATTCCCTTCTGGAAGTGAATTTTAGGAATATTATTTGATTGAGCCAAAGATAAAGACAAAATAAATTGAACATCTCCTTTTGGGCTTCCCTTATAGCTCATTTGGTAAAGAATCCACCTGCAATGCAGGCAACCCTGGTTCTATCTCTGGGTCAGGAAGATCCTCTGGAGAAGGGACAGGCTACTCCACTCCAGTATTCCTGGGCTTCCCTTGTGGCTCAGCTGGTAAAGAATCTGCCTGCAATGCAGGAAATGCGGGTTGGGAAGATTCTGGAGAGAGAAAGGCTACCCACTCCAGTGTTCTGGCCTGGAGAATGCCATGGACTAGTGCATGGGGTCGCAGAGTCAGACATAACTGCGTGAATTTCACTTCACTTTTCCTCTAAGTGACATTTTGGGGAACTTTTAGCACCAGATAATCCATGTCAGCAATTGTGTTAAATTCACTGAACACCACTTGACTGATCGAGCGACCCATTTCAACCTTACTGTTTTTAACTTTTTTTGTTCCGTTGCTCAGTCGTGTCTCTCTGTGACTTCTTGGACTGTAGTCCAGCAGGCTCCTCTTTTCATGTGGTTCTCCAGGCAAGATTACTGCAGTGGGTTTCCATGTCCTTCTCCAGGGGATCTTCCCCACCCAGGGATCAAACCCGCGTCTCCTATAAGTTTCTTGCATTGAGGGCAGATTCTTTACTGCGGAGCCGCTGGGGAAGCCCTTTTACTGGGTAAGGACTTATGTTTTCAAACCAGCGTGGAAAAGTTTCTCTCTTGACCCCTAAGTTGAGTTCTTCGGGATAGCGTCCAGCTCAGAGCCTGGCACCCTGGCATGGGGTGGTTGCTTCTTAAATATTTACATATTCAAATGTCTTTCTTGTCTTCAGATTCCGTTTTCTGCTGCCTGTGGCAGGAGATGAACCATGTCTTATCTGCTGCTTGTTTGAAACTTCTGTAGTTCTTTTAAAAGATCTGGATTCAGTTGCGTTTAGTGACGTTTCTGAGAAGGCAATGGCACTCTACTCCAAAACTCTTGACTGGAAAATCCCATGGACGGAGGAGCCTGGTGGGCTGCAGTCCACGGGGTCGTTAGGAGTTGGACACGACTGAGCGACTTCACTTTCACTTTTCATTTTCATGCACTGGAGAAGGACATGGCAACCACTCCAGTGTTCTTGCCTGGAGAATCCCAGGGACGGGGGAGCCTGGTGGGCTGCCGTTTCTGGGGTCGCACAGAGTCGGACAAGACTGAAGCAACTTAGCAGTAGGAGCCCAGACGCTGCGTTATCTCTGGCCCCTGTGAGAAGGCTCAGTGTCCTCCCTGTCAATCAGGAAAAAGGGGAGGAGCGGCTGGAAACACGCCGCACCCACGTGCATTGAGCGCCTCCTGCCGGCCAGCCGCGGAGCCGGGGCCGGTGCAGGGCTCAGTGTCCCAGGAGTTAAGACTCCCGCTGTGATGAATCCTGTGGTCCACCTGGAGCACTGAGTAAAAGGGTCATAATAAAGGGATACCAGAGTTACCTCGTTCCAGGCAATGAGAGAAGCCCGCCTCTCCTTTTCAAAATCACTTGGGTGATGTTCAGAATGACTGTCAGTCTCCACCTCCCAGTTCCATCTCATTGTGGCCAGGAAAAGTCCCGCAAAGATTTTGGCTTCACCCAGGTCTGGGAGGTTCAGGTTACACTGGGAGAGGCAANGTTAAGACTCCCGCTGTGATGAATTCTGTGGTCCACCTGGAGCACTCAGTAAAAGGGTCATAATAAAGGGATACCAGAGTTACCTCGTTCCAGGCAATGGGAGAAGCCCGCCTCTCCTTTTCAAAATCACTTGGGTGATGTTCAGAATGACTGTCAGTCTCCACCTCCCTGTTCCATCTCATTGTGGCCAGGAAAAGTCCCGCAAAGATTTTGGCTTCACCCAGGTCTGGGAGGTTCAGGTTACACTGGGAGAGGCAAAGACGAGGCTGAGAGAAACTTTCAGAGAATCGACAAACCCTGAACGCAGGTCAGAGACAAGAAAGCTGGCAGCTCACTTGGCTTAGAGGCTGTGAGCAGAGAACTCTGAGACCCTGGGCTCCAGCAAGTAGGGGAGTGGTTTGGGGAAAGGCTGGTCTGGAGACTGAGGTCCAGTTGGGAGGATCTTGAATGTCAGTTCTTTTATTCAGCATACAGCATTGTATGGGACACCCTGTTGAGCTCTGCTGAAGGGTGGGAAGGTTGGCAGTCTCCTTGTCCCAGTCCGGGGCAGGAGACGGGGACGTCACCAAGGTCACCTCACTCTGAGCTGGCTCATGGTTCATGGCCCATGGTTGGTCCTATGAAGACTTTCTGCCCAGAACTTTTAGCACCTGCTTCCAAGCCTTGACCTTTTGCTCATGGGGGCAGGACCTTCCCTGCAACCGAGGTAGGTAGGTAGAAGCCCTCATTCTGACTTTCTGATGGGGGAGTCACACAGACAGTCCCTAAAGTGTTCCCTGCTGTCCGTTCTGTGCCCATCATGTGGGAGGGACTCCACATAGGTTTATGCAGTAATTGCATCATGAATGTACAAGTGGATGGATTTATCTACAGAAGAGAAAGACACAACCATGAAGGCAAAGCAAAACCTTCACCATCTGAAGTGGTTTCTTATCTCCAGACATCCTGAGGTCAAAACATTCACCAATCTTGAATATTTTTAAGATAAAAAGAAATGGACTTGTTAATGGCTATTTTTAAACTTAGCCAGACTGAGGCAATACACAGCCCTCCCTTTACTATCCCAGAGCCTGCGGACCCCAGAAGCAGCTTGGACCACAGCAGCATTGTCTGTGAGCAGGGGGACTACTGGTGAGAAGTGGCACCTGCAAGGTAGCATCCTTCATCCAGAGGTGTTGCAGGAGCTGATTATTGGAGCATCGTTCCTCCTGGTTGTTCTCCGTCTTCTATCAGAGGACCACCCATCACATCTTTTCCCTGAGGCATGGCTTCAGCCAGCAGAATGCACCGTATGTAGCATCACCACATCCCAGCAGAACCCTGAGGTCCACCTGTGGCTTGGCTAGGTCTCCCTTTTCCCTCACCGTGGGGCTGAGAGGGGCTGCTCCTCCCGTGAGGGTCCCTGAATGGTGAAAGCATGATGAAGATAGTGCGGGGGAGGTGTTGCCCGTGTTATTCCTAGAAGCCGCTGAGATGGGGCCAAGGGTCATTCAGTTCAGTTCAGTTCAGTCGCTCAGTCGTGTCCAACTCTGCGACGCCATGAATCGCAGCACACCAGGCCTCCCTATCCATCATCAACTTCCAGAGTTCACTCAGACTCATGTCCATTGAATTGGCGATGCCATCCATCCATCTCATCCTCCGTCAATCCCCCTTTCCTCCTGCCCCCAATCCCTCCCAGCATCAGGGTCTTTTCCAAGGAGTCAGCTCTTTGCATGAGGTGGCGAAAATACTGGAGTTTCAGCTTTAGCATCAATCCTTCCAAAGAACACCCAGGGCTGATCTCCTTTAGGATGGACTGGTTGGATCTCCTTGCAGTCCAAGGGACTCTCAAGAGTCTTCTCCAACACCACAGTTCAAAACCATCAGTTCTTCGGCGCTCAGCTTTCTTCACAGTCCAACTCTCATGTCCACACATGACTACTGGAAAAACAGCCTTGACGAGACAGACCTTTGTTGGCAAAGTAATGTCTCTGCTTTTAAATATGCTATCTAGGTTGGTCATAATTTTTCTTCCAAGGAGTAAACATCTTTTAATTTCATGGCTGCAGTTACCANATGAGGTGGCGAAAATACTGGAGTTTCAGCTTTAGCATCAATCCTTCCAAAGAACACCCAGGGCTGATCTCCTTTAGGATGGACTGGTTGGATCTCCTTGCAGTCCAAGGGACTCTCAAGAGTCTTCTCCAACACCACAGTTCAAAAGCATCAGTTCTTCGGCGCTCAGCTTTCTTCACAGTCCAACTCTCACATCCACACATGACCACTGGAAAAACAGCCTTGACGAGACAGACCTTTGTTGGCAAAGTAATGACTCTGCTTTTAAATATGCTATCTAGGTTGGTCATAATTTTTCTTCCAAGGAGTAAACGTCTTTTAATTTCATGGCTGCAGTTACCATCTGCAGTGATTTTGGAGCCCCAAGAAATAAAGTCTGACACTGTTTCCCCATCTATTTCCCATGGAGTGATGGGACCAGATGCCATGATCTTTGTTTTCTGAATGTTGAGCTTTAAAAAACCAACTTTTTCACTCTCTTCTTTCACTTTCATCAAGAGGCTCTTTAGTTCCTCTTCTGCGGCTGGGAGGAGCTACCCTATGCNAAAACCATCAGTTCTTCGGCGCTCAGCTTTCTTCACAGTCCAACTCTCATGTCCACACATGACTACTGGAAAAACAGCCTTGACGAGACAGACCTTTGTTGGCAAAGTAATGTCTCTGCTTTTAAATATGCTATCTAGGTTGGTCATAATTTTTCTTCCAAGGAGTAAACATCTTTTAATTTCATGGCTGCAGTTACCACCTGCAGTGATTTTGGAGCCCCAAGAAATAAAGTCTGACACTGTTTCCACTGTTTCCCTATCTATTTCCCATGGAGTGATGGGACCAGACGCCATGATCTTTGTTTTCTGAATGCTGAGCTTTAAAAAACCAACTTTTTCACTCTCTTCTTTCACTTTCATCAAGAGGCTCTTTAGTTCCTCTTCTGCGGCTGGGAGGAGCTACCCTATGCCTGAGCCCAGGGGTGGTGGCCAAGAGGAGCAACCCCACGTCCAAGGAGCGGTGGCTGCACGGGCCAGGAGGGCCTAGAGGAGCTACTCCATGTCCAAGGTCAGGAGGGGCGGTGGTGAGGAGATACCCCTGGTCCAAGGTAAGGAGCAGCAGCTGCGCTTTGCTGGAGCAGCCATGAAGAGATACCCCACGTCCAAGGTAAGAGAAACCCAAGTGGGTCATTACTGCAGCATAAATGAGGAAAGCTGACTAATGAAGCAATTTAAAAATTTAATTTAATTCAGTTTTTGACCATGCAGCTTGACTTGTGGGATCTTAGTTCCCTGACCAGGGACTGAACCCTGGGCCCAGACAGTGAGAGCTCAGTGTCCTAACCACTGGACTGCCGAGGAGTTCTCGCGGTTTGTATTTTAAACTGTTAAACCACACAGAGTAGGCCAAAGGAAGCCTGTGTTAGGCCAGTGTGTTCTCTGAAACACAGTGCCCATGCCCTCCCCGGCAGGAAGGTTGATGTGGTCTCAGAGCTGCTGGCCTGTGTCTGCTTCTGCCTCCTGCAAGGTATCTGGACCAGGACGGGCAAATGCAGCACGCAGGAGCACCCTCCAGGAGCACCCTCCTTCCAGGCCCTTCCTGTAGGGGGATTTGCTGACCCCACCCACTCAGAAGACTCTTTAGAGTCTCTTGGACTGCAAGGAGATCCAACCAGTCCATCCTAAAGGAAATCAGTTCTGAATATTCATTGGAAGGACTGATGCTGAAACTGAAACTCCAATACTTTGTCCACCTGATGCAAAGAGCTGACTCATTTGAAAAGACCCTGATGCTGGGAAAGATTGAAGGTGGGAGAAGAAGGGGACGACAGAGGATGAGATGGTTGGATGGCATCACCGACTCAATGGACATGAGTGTGAGTAAACTCCGGGAGTTGGTGATGGACAGGGAGGCCTGACGTACTGCAGTCCATGGGGTTGCGGAGAGTCAGACACGACTGAGTGACTGAACTGAACTGAACTCACTCCCTTCAAATACCAAGTGAAAGCTCTCATCTTTTCTCTGCTGGTGGGAATACCCACACCTTAATAATCACAGCCAGTGGTCTGTGAAGGAGGCACTGTAGCATCAGGAACTGGTTTGAAGCTTCANGGCATCACCGACTCAATGGACATGAGTGTGAGTAAACTCCGGGAGTTGGTGATGGACAGGGAGGCCTGACGTACTGCAGTCCATGGGGTTGCGGAGAGTCAGACACGACTGAGTGACTGAACTGAACTGAACTCACTCCCTTCAAATACCAAGTGAAAGCTCTCATCTTTTCTCTGCTGGTGGGAATACCCACACCTTAATAATCACAGCCAGTGGTCTGTGAAGGAGGCACTGTAGCATCAGGAACTGGTTTGAAGCTTCAGGAGCAGGTTCCCTCTCGATCGCTCAGTCACCCAGGTATCGAACCTGTGTCTCTTGCGTCTCCCTGCTTTGGCAGGTGAGTTCTTTACTTGGGACACCTGGCCTGGCTCAAATTCAGAAGGAAGGCAACACAAGGATGAGGGTTTTTCTCAGCAAACAGCCGATTTGGTGGACCAGGCCACCCTGGCCCCGTCTCCATCTGCCCTTGTGGCCGCGCGGAATCCACTAGCAATGTCTCCCCAGCAAGTCTCCGCGTCCAGGCCTGCCTCCAACTCCAGGGCTGCTTGGCTGGGCCTGCGAGGTCTCACTGTTGTGAGAAAAGAACCCACAGCTCTGTCAACTCGCTATTTTTAGGCCTGAGTGGACTTCAGCCAGTTCCCCGAGTGTAGTAATTACTCAGCTGTTTTATTGAACAGAGCCTTGAAAAATGACAGCACACATCCTAACTCCACTCAGAAATTCAAACAGGTTGAAAAATGCCACGCAGTGGGTCCAGGCAGACGGTGACGTGTCTGCTTGCCCCGCCGTCAGGCTGGTCCCGTCCCCGTTTGTCTGTTCTGCACACCGACCCCCCCC
>SJYB01004519.1:2250610-2297703 GCA_006408585.1 Antidorcas marsupialis | reverse complement strand
GTCACCCTCCCTTTCACACCCTCCATGAACCTGGTCAACTCCAAATGCCTGTGGAAAGCCAGGCTTTTTGACTACAGTGAAAAAAGCAAAAGAACTTTCCACTGTTGATGTATTTATTATCATTCTCTCACTCTCCCACTCCTTCCAGCTCTCCTTACAAGCCTTGATAAGCCAGTGGATTCTCAGAAACCGGAGCGCCCTCCCGCAGCTCCACAATGTTCACGCTCTACATTTCTGCCACCAACAGCACCTTGGTGAAAAGATCTGGAGTGAACCACTGGAGCCTTAGAGGAGATTTTCAAGCCACCAGAATTCTCTTACAGTGAGAGCCTGGAGCCCGACCGCCGACGGCACAAACAGGCCTGCTCCCCTTGCAGCTGCAAAGCACAGGCTCCTGGACAGACAGACCTGCAGGAGACGACCAAATGACTTTTATTCTGGGGGTGGACAATCCTTTCTAAAACATGGCTAGTGAGCTAATTACAAATCATTTGCATTTATTTTTAAATAATGTTACAGACCAATTACTATCTCTACCAACTATTTAGAACACTGTGAATGAGACCATCAAAGGTTAACTTTTTAACCTAAGCTCAAAAGTGTAAGGAGACTGAAAGCACAAGGTCAAAAGCCCGTGTGCCTCCAGAGTGCTGTGGGTTGTCGCCAAGCTAGGGCTCCCACCGCCTGCCTGCGGGGCCACACCGCGGCCTCGCTGCATCTGCCAGCACCCACCTGTGTCCAGGGCCTCCTGAGAGCACAGCCCTGCAGGAAGCTGCAGGGCCTCCAGTGTACAGACGGAAGCCCTCTGGAGAAGCTGCTGCCAGGAGAGGGTCCTGAGGGCTGAGTGACTGGAGGAGGAGAAAGAGGACGTAGTGACGGATGGGGGGCCCTAGGGCTCCAGGCCAGGCCAAGGCCAACCCAGGACAACAAGAGGGCCAGGCCAGAGAGCTCTGCAGCTCAGGAATCGTCAACTCCGTCACCCTGGTCCATGCAAACTCAGCTCTTGGCAGAAGCAAGCTTTCGGACTTCTCTGGTGGTCCAGTGGTTAAGAATCTGCCCGCTGACGCAGGGGTCACAGGTTTGACCCCTGGTCCAGGAAGATCCCACATGCTGCGGGGCAACTAAGCCTGCAGGCCCCATGACTGAAGCCAGGCACCTGAGAGCCAGTGCTCCATGAGGGAGGAGCCCCTCGCTGGTCACACTCTCAGCAACAAAGATCCAGCACAGCCAAAAATAATCGTTTTTTTTTAAGCAAGCTTTCTCTCCCCTTCCCTCCAGAGATCTGTCCTGGGATGACTCACACAGAACTGCGTGCAGGCGACGTCCAAGCACCTGAACTGAGGGAAGCAGAGGTGCCTCTGTGTGGATCAGGGGAAGTGCCTCTTCACCCTGGCAGACCAAACCCAACCATACTGCACACACCAAGCAAGGGCCCTGGGGCTCCGAGTGGCCCACGAACCACAACCATCTCCTCTTCCCCACAGAGGCAAGCAAGAGGCCAGATATCAGAAGTTCTCAATCAATCATGGACGAGGCAGTTAATTTAAGGCATGTCTTCTCAAACCCACTGTGAGAACAAAGAAGACATGTTAACAGAATTTCTACACAGAAAACACTGGTAAGACGCCGGAGAGCTTCCCACAGACCAGGACAAAGCCAACCTCAGCACTTCACAGACGTGTGAGCAGAGATTCCTGTGGTTACCACTGCTCAGAACCATCGCTCTGCCGGGATGCACCATGAACTGCCATAGCCACCAGCTGGAGCAAGCCAGCAAGGAACTCCCACTCACTAAGCAAGTCCTCAACCCGTCACGGGACACAAATGACCAGTGGGGTCAGCCTCCTGACACTGGGGTCCTGAGGAGCCCACGTGCCCTCCAGGACCCACAGTCTGGAGGAGCTCACAGCCAAGGGGCTGCCAGGGCAAAGGGTGCCAAGAAGGCCCATGGCTGAGCCATACGCAACAATTCGGGACCCCACCACCCAGCCCCGCATGGCAGCTGCAGCACAGGCCCTTCAGGCCGCAGGGCTCAGAGGGAACCGCCCAGCCGTGCTCCTGGCTCCAGGAGCTGGATCATTTCTCACATGGAGACAGCTACATCTTCTGTGCTATTTCCAGACGTGCTTACACTCACAAAGGTTAGCTAGGTAATCTTCTGGGCAGCAATATGGTTAAGAGTCTGAAAAGAGCACTATTCTGGGAGACTACACAATGCTATCCACGTTGCCAGCATTTTCACTAGCATCTCCCACATAGTCTTTGTTGTTGTTCAGCTGCCAATTCGTGTTCAACTCTTTGTGACCCCATGGACTGCAGCAGGCCAGGCTTCCCTGGCCTTCACTATCTCCCGGAGCTTGCTCAAACTCATGTCCATCGAGTCCATGACACCAGCCAACTATCTCATCCTCTGTCGCCCCCTTCTCCTCCCGCCCTCAATCTTTCCCAGCACCAGGGTCTTTTCCAGTAAGTCCACCCTTCCCATCAGGTAGCCAAAGTACTGGAGCTTCAGCATGAGTCCTTCCAATGAATATTCAGGACTGATTTCCTTTAGGATCAACTGGTTTGATGTCCGTGCAGTCCTAGAGACTCTCAAGAGTCTTTTCCAGCACCACAGTTCTTTAGCACTCAGCCTTCTTTTTCGTGGAACTCTCACATCCGTACATGACAAATGGAAAAACCAAAACTTTGATTATATGAACCTTTGTCAGCAAAGTGATGTCTCTGCTTTTTAATACACTGTCTAGGTTTGTCATAGCTTTTCCTCCAAGGAGCAAGCATCTTTTAATTTCATACCTGCAGTCACTGTACACAGTGATTGTGGAGCCCAAGAAAATGAGATCTACCACCGCTTCCATGTTTTCACCATGTATTTGCTATAAAGTGATGGGATGAGGTGCCATTATAGTCCTTCAGGCAAGTATTATTTGATCAGGACTCAAACCCACAGCCATGCAGCTCATGATCCTGACCTTCAGCCACAGGCTGGGGAGTCACGCTCAGCAAGTCACTCAACACACAGACACGGACAGAAATACACAACAGGCTTTTATAAAAAGTGAAAACTTGTATGTATCTATTCCTAGCTATTTGAGAAACAATGTACATTAATTCCATCCTTAAAAATTGTTTAAAAGAGATTTTTGAGACACGAGGAGCCATTTGTCTAGAGTTAGATTTAAACAAACATACAAAATGACCCATTTGTGACACATTTAAAGCAGCATTAAAAATAAGAAAGAAATATGTTAAGAACAGAAAAGTGGCATGCATTGTTTTTTTCCCTTATTTTCCAAATTTCTTCAGTAAGTACTGAACTGCTTTTATAATCGAAGCCAGGAGAAAGCGTCCCCATGCAGGGTTAGTGACTGACTTTACTTCAAAGACCAAAGTCAGATATTGCTGAGCTTCACTCCTCTTCAGGCAGGCCCCCTTCAGCCTCCACATTAAGGCCAAACCCACGCACGCGCTCCCTCTGGCTGGGCTCCTGCTCGGCACCTGGGGGCCCAGGGGCCTCCTCCTGTGCTTGTCTCCAATGCCGTGGAGCCCTAGAGCTCTGGTTAAAGTACGCCCAGGTCTCTGGCTTATTAGCAGAGAGACAGGGCTTCTAAGAAAGCCACCCACCTGGGATGTGGATGGCTGACCGGAGGGCACCAGTGGGGAAGGTGACATCCACAGCCCCGGCTGGTCTTTCTGGCCACTCCATACCGGGGGCTGCCGGCTGGCTCCCCGATGGCCGGCTCCCGTCAGCAGTGCTGTTGCCAGAGGGCTGTGCCCGGTGGGACTCAGGCTGCATGCAGATGGTGTATGTGTGCTCCCTCGTGTCTGGGTCTATGGGACCCCGCTGACTGCAGCCCACCTGGCTGCAGTCTGTCCATGGGGTTTCCCAGGCAAGAATACTGGAGCAGGTTGCCATTCCCTCCTCCAGGGGACCGTCCCAAGTTAGAAACCGCTAAACTTCACTAGCGGTGTCATCGTATCAGTATTCTTACTATGCAGACAACTAACTGACACGCACGCCTGCCTGCTGGGGCCACTCACCTGAGACACACCTTTCGAGCATGACCTCAGAACCCCTCCCCCTCCCGCCTCACAGATGCTCAGAGGCTGGCGTCCAGCCCGAGCCTCACAGCCCACACGCAACCTGCTGGCAGGAACCCGAGGTTCACGTGTCTCTGCTCGTGCTGCTGCGAGAGCCCCCTGGAGGCCCCCAAGCTCCCCAGCGCGCCCCCTGCCTCCTGCAGACCTCTGCCCGGCCAGCTGCTCCATCCCTGGCCCTGACTGCTGGGCAGCGATGCCAGACGCTGTGGGCACCTCTCCCCAGAGAACGCTGTGTGGCACACCTGATGGAGGGGGCTGCCAACCACCATCCACGTCCCCGGGACCCAGGGGGGCACTCGGTGAGCCTGAGCCCGCTCCCAGCAGACCATGCACGTGACCACTCGTCACCGCCAGGCGCCTGTGCGCCACTGGCCACATGAGAGCCAAGTCTCCCCACACGCCCGTGTGTCAGCATTTCTCAAAGTCCACTGTAATTAAAGCTACTTAATTTCACAGTATCCAGTATTTGTGTATACATCAAAGTCAAGTGTGACCTATGATACCAGAAGAATAAAAATATAACTTTTAACTATCAAATGTTTACTTTTCAGTCACTCGGCAAAAGGTCTCGACGTGCTTAGAGCAGGCAGTAAATCATCTGTAGTAAATCATCTGTGCCGGTTCTGCCCGGCACAAGGGAGACGTGTCCACCTCGCGAGTCTCAGGGTCAGGCCCAGGGTATGGGCTCAAGACACCAGCGAAAGCACACGCCAGCCTCCCAAGGCCCCCAAGACGACCAGGAAAACATTTTACAGAAAGGGGGCGACACGACAGTGCTGAAAACGAGGAGAAACAGTTAGGCAGGGAGGACAAAGCACAGAGCTCACTGGCCCCGACGGTATAAGCCCACAATGAAGACCAGAAAGCAGACGCAAGTCACCATCTGGCTGCTTCGGGCAACCCCGGCGGAGCAGGCTCTGACCCCGGCTATGGAGAGCGCCAGACAGAGAAAAGCAGGCCATCATCACGTGGAGCTGGGTCAGGGGCCGTGGAGGAAGAAGCCAAGCAAGCAACTAAACCAACCCGAAGCACGGCACACCCTGCAGAGATTCCAGATGGTGGCCACAGCCAACGTCATGGCTACTCCAGAGTGGGGTCAGGGGCAGCCTCCCAATGAGCTGGTGCGAGAGCTACGACAGAGGGCAAGACGCAGACGTTCAAAGATCAGGGCAGCCCTGCAGGCTAGAGGAACCCATGCTGCCTGGAGCACAGAGAGCCTGGGGCAGACACACTGGCAGCGAGGGCCGGCCGCCCCTGGGCTGACCTCACCTCAGAGCAGACGTACGCCAGGCCTGGAGACCCTAAGTCCATGAAAGGACGGGAGCTGGGCCCCAAGAAGCCGAGCTCTTCAGGGGACAGGCTTCAAGCCCCAAAAGGTGGCCCACAGACTCGCCCCAAGACTCTCCTCTCCACCCAGGGGCCACGAGTCCCAGAGAGCCCGCCAAAGACACAGCAGCCCCTCCGGCCTGCAGCCGGCCAGAAAGGGAACATTCCAGGGGAGTGGGAGGGCTCGGACACCCTCATGCCACATCCTCAGGGACCACAGCCCAGGACCACGGCAGAGCAAACCGAGAGGCAGAGACCAGGGTGCCGAAGGTCACCAAGAGGGCAACCCAGTGCAGGAGCGGACGCCAGCTGGGGTCAGGAAAACCCAATCTTGTGCCTCATGCTATGGAAAACCTAGCTAAGAATGCGGTCATCAACATGGGGCGAAAGGAGGGTGAGGAGCCACAGGGAGCACAGGGGAGCCGCTGCAGCAACAGCCTGGGAAGGGCCAGTTTAAGGAGGGAAGACAGAGAGGGGCAAGAGAGAAGGCAGGCTGTCCACATGGAGAAGGTGGAAGACTCTCGCCAACAGGAAGATGAAACCAACAAGCACCCAGCCCCGAAAGTCAAGGCAGAGCCTGGTCTGCGGATGGCAAGGTGGCTGCAAGATGGCCTGAGGTGGGGCCCATGCCGCAGAAAAGACCAGGTCAGGGCGGGAGGCAGGCTCGGACAGGTGGGCATCCAGAAGCAACCACCGTCCCTAAGCGGAGCTGTCCTGCCTAAGATCTCTGACAACACCAAGAGACGCTGGGCAGCACACTGAGGTCACAACGCTGGCCCCTGGCAGGCTTGCGCCCACGAGCTCTCCTATACACCAGACGGGCTGGCCCTGGCCCGTGGAGCAGCCAGGGGCCGCGGGCCAGGGGGAGTGAGGGCTCAGAGCCCAACCAGCGCCAGTGCTCACACACAGGGCAGCCCCACAAAGAGCGCCCGCCAGAACATGGAAAGCTGGTGGCGTGCGGGGACAGCCTGGTGCCCAGCACAATGTCTGCACAAGTACAGAATCGAGGCTGAGCAACTGCAGGCTGCGGGGGCGGGGCGGGACCCCCCGCCGCTCTGGGCTTGTTAACCCTGGGAAACACGGCATCATCACGAAGACTCAACGAGTCCACAGTGTTCAGAATGGGGCCTGGCACTCAGGAGGAGCTCCATAAATGAAGGCGGTGATCACAGTGATGGAACAAGACACCAACGCCTAATGCGCAGTGACAGACAACAGCGCCCACGTCAGGAGCCGGGGACAGACAGACGGCCATGCCGTGGGCCCCGCAGACAGGCGCCTTACATGGCTTCGGGCACGGCAAGCCCAGCACCTGCTCCTCGCACGTCTGGGCAACGGTGAGGGCCTCGTCCGGGCATACGGACTACCAACTCTCCGTGTCCGCGTGGTGGAGACAGAACGCGTCCCACCTGCCCTCATCTGAGCCCATCACCCGCAAAGACCCCACCTCTTACAACTACCACACCGCGTGCACTAGGGCTTCAACACGTGACTGGCGGGAGGCAACTCCCCGGCAAGGACTCACATCTCTATGTGGCAGCAGCAAACACAAGTGATTTCATTAAAGCTTGTTACTTTAGGGCTCTCGTGGCTCAGTGGTGAAGAGTCCACCTGCCAACACAAGGGACACAGACTTGACCCCTGACCAGTGAAGACCCCATGCGCCCAGGCCTCGGAGCAGCGAGTCCCACGCACCACACCACGGAGCCCACGCTCCAGAACTAGAGAAGACCATGCGCCCAGGCCTCGGAGCAGCGGGTCCCACGCACCACACCACGGAGCCCGCACTCCAGAACTAGAGAAGACCCCATGCGCCCAGGCCTCGGAGCAGCGGGTCCCACGCACCACACCACGGAGCCCGCACTCCAGAACTAGAGAAGACCCTGTGCGCCCAGGCCTCGGAGCAGCGGGTCCCACTCATCACACCACGGAGCCCGCGCTCCAGGGCCCGTGTTCCAGAACAAGAGGAGAACCCCAAGTGCCCAGGCCTCGTAGCAGCAAGTCCCACATACCACAACCACGGAGCCCGCGCTCCAGGGCCCGTGCTCCAGAACAAGAGAAGCCGCGATGAGAAGATCCCACGTGCCCATGGCTCGGAGCAACGGATCCCATGCACCACAACCACAAAGCCAGCACTCTAGAGCCCGTGTTCCAGAACAAGAGAAGATCCCATGTGCCCACACCTTGAAGCAGTGAGTCCCACAAACCACAAGCACGGAGCCTGCACTCTAGAGCCCGTGTTCCAGAACAAGAGGAGCCGTGACGAGATGCACTGCAACTAGAGAGGAGCCCTGCCAGCCACAACTAGAGAAAAAGCTCACATAGCAAAGAAGACCCAGCAAAAAAATCAACAATTAAAAAAAAACTTTTACTCCAACTTTTCTTTACACTTAGCCACATAAGAGCTCTTAGAAACTATTATTCTATTTGATAGTGAATCCTACTTTCGCTTTCAAGCAAAATTAATAATTCAGTAAATTGTATTTAAAGAACACTGAAGTACATCTGCTGATAATGCCATGTGTCCATCCAAACAGGACTTAGAGAGATGTCCACAATGGCAGTCACCTGAGGGCCTGTGGTATTTCCCAGTGGTAGGCTTGAGTGATTTTAAGCTTTCTTCTTTTACCAAAAAAAAAAAACCCACACAAATCTGTTTTATAAAACAGTATCATTATTTAAGTCAGCCTCCAGCACACTCAGATTCAGCGGCTTGAGCCTCACGCCCTCTCCTCCTCCTGGAGAGGTGGGAGCTTGGGAGGCCTACGATGATTAATAAATACCACGACATGCACTGAGGAGCACTGCCATCCCTGCAGCAATGGCCCAGGTGCCCCGTCCAGCTGCCCCGGGATGGAGCCGTCTTCCCAAGCCCCACCCTCTACTCACTTCCCACGGGCTTACTCTAAAACCCACCCTGAGAGGCCAATTCTGCAAGCTTTCCTTCACTCCAGCCTTAGGTCCTTGGTCTCTGGAATTTGGACTCAGCTCTGTATTCTTACCTCTAACCTTCACCTTGCACTGAGGTTTGTACATCGGTCCCTCCTGAGTCAGTCTTTGACAGAGACACCAAGTCTTTAGACAAATTCATCATCCACTTTTTTCCAGGAGATAATTTGTAACAATACTTCGGAATCCCTTTGCATTTCACAAGCCAGGCAAAGTATCCTCTTTCCTTTCAGTCATTTCCGGAGTTATACCTCAAGTTTTTAAGCTGTCTGCTTAAATTCAGAGAAAATGCCAATAACAGAATACTCTCTGTGCGCTGCACCGAGGCTCCCCTGACCGTTCACCCCGTTCCTTCCTCTGGGCCTTCCAGAGGGCACCAACCCCTCCCCAGCAGGCAGTGGGGAAGCAGGGTTTCTTGTCCAGCAGGCCTAGGCTGAGGCGCCTGCCTGTTCTTTGGCTTTCTAGCTGCACCCTGGGCAAGACGCGTCATCTACCAAGACTTAACCTGCTCTTCACAGTAAGCTCACGCCCAAGGACCTGGGAGGAAGCGGGATAGTGAGAGCAGCCCTGACACTGAGGCGGCGGAGCCACACGCTCGCCAGCCCTGCTCTTCCATCTCCCAGTTGTCTTTCAGAAGAACCCAAGTCAACAGCTCCTTAAACCCTTCACTGTTCATAAACCCCGACTTCTAAGAACAATCCCAAAGGCAGGAGTCCTGAGGCCTTCACCATGGCTTCCCCAGGCAGTTCCAGAATGCCTGGGGGAAGGGGAACTCCTCAGACCTCAGAGGCCAGAAGGGGCCCCCAGGGCCCCCAGCTCTGTCACTGGTCATTAGACCTTCAAAGTTCTGAGCGGGGAGGGCCTGGGTCCCCCTCCCCTGGTCTGCTCTCTCCAGGAAAGCAAAATAGCAGATGACCCTCAACAGACACTGCGGCAGGTCTGCAGAGCTGTGAGCTCCCGCCCAGCCTCCAGCTGTCTCCCCAGGGTCGGCGCCAGACTGACGCTCCAACGGCAGCACCTCTGGCCAGATCCCATTGGCCTGGGCAGGCTGCACTTTTCTGTCTACACAACAAGAGAAGGCTTACAGGGAGAAACCTCGTGTGGGGTGGGCGGGGATGGCGAGACCACCCGGCGGAAGAGGCTGGGATGCAGGAGACCACCGCCCACCTGCTGGAGCAGACCCCCGGCCGTCGGGGTCTTCCGCCAGGAACCCAGTTTATGCTTCGTGCGCTCCGCAGACGCCAGCCCTGGGAAAGGAATTCCACTAGAAACTCAGAAATACCATTTCCAGGGCTTGCTGGTGGTAACTTGGTGAGCAGCACGGCCTCTGCTGGTGTGAGGGTTTGGATTTATTCAGGCAG
Organism: Antidorcas marsupialis; assembly: GCA_006408585.1. Lineage (NCBI taxonomy): Eukaryota > Metazoa > Chordata > Mammalia > Artiodactyla > Bovidae > Antidorcas > Antidorcas marsupialis. Next base: position 2,287,966 of record SJYB01004519.1, on the reverse strand, counting down.
CAGTTACTGAATCAAGCACTGTGTTGAGTAAAGAATCTGAAGTTACTGCAGTTCAGTGCTGTCCAACGTAAAACTGTTTAAATTTTAAGTAAATTTAAGTACGATGGAAACCCAGCTCCTCAGTCCTGTGAGTGTCAGTGGCCCCCATGCTGGGCAGCACAGAACCAGGCCCCCGTCCTCACGAACATCCTGTGGGCGGTGTGGCCCTAGTTCTGACCCGCCCGGACCCTCACCCCGCTTTCCTGCACAACACACAGATGCTGTTCAGTCGCAAGTTGTGACACGATCCAGAACACGTGCTGAAGGCTCCAAGGAGCTCAGAGAAACAGCATAACCCTCGGCCCTTATACTCAAGACAAGATCAAACTCCCAAAGGCTTCTAATCAAGTTACACAGGGCAGCCCCCACACACCCGGTAAATACACAGAGGACCCTGGAAGCTCTGGGAAAACAGGACGCTTAAACCTAGAGGACACAAGACTTGGGCACTGTTTAAATTTTTTAAAGCAGAAAAGTTCGTTTGGGATCAAAGGGAGAGAGCGTTTCCTGGCCTTGGTGGGACTGCCCCAGCTGTGCCCACGGCTCGCCCAGCGCCCTGCAGCTGTCTCTCCAACACAAAGGCTCTGGCCTGAGAGGGAACGCTGCCACTACCCGGTTGGCAACAAGAACCATCCAACTTTTGGTTTCGATTTCTTTAGAGAAGAGGGAGGAACGAAACCAGTGGCTTTCCTAACTCCTCCATGTGACAACTCATCCGCTGGCCTTTTATGTGACAGGTCCGGCGAAGGGGCGGGGCCCCCTCCACAGTGGGAAACTGAGGATCAAGTCAGGACCCTCAAAGAAGCCAGTCACATCTCAACATGAAAACCAGGCTACCCGAGATGAGGCTATCCCAGTGAGCTCAAGGCCTTGAACGTGCTTCCCCACACAGCCACCACCACCCGGCAAATGTTTTGATTTTTCATTTCCTTTTAATTCCTCCACCCTAGCCATTCCTTCTGATTGCCAAGATTCCAGAAATGTTAAGATCTGAAATGCCTTTCAAGGGCTTCCCAGATGGTTCTAGTGGAGAATAACCCACCTGCCAATGCAGGAGACATGAGAGACACAGGTTCAGTCCCTGTGTGGGGAAGAACCCCTGGAAGAGGGCATAGCAACCCACTCCAGTACTCTTGCCTGGAGCATCCCCACGGACAGAGGAACCTGGCGGGCTACAGTCCATGGCGTTATAAAGAGTCAGACACGACTGACAGCACCCGAGCAAGCCAGCGGGCAACGTCAGTGTGATGGTCTTTTATCCCTTCCAAACATGAAAAGACAGAAACTACCTACAATCCACCTGTTATCACCTAGGAAGTTCACTCTGATCCCCAACCACACAGAGCTGAAATGGCTATGCACAGCAGCTGACTTGGGAGTTGAAAGGAGCACAAACCCACAAGAAAAGGACATGGTTCGGATAATTGAAGCCACTCCCCGCCAAGGGGAACCTCAGCGCTGTCCACCTGTAAGTGCGGAGAAGGACAGACCTCTGCGCAGAGCCGCCTCAGGCCGGCATGGGTCCAACCTCCGCCGCTCCTCTCCATAGCAAAGGGAACCCAGGCCTCAGAAGCCCAGGGCATGTGGAACCAGGTCACAGGACACCCACTGGGCACCAAGCTTTCTACCTCCTCGTGTTAGGTATTAATTTCATAATAAGAGAGAGAGACCTGTTAAAAACTAAATGAAGATGCCTTTCTAACACCAAATAGAATTTTTGTTGAACGTTCTGTTTTTCACATTCTGGGTTGCAAAGCGTAAACCTGACTTCAGCACTTTTCAGGAAGGGAGGCAGATACATTGTGATAAGATTTTACTTCATTCTGCACTTAAATAACCTCAGTTAGCAATCAAATCTTCAAAAATTCTAAGAAAAACAGTGAAAGTTATTTTTAGCATTTGGTTTATTTCAACTCTGCAAACTTGCCACACACACCTGCCAGACTCTCTTCCTTTCTTTCTCTCATTCATTTGCTCACTCGCCCACCAGACGCACAACAGAGGCTAGACTGTGCCTGGTGCTGGGAATGCAGGCTAGGACACAGCCCACCCTCCCCCGAAAGGACACAGGAGAGCCGGCGCCAGTTCTCAAGAGCCAACTCCACAGGCAGGGGGAGAGCCCTGAGGAGGGGCTTCTGAGCAAGGCACCAGTCCCTGGGCCTGGGCTGGGTCTTCTGAAAGCACAGAGGGACCACGGGGTAATGCAGGGGTGACTGGGCGAGTCACCGGCCACCCTCCCCCGGGCAGGAAGGGCACCTTCGCTGGGCGAGCCAAGGCAGGACGCCTCACGCAGGACTCCTCAATCACTGAGGTTTTTGTATGCCCAGGATTCACATACACTCTGCTCAGATAACACACTCTAAGAACAGTCCACACGAGAGAGGCACAGACAGGCACTCAGAGCTACAGTCGCTCTGGCTGCCCAAGCTCAGTGGTGACAAGCAGACCAGAAGACAGACAATCTGCCAGTCACAGTGACGGGCGAGTGGCCAGTCAAGAGGAGAGCAGTGCTAGCTAAAGACAGCGCAGCCCAAGTTCCCAGGCATACGGGTCTACCTAGAAGAGAACACCTCCCACCCACACCCTGGAAGATCCAGAGCCTGCGGCCACGAGGAAATGCTCGGGGCTCCCGGGACCGCGCCGTATTACTGCGAGCCCTTAACACAGTCCCCTGGTAGGCCTGAACCAACTCCACAAGTCCTTAAAGCAGAAGGCTTCCTGCAGTTGGCAGAGGCTGTCAAAGATTCAAAGCCTGGCAGGTCTGAAGACAGAAGGGCCAGGAACAAAAGACACTGGTGCCTTAAAGGAGCTGAGAGAGGCCCCAGCTGGAGGCCAGCAAGAAACCAGGGACCTCAGTCCTAGGAGCCCGAGAGAGAATCACGCCATGACAGGAGTGAGCTCGCAGAGGGCTCCTGAGCCCCAGCGGAGGATGCACTGGGCAACCCAGGACTTCAGCCCAGCGAGCACCAGAGTGGAGAAACCAGCCTCCAGCCCACCCTCCGACCCACAGAGCCTGTGAGAAGGTCGGCAAGAGCGGCGGGCAGCCCGGAGCCTGGATGTGTGTTACACAGCAGCAGCACACTAGGCTCAGCATCAGACATCACACGTGCAGTGCACTGTGGGTGAGTGTCTCAGGCTCCTGTCTCGATTACAGAGCCCACCCACCTCCCCTTCCTCCGCTGCCAGACGCCCTGCGCAGCCTTCAGAGCAGAGGAACCCTGCCGGGCCAGCTGGAGCCTTCTAGACAGGCCGGCAACTGTTCCCAGCAGGCACTGTGGCTTCCAACGACCCGGCGGCTCCCGGGTTCAGTCAGCCCTCCTCCCACACCCCATAAGCCCACGTTCTGGCTGCGTCATCAAAACCAGGTTTGTGAACTCGAATATCACAGGTTTGTGTCTGCCTGTTTACGGCAAACCTTTTACTCCACAACCAAAAAAGCCAAAGCTTAAACCAGAATCATCTTAACAACAGCATTTTTCAAGGATGACTGCTACCTCTCCTTCCATTCAGGCTAGCCCACTTAAAACGGGGACCAAAATTTAAAATTAAATGGCAAACAAAAGGAAAGTCTGACACTTTACTTTGACAAATCTTCAATTATGAAATTTCTTTAACTTCATAACACTGAAGACTTCCTTTTAGGAACACACACCCCCACCACGTGTCATGTCTCAGCAGCTGCAGTGGCCCGGACTTGGCGAGACTTTTCCATCCCACCCTGCCTTCCACACAGGAGCAATCGGGAAGACTTTTTACAAAACCATCTGAGAGCCCCCCATTTCAAAGGCCCCCTTGTCAGCCAGTGTAACAAGCTGCCCCTCCACTTCCAGGGCTCTGTCTTGCCCCATCCTCCTTGGCAGCCCCTTCCCTGAGGGTCAGCCCGTCCTTGTTCACCAGCGACCAGGCGCCACTCTCCCCGAGCGTCACAGCCAGCACCCTGAGCAAGATTTCAATTTCACTCTGCTGAGAGACCAGCCTTGGTGTGAGGGGCAGGAAGAGCTATGTGACTGGCACGCAGGTGAGTGCCTGCGTGGCAGCAGCAAACGCATGCCCAACGCATCACCCTTGCTGCACTCCACAACCAAGGGCCTCTGGGGATGAACACTGGAAAAACCAGGCCCAGGTGTGCCACCTTTCAAGGCAGATCTCCAAATACCATTCCTGAGAGTCCCAGCACGTTCAGAGGACGACACCAGGATGAGACAAAGGCAGGAGAGCAGAGACAGCCCAGGGTCCATGGCAGTCGTGCTGGGCCTGCCCCTGTGTCCTCCCACCTGTCCCCTAAGGATGCAACAGGGGAGGCCGCTTGCTGGACCACAGGCCGGGCCAGAGGGAGGGGCGAGGTCGTGACCTCCTCCAGGCGCTGACTCAGGACAGTGGGAAGAAGGGAACAGACCCGGGGCAGAAGGAATCCGGGCCAAGCCCCGCGGGAGCGGCTGGACACCCCCATGAAGGACACCTGTTGGTGTCTCGGACACTCAGGCCGAGTGAATTCTCTTTCGGGGAACAGAAGACCTTTAAAAATGAAACATCCAGGGACCTGAGGGGAGGCTGCTGGGTGACCCCGCACATGCGGGCAGGCCTGAGAGGGCAACCTTGGAGCCCGAGCCTGGGCAGGACCCAATGGCAGGCTCGCCAGGCCTCCTCTCTCATCCCAGGACCTCCTTCCTAGGGGCCCACAGAGCACCGGGGGGATGTGAGAGCGGAACTGGGGCCCACACCCTGACTTGCTATGTAGGACTTTTCTTTACCTTGAAACTGAGAAGGTTTCTGAAGCTGCTGAGGCTGACCTGGGCAAAGTTCAGCGGGGTAGACAGAGGCCAGGTCACAGGGGCCCTGAATCCGTCCACCATCTGCCTGCATCCCCAGGTCAGCAGCCCAGACAGAGCACCCCTCCCACTGCCCACACGGTTCCCCAAAGACTGAGATTCAACCAAAGAAACAGACTAAGAACTAGAGGCAACAGCAGCTGCAAGAGAAGCATGTGACCTTCTCTACACTGAAGTTCTCACCCTCATTCCCATCCACTTTCACATGCTTTTTCTTCATCTTTCTAGACAATGGAGACAGGCTGGCCATCTCTCAAGGCAGCCGTCAGGCTGAGTTCCCAAGGGCAGAAAGCTCCCCAAGAAAGAAGGGATGGTGCCGGCTGCTACAGGGGCTGCCAGGCAGAGGCCCAATGGGGTTTAGCGGAGGCCACTCAAACTCCTGCCACACCAGCAAGTGTGAACCCTTTCTGCAGGGCTGCAGACACCATCCTTCCAGAAATGCTGTCCGGCAACTTCTCATCAACAAGAGTCTCGTATGCTGGGTGAACAGCAGCTCTCTGACCTCAGTTCCTTTTCTTTCTAAGCCACAGGGGAGAGGTGTTCTGGTGGCCTTCCTCATCTCTCCAGAAAAGCTGGTAGCCAGGAGCAAGCTCCAGACACAGTTCTTTCTCCACACCAAAAGGTGAGTTCCCAAAAGCCCAGCAGGCCGGCGGACATGACTGACCATCAGGGAACCCCCCAGCTGGACCACTGCTGGGGTGCACTCCGCCTCCTCTCTGCCCTTCTAAAGCGGCAGTCGGCTAAAATTCAGAGCAGGGAACCAGGCGCTGGACACTCGCCCTTCCAGGCACAGCTGGGCAATCCGAGCAGTCTCCACCTCTAGGCAGGGATGGAAGAGAGTGGACAGACCCAGGGCCACCCACAGAGTCCGGCGAGGAAGGGGTAAAAAACCCACCTATTTAAGGGACTGAAAGGCAGAACTCCTGGTGCCTTGGGAGCCCACTCTTCAGCCCTGCACCTTGCAGAGCTGAGTTGTAACGGACTGGTGGGGGTGGAGGAAGCAGGCCCCCGGGAGCGGAGACCCCAGAAGAGCCTGGAGTGGCAAGCAGGGTGTCCGCTCTGCCTCTAACCTAAGGGGAGCGAGGGAGGTGCGCAGAGTGGGCCCTGACTGAACCTCACTAGAGAGGACGACAACCCACGAGAGGGGCCCCCGAGTCAGTGTCCTAGGGCCGTATCCCATGCCAACCCCTCCCCCAGACGCCAGCACAGCACCTGACAGGTCGTGGGCTCCTTAAGAAAAGCGACAGGAATTCATACAGCCAAGCTTACTAGAAACTACAGGCAAAGACACCGCTTGCAGAGCCTGAGCAGGTCCCACAAGAGCATCACACCAAAAGCTCTACAGGTGAAGACCACACATCCTCCTATTTTCCTAGGACTCAGACTTAGTCAATTCCAGGGGAGACAGACTGGAAATCTACAGCCACCCCCCACCACCTCTGCTCAGAAAGTTCCACAAGTAGCAACTGGAGGGAGACAGCAAGAGGAGGTGGGACTCCTACTTGGGGCTGAAGTACTAGCTCAAACTGAAAGTCGATCAGTCGTGTCAGACTCTCTGCCACCCTGTGGACTATACAATCCATGGAATTCTACAGGCCGGAATACTAGAGTGGGTAGCCTTTCCCTTCTCCAGGAGATCTTCCCAACCCAGGGATAGAACCCAGGTCTCCTGCACTGTAAGCAGATTCTTGACCAGCTGAGCCACCAGGGAAACTAAAGAATACTGGATTGGGTAGCCTATCCCTTCTCCAGTGGATTTTTCTGACCCAGGAATTGAATCGGGGTCTCCTGCACTGCAGGCAGATTCTTTACCAGCTGAAATACTAGGGAAGCCCTAACTCAAAGGCTTCAGGAATTTCTGAAAGTAACTTGCTTCCAACCCACACCAGGTGAAACAAGCTGCAGAAAGAGCAGCTATTACTGTGTATCACACATGCTTTAAAGTAGTATCAACTTAGGTTTCACAACACACTTTAGAAGAAAATAAACAGACCTAGGAGACAGACAGACATACAGTTACTTTTACAAATAATCCAAATACCAAGCAACTCTGGGAATTTCTAAAACTAATGTTTTACAACCTTAACACCCTGAAAGATCCTTAGGCGACCTTTAAATCAGCTCCTAACTGTACAAAAAAGTTTATAACTTAAATCCTAAAATGCTGATTAAAAAAAAAAAAAACTCTGCCTACGGATACCTGGTTTCCAGGTGCTCAGAAGAGCGCAGGAAGGGCTAGGTGAGTAGCACTCACACTTCAGACAGCCTCACCTGGGGCAGCTCCCCCCACACACCCACCTTCCTCACAGGCCCCGGCCTCTGTAACTGCTCTAACCAACCGTAAAAGGAGCTTCTAATCCCCATTAGGCTGATGTGGAAATGCTTAAAAGAGATGACACTTCCCAGAGAATAACCAATAGCTACAAACGTTTTTTACTTTTTCTGAACACTACTATTTAAAAAAAAAAAAAAAAAAACTGCAGAAGACGCTATTTGGCAATTTCGGCACAAAATTAGACCACAATATGCAAGCCCCTTCAGGAGAAAGTCGTTTCTAAATTCGCTGTTGGTTAAACTGTATCGCTACCGAAAAATCTAGTCCTGTTCTAAATGGATTTTCGCGGGGGGTAAAAAAGTTAACATTTAACCAACATTTGCCTTCAACTTGATTCAAGTTCCCGACAATACTAAAAAGCCTCTGCAAGTTAACATAAAACACCCCTCGGCATCCCACCTGACAAAGAGGTCCCTAACCTGGCGGGGGCGGGGGTAGAAAGTATGCGACCTTCTTTCCAGTTTACTAAGCGGCTTCAGTCGTGTCCGACTCTGCGACCTCATGGACTGTAGCCCGCCAGGTTCCTCNTTCTAAATTCGCTGTTGGTTAAACTGTATCGCTACCGAAAAATCTAGTCCTGTTCTAAATGGATTTTCGCGGGGGGTAAAAAAGTTAACATTTAACCAACATTTGCCTTCAACTTGATTCAAGTTCCCGACAATACTAAAAAGCCTCTGCAAGTTAACATAAAACACCCCTCGGCATCCCACCTGACAAAGAGGTCCCTAACCTGGCGGGGGCGGGGGTAGAAAGTATGCGACCTTCTTTCCCGTTTACTAAGCGGCTTCAGTCGTGTCCGACTCTGCGACCTCATGGACTGTAGCCCGCCAGGTTCCTCTGTCTATGGGGATTCTCCAAGCAATACTAGAGCGGGTTGCTGTTTCCTTCTCCACCTTTCCAGTTTAGCCAGCGAGAAAAGGAAAACACCTGCATGCACAGAACGCAGTGGGCCCTTTTCTGCACCGTTAGTTCTAGAATCTCCACACACCGCTCGTTTATACTTTGAATATGAAAATAAACTAAAAAAGCTCCTCGCAGAGCTGGACCTCGGCCTCCAACACCCACCCTCCAAACGAGGTGAGAGCGCCGGGTGGGGACGTCCGACTGCCCGCGACGCAGCCCCGGGAGGCCCCTCGCGGCCGAGGCCTCCCCCTCTCGGGCCCCCGCCGCGCACTCACCCCTGGATGCCCGGGCTGTACGCGCGGCTCTTCCACGGCGTGCCGGGCCGCGGCGCCTGGGGCCCGGGGCCGCCCCCTCCGCTGAGCGCGGCCGCGCGGCTGCCGGACAGCAGGTAGTTGAGGCCGTACGTGCTGGCCTTGTTCTCGCGTTTCCGGCGGCCCGGGTGGAACTGGTGCTGCGGCGGCGGGGAGCCGGCGGGCGCGGGCCCGCGCGGCCCGGTGTGCCCGTTGGGGGCGCTCGGGGGGCCGTCCGCGAAGTGGAAGAAGGCGCCGCCGCCGCGGCCACCGCCCGCCCGGCCGAGCGACGCGCTGCTGGAGGACGAGGAGGAGCAGCCGGGGCTCTCGGTGCCCGACTCGGCGTTGGACGAGGAGGACGACGACGAGGACGAGGACGACAGCGACGGCGACTTGTGCAGGCGCCGGGCNCTTGGGGACCGCGGGGTGGGGAGGTCGGACGACTGAGTGCCTAAGAGCATGGCGCTCGTGGGCGTGGGTGCTGAAATGTCCTGTCACCGAGCTGGAGGAGGTTGTATTCATTCCTCTCGTTTTTCTTCTCCTGCTAAGTGATGAATGAAGTCTGACCTCTGACCGTGGCTTTCCTTAGAAAAAGCCATGGGGATCTCACATCTAGGGGAACAGGCAGCCCTCTGTGCTTCCCCCTTGCAGACCTGCGTCAGCAACCGCTTGGCCTTCCCGTTTGCCCCGCTTCTGCCCACACTGTTCAAAGTACATCTCGTTGTCCTCGCTTCTGGTCCCTTGTGGAATCGTGTCTTCTGCCTGCTGCGGTGCGTCGCCTGTCCTCTTGTTTGAGTGCAGAGATGTCTCCATGGAACCACTCACAGACTGTGCCGCGCCGGCAGTGGGAGAAGGAGCCTCTCTGCCTGGGGCTGGGTGCCAGGGCCCCGGGCTGGGGAGGTGCTGCTGCCAGGCGCCCCCTTCGGAACCAGCCAGCCCTCGCTATCTTTGGTTCAGATTTAGCCAATGTTGGAAGCCATGTAATCATGCCAGCTCAGCTTCTGCAGGCGAAAATCCTCCTCCTGGAATGGGTCATCTGTTCTCTTGAATAGCTGTATTAGCTGTGAAATGACAGTTTGGTACCCAACTTAATACTGTCTCTGCTCTTTAAAAAATTCACTGGCTTGGATTTCATAACTATGTACAGCAGCCATGTACCAGGTATTTACTAAATAGATACTGAAACAAATGCAAAAATTAATTTGGCTAATTAATGTACTAAGGTACTAAAAATTGAAAAGTCATTACCTTTTGAATGAGTTTGAACTCTTACTAGAGAATGATTATAAGAAATGTCTTTTCTCATTTTTCAGTGAACCTTATTTTCTAATACTTAGATTAAAAGTACATTTTAAAATAATGCCTCAGAGGCTTGTTTTCCAGTAGTTCCTTAATTAAAATTCACCAGAAACTCTGGTCTCACCATTTTCATCTTTCTTAAAATAGCCAGGAAGGGCATCAGTTCAGGACTTGCTCCATGTGTTGTCAGTTTGAGAGTCTTCCGCCCTGACTGTTGAAGCCGTGTGTGGCCTGCATGGCCTGTCGCCAGGGCGGGAGTGTGGCAGAGGCCGCCTCGCAGGCACGGCGTGAGCTGCCTCTAGTTCCTCACCTGCCAGCAAGACTTCCCCGCCATGTCCCAGCTGGTGGCACCTCTCCAGAGACTAGAGCCGCCCCACACACAGCCATCCCCGGCTCCGCTCCTCGTGCATGGCGCCTTTAGATCCTGTGGTGGGCGGCAAGGACACCCGGGTCTCCTCAGCTGAGGTGAGGCCTGTGTTGTGCAGAGGTTTCTGGAGGCGATTCTCCGCCTGGTGTCTGCAGAGGCACAGTCAGGCCTCACACCCCATGACCCTCTGTGGCTCTTGCTGCCTCCCCACGGTGCCTTGTGGCCAGCTTCTAATTCATGTGTCCTTTGGAGGAACTTGACCCATTTGAAATTGAAATATAAACTTCATATAGACAACTGTCTCTTCATCAGCCAGCTTAGAGGTGTACTGTTATGAAACGTGCCGTGAAGAAAGAAAAATACTTAAATCTGAATTGGTTTGATGCTCAGCCATTGATTGAAAGATGCATCCCAATTTTATTTATTTATTTATGTTTTACTTTATTTTACTTTACAGTGCAGTCATTGGTTTTGGCATACATTGACATGAATCTGCTACGGGTGTACATGAGCTCCCAAACATGAACCCCCTCTCCCACTTCCCACCCCACATCATCCCTCCGGATCCTCCTTGTGCACTAGCCCCAAGCATCCTGCATCCTACATCGAACATAGACTGGCGATTCGTTTCTTTCATGATAGTATACATGTTTCAATGCCATTCTCCCAAATCATCCCACCCTCTCCCTCTCGCTCAGAGTCCAAAAGTCCGCTCTACACATCTGTGTCTCTTTTGCTGTCTTGCATACAGGGTCATCATTACCATCTTTCTAAATTCCGTATATATGCATTAATATACTGTATTGGTGTTTTTCTTTCTGGCCTACTTCGCTCTGTGTAATCGGCTCCAGTTTCATCCATCACATTAGAACTGATTCAAATGTATTCTTTTTAATGGCTGAGTAATACTCCATTGTGTATATGTACCACANCCAAATCATCCCACCCTCTCCCTCTCCCTCAGAGTCCAAAAGTCCGCTCTACACATCTGTGTCTCTTTTGCTGTCTTGCATACAGGGTCATCATTACCATCTTTCTAAATTCCGTATATATGCATTAGTATACTGTATTGGTGTTTTTCTTTCTGGCCTACTTCGCTCTGTGTAATCGGCTCCAGTTTCATCCATCACATTAGAACTGATTCAAATGTATTCTTTTTAATGGCTGAGTAATACTCCATTGTGTATATGTACCACAGCTTTCTTATCCATTCATATGCTGATGGACATCTAGGTTGTTTCCATGTCCTGGCTATTATAAACAGTGCTGTGATGAACATTGGGGTACATCCCAATTTTAGACACATTGAAATGTTAAGGGAAAAAAGTACTTTTTTGTGATAATGGAAGAATAATAGTCTTTGCCCAATTACAAGTTACATCAGTTACTTGGAAAATGCTCTAATCAGGCACCATTGTTTACCAGGGTCTTGTTGAGCTATTAAGTCACAGTTTTGTGAATGTAGCAGTATGTATGTATATAAATTATATCAAGAACCATTACGCTTACTTTTAACAGTTGTTGTTGCATGGTGTCTGACTCTTGGTGACCCCAAGGACTGTAGCCTGCCAGGCTCCTCTGCCCATGGGATTTCCCAGGCAAGAACACCGAAGTGGGTTGCCATTTCCTATTCCACTTTCTGTGTTGTATTTAGTGTTATTTCCGGATGTTAAATACAATTAGTGGTGTAATGAGCACACTCATGGGTGAACTTGTATGTGCTTCCTCAGTTGTGTTTCCTCCAAAATGCATCTTTTTTCCTTGTCACTTTTTAAACATTATTATTATTTTTTAATTATACACAATTTAAGTTATCTTTTGGCCACACCATGGGGCATGCAGGGTCTTTGTTCCCCAGTCAGGGATCCAAACCCATGCCCCCTGCAATGGAAACTTAAGAGTCTTAACCACTGGACACCGAGGGAGTCCTGCTTACTTTTCAGTGTATACGCCGATGAGTGCATTCTGATAAATTCACTTTTCAGTGTATACGCAGATGAGTACATTCCAATAAATTCACTTTTCAGTGTATACGCAGATGAGTGCATTCCAATAAACCCCCAATTCCAGCAGCACCCAGCTGTCTAGGGTAGGAGGTGGCTACTCTTGCCAGCTTGTCGATCACCTGGAGGAGGAAGCCCAGTGGCCTTGGCTTGTGGCTTCTTGGACCTTTCCCTGAGTTACGTGAACACAGAGTGTGAGTGCGTGTGTGTGCACGCCAGAGCCCAGGTGTTTCAGGCTCAGTGAGGGAACCTTCGTTCAGTCAGATCAGTGATCAGCTGACCCAAGAGTGTGAGGTTCAGCCTGAGAGTGCCTTGGTCTTTCTGAACAAATCCTTCCTGTTTCTGCCACTAGCAGTGGACAGTTTACGTGCCCATGTTTTTGGATAGAATTTCTCTGTGATGACTCAGCTGTCTCAGTCTTCGGGATTGTCGTGTTTGTGGTAGAGTCTGGAAGTCTGAGATAACGCCCTTTGATTTTTCCTGTGTCTGATATTTTCATTTAAAACTTTAGCTCTGCCTCTGTATTACGTTTTAGCTACTGTGTCAGGATTCAGTTTGCAGAGAGGGAAAGTCAGAGTGATGGTTCCCTGACCCCATAGTGCCAGGACCGGGGAAGGGGCAGGCGGAAGGGCTGCGGGTGCGCCACCCTTAAACTCTGAGAAGGCCCCCGGGGCTTCTGTCGGGGCTTGCTGGTACCTGTGGGAGCAGGAGGTCCCTGATTTTTTAAGCGCCTGGGCCCTCCAAGTTACTGTCGCTCCGGCTGGTTTTGCGATCCCGCTTCTCTGATTCATGACAGAGGAGATGGTCCTGTGACGGTCACAGCATAGAAATTTCCTTGAGAGAGGTGGGAACGGGTGACGTGGGCTCCGGGAGACACGATGAGTAAACTGCATGCTGGTGCAAGACTTGAGTGTGGTGGTTACGCAGAGGTCTTGTCAGCTGTGAGACTCCTTAGAGGTTTTGCTGCGTGAGAAGAGAAGAGCAACCACGCTCATTTTCATTCTTGAGTAGAAAAGATCTAACCTCTTCCTGGCCACAGTTCTGTAAACCCCTTTGGAGAACTGAAGGGGCGTGTGTGTTCACTCTCAGACGCGGTGATGGTCAGAAGGCCCTGCCGTGTGTCCTGGTGTGGTCGGTAGCACTCTGTGTGGGAGTGTGCTGTCCCGACCATCACAGGTTGTTTCTCAGGCTGGGTGATGCTTGTGGTGTCAGTCCAGTCGCTCAGTCGTGTCTGACTTTGCGACCCCGTGGACTGCAGCACGCCAGGCTTCCCTGTCCATCACCAATTCCCAGAGCTTGCTGATGCTAAGTCACTTCAGTCGTGTCCGACTCTGTGCGACCCCATAGACGGCAGCCCACCAGGCTCTGCCGTCCCTGGGATTCTCCAAGAAAGAACACTGGAGTGGGTTGCCATTTCCTTCTCCAATGCATGAAAGTGAAAAGTGAAAGCGAAGTCGCTCAGTTGTGTCCGACTCTTCTCGACCCCATGGACTGCAGCCCACCAGGCTCCGCCGTCCATGGGATTCCCCAGGCAAGAGTATTGGAGTGGGGTGCCACTGCCTTCTCCATCCCGGAGCTTTCGTAAACTCATGTCCATATTGAATAGCAGCATCCCAGCTGTTTTATTTAGCACCGTGTACCTTTTCCTAGGATACTTGGCCGTTTAGGTGACTTGTACTCACGCATTGAGTTATCCAGTGCAGGAGTCAAAGACACCTTCTGGAAGCTCGATTTTGATGATGTTGTATAGGGAAGGCCAGGTCTTCAGTGATGAGGTCATCGGCAAACTATGTATTTGATCAAAACTTGATTGATCCCACACATATTGATGGAGTGCCTGCCACGAGCCAGTGCTGAGGCAGGCGTGAGCAGATGCCCTGTCCTGGAGGTCACACTCCCCTGGCCGGGCCAGACTCCCGGCCACCCCATGCCTAGTGAGGGCGGGGCGCTGCTCCTCCCACCCGCAGGCCTGTTAGGTGGCTCTGTCTGCCCCCAGCTCTCTCCTGCCCTGGGAGCTTCCTTCCTCTCAGGGTTCCTCCAGGAGCCTGAGCTGGAGAAGGCAGCTGCAGGGCTTTCTGATTTGTCCAGATGGTTGCTAGACCTTGTTGTGTCTTTCTGCACCAACGGGGCCTCCCATTCCAGAGCCACAGCTCTGCCTGCCTGGAGGAAGAGCCCCAGGGTAGACCGGAGCCTTCTCGTCCAGCCAGGCCTCCAGCAGGATCCCTTCTATTCCCAGAGGCAAAGCAAGCATCCTCTTCCTGACATGTGCTATAGCAGTTGTGAATTTATAGATGTGGTTTATTACGTATCTCAGACACACATTCAGTGTGTCTCACTGGTGGAACAGGACAAGGCAAGTCAACAGCCATCTGACGCCGCCGCTGGTCACATGCGGCCCGGAGGGCAGGCCCTGGGAAGCTGAGGGGTGGTGGCGTGTGGTTGTGTCTCTCACGACTGTCCTTTCCACTCTGCAGTGGCATCTGGGGGGTTGGAGTGGCCTGTCTCCTGATGCTTTCACATGTTAGATGTGTGGAATGTGAGCTCGGATTTGACCACATCGGCTCTGCTGTTCTTCCAGTCTTCCAGCTAGTTGCCTGACTCCTCCAGGCCTGTGTCCTCAGTCAGCGTCTCTGCACCTCTGTGCTCTGCTCTTATCCACAGCGCTGAGCTGCAGGAGAGCGTGTGCGCCTGGTGCTGGGGTGGGCTCACTGCTCACCAACGGACAGCTGACCCAGGGGTGCGTGTGGCCTCCTGGCAGGTGCTGGGGGCCGGGGCTGACATCCTCACTAGCAGGAGGGTCCCTGGCATGGTCACTTACCTGGCACGTCTGTTCCTGCTGATGAGCGTGCTGAGCTCGGGGAATTGTGGCTCACAGCTCTCACGACGTGCCATCTGAGCTGCTGGAAGGGTTGCGAGAAAAGGCTCAGGATGTCGTTGGCTCTCAGTCATTGTTGAGATGATAGAAGCTTTACCCTCTAAGTCTTGGAAATTTGATAGCTATTTTGGTAAAATTACTGCATTTCACTGTGGTATGACTTACTAACTTTTGTGATTGACTAAAAACTAGACTCATGGCTTAAGCAGTAGCAGGCTTGGGGTGGCATTTCACTTGAAAAATTAGACATGGTGGGCTCCAAGTTAGGTCCCCAATGGGTGGTGGCCTCGGTGATACTGCCGATGCGCCGTGAACAAGGGTGTTGAGGGTTTGCCTCCTTCTGTGTCCTGTCTGGGCTTTCAGTGGCTTCCCGTCGCTTGTAAACACCTGGGGCCGTCCCTGCAGGTGAGCTGTGTGGGGAGGCGGTCCTGTGGGCGAGAGAGCCGCAGCTGGCTGTGAGCTGGAACCGGTGGAGGGCGGGTAGCGGCCGTGTGGCCTCACCTCCATGGCTAGGCACCGGTTGGCCCCGTCAAGTCTTACCTGCTCTCAGGTAGACTGTCTTACTCACTGTTGAGCTGATGTTGATGCTATTATTGAACGAATTTCACTTCATCTTCTTTTCCTTACTGGTGATCAAACTTGGAATGGAACCAGGTAGATTTTGACTTGATACATAATTTCTGGGAGTAGGTTATTTGCTCCCTTATCTTTAATCCCATAAAGTAACTGAGGGGGGTGACATGTCCTTCCAGCAGAACGATGACCCTACTTTGCTCCCCCAAGGGACTGGCAGAGAAGTGACTCTGGGGGCTGTGTGTGAGGTGGCTTTCGGATCTGCCATCTATCCTGAAACCACTGCTTTTATTTTACATCTTTGTTAGAAGCGCTGGGGCGGGGAGGGCTGACCTGGCTGGTGTCCTGCACACCTTGGTCTCTGGCTCCCGAGTCGTGGCCTGGGCCCTTGCTGCTGATCCAGGCCATTGTCTCAGTGGGTTGGGCAGACCTGGCCGCTGAGACTCCGGCCTGCCAGGCCCCTGACGCAGGTGTCTTCTCCTGGCCTGGCCTGTCTTGGACCCCGCCGTGAGGGTGCCCCTGGGCCTGGAGCACACCCAGCTGAGGTGAGACCCCCGGGTAACTGGGGACCCTGCCCTGCCTCTGTTGGGAGCACTCTTCATCTTCTGTTTCTTAACGTCATGTCACTGACATGCTCCTTTCGGATAAGACTTCAGATGTCAGTTGGAAGCTTTGGTACGAGACGCTCTTGTTGCTCTGGGGTGCTAAGCCATGCTGCATCCCCACAGAGGGGTCACCTCACCCTGCTCTCCAGAGGAAGCAAGAAGCTGGGTTTTAAGGGGCCAGAGATGTGCCTTAGTGTCGTGCTGATCTGATTACAGAACGAGATGTGTGGTTACATCTAATGGTAACTCTAGTGTGTTTCTCTTTTGTCCGCTAGACTTCACGAGGAAATAATTGACTTTTATAACTTCATGTCCCCTTGTCCTGAAGAAGCTGCCATGAGAAGAGAAGTGGTGAGGAGGATCGAGACCGTGGTCAAGGACCTCTGGCCGACGGCTGACGTGGGTATATGCGCCGTGTGCCATGCCACTGCAGGCACCATGTGTCTGCAGGCCTGCGCAGACCCGGTGGGCTGGTCCCCCGCTGTGGTGCTGGGAGGGTGGCAGCCTCACCTGGAGCTTGTTAGAGAGGCCCGCGCCTCTGCCGAGGGGGACCCTGGGAACCCGGGCTGGGGGTAGGGCTCTGCTCAGCTTGCCGCCCCCCACCCTCACTGGTGGTTCTGAGCTTCTGATGTCTTCAAGTGTGAGGACCGTCTGCCTTGGGAAATTCTTTTTTGGAATCTTGTGATTATTTTCTTTGTTTGTAATTTACCCCAAGATAAGTTTACCCCTTCCTGCATCAGACTGCATAGCAGGGTTCCATTGTGTGAACCCTGGAAGTGTTTGCTCGCGAATTGCTTCCCCAGTGAGTGAACCACATGTGCTCATGGAGGCGCGCTCCGTGGGCCCTGGGCACGTGGGGGGCAGTGGGAGGCGGCCCTCTGGTGCCCTGGCATCCCCGCCCCCACTGCCGCAGTTTCGTCACTGCCCTTGGGTGCCCTGGGGCAAAGCCCTGTGCTATCCACAGCCTGGACACCAGTGCTGCATGGCTCTGGGGGGCCGCCAGGGGCTGTTTCGTCCTTTGATTCTGAGCTTTGGAGAGTTCTTTTGGGGCAGGCTTTTAACTTAAGGCTTGAGAGGATGCTCTTCTGTCAGTGGGCCCCCAGGCAGGAGCCAAGTGAGCAGTGGTGGCGGGTGCTGCCCGCTTGTCCTGGGTCTAAGCCGCACGCCCTCTGTTGTAGGTGCAGATATTCGGCAGCTTCAGCACTGGTCTCTACCTTCCCACCAGGTGAGCGCCCACTCCGCACAGATGAGGGCGTGGTGGACGAAGCTGGGGCTGAGGGGCGGCATCTGTGTGCGTGCTGAAGGCTGAAAGCAGCTTTCTTGTGTGCAAATCTGAGGTTGGAAATGCAAACTAAAGGGAACGGCCGCAGAGCACAGGGGGCAAGTTGCAGGGAGCAAACGTTTACTTTGTCGTTTCAGTCCCTGATCCCTTTGCCTTTCCTCTTGCACTGACGGGGATGGGCCGCAGAAGCGATGAGAAAGGAGGGGGCGGGGAGATGGGCGCTGTGGGGCAAGTGCGGCAGAACCAGACTGAGCTCTCTGGATGCTTCTGAAAAGTTGCCTTTACATCTTAATGAAACTTCAAGCAAAACTGCATTTGAATAGGATTTTGTGAGGATTTTTAATTGATAGAAAAACATCAAACAGGTGTTTGCATTTTAAAGCCATTCCCCAGCGTTTCCTCATAAAGAGTTTTTTAATGTGCATCATTATATTAAAAACTTGCATTCTCCTAAGCCAGTTCAGTCCTCAGAGACTGAAGAGACTGCAGCCTCGGGGGTTTTGGGGTGCCATTGGCGAGGCTGGTGGGGAGCTGGATCCACCGCAGGTGTCTGGGTCTACTCAGATGGGAGGGCCGGGCCTCCGCAGTCCCTTCGTGGTGCGGCGACTCGGTCAGCGTCTGCTCTCCACCTGTGTTACAAGTAGTTTACAAACTTCCTTTTCTCTCACTAAGGGGGAGAGGCTGGTGGGATGATGTCGGCCCTGGAAGCACTGTGGGCCTGCAGCCAGTGTGTTGCCGTGCAGACAGGGGAGCAGGGGTTCACGCTCGCTTCTCTCCTATCCAGTGACATCGACCTAGTGGTCTTTGGGAAGTGGGAGCGCCCCCCACTGCAGCTGCTGGAGCAGGCCCTGCGGAAGCACAACGTGGCCGAGCCGGGCTCCATCAAGGTCTTGGACAAGGCAACGGTGAGTGCCACTGCTGGGTGCCCCGCCCAAGCAGGGGCTGCACGGCCACCCGGTGCAGCCTGTGGGATTGGCTGGCGTGGTTTGCGGCGGGCACTGGTTCTATTTGAAGACTGCTCCACTCCTCGTGTGAATGCCCTTGTGTTGTTTTGTAGTTAGGGTCTCTAGCTGACAACATGCTCAGAGACCGTCTGAAGTACACGTTGGACTGCGAACACTGAATTCTCCCTGCACTAAAGTACATGGCCGGGGCATCCTTTGTGAAGCTGCGCAAGGAGGGGATAATCAGACCCAAAGCAGGGCACACTTAGAGGCTGCCCTCAGTGGAGAGTGAGGCCCAGTGATCAGACCATGGCATTTATTACATGGAAAAAGCTTACCATTTGCCAAGTTACACTTCAGAAAGAAAAACTTGCCTGGTCCTTTCCTGTTCCAAAAATGTCCACATATGAAAAAACATACTTCCCTCAGGCAGAAGGTAGGTGACCAGGCCTCTCTGCTGTGTGTGTCAGGGTCTGTCCAAGCCCAGAGTTCCCCACAGCCCAGGAGCCCTGTGTCAGTGGCCTGCTCCGTGATGCGCCTCAGTCTTGGCCCCGCCCCTCTGTGGCTCTGTCCCTGGTGCCGGGTTGCTGCTGGTCTCTGAGCAGGCATTGGTGTTTACATACAGAGCAGCCAAGGGGGCTCAGCCTGACTGTCCTGAGCAGCCCTCAGAATGTGAGTTTGGCAGTGTTACTACTAGTTCCCAGGATCGGGGGTTCATCCTATACGTATGGGGTGTGTGTGTGTGTAAACTTTTGTGTTTAAGGAGAAAACTCTCTGTATAACTTGGGAAACATTTTGATACCTGACCATAAACAACATTGCCTATTAAAGCAAGTTTCCTAAATTAAATCTCTGCAGGTACCAATTATAAAACTGACAGACCAGGAAACAGAAGTTAAAGTCGACATCAGCTTTAACATGGAGACCGGGGTGCGGGCAGCGGAGTTCATCAAGAATTACATGAAGGTGCTGTCACCGCAAGTTAGCACGATGCAGATAAGGGCTTGTTAAGTTGGCTGACGTTTCCCTTTTAAATGTTGAAACCTTTAAACTGTTGATAATCTTTAATGAGAGAGATGGTTATAGATGGATTTACCTTAGAGTGTTATTTCTTTGGAATTACATAGCTGTTTCTCAGCTTTGCCTTCCTTTCCTAATAGTTTTAGACACTTGTGCATCATTATAGAGATCCTTCTAGTTACTACACAGTGACCTACCCTGCAGCTCGTTGTGCCTGATTTGCAAGTTGAGTACATCAAATGGAGCATAGGTTTGCTTTCTCTGGGGTCGGGGGGAGGTCTCAGTGCCTCAGGATGGGAGGTATTCCTTGAGCTGAGGGACTCTGGACTCTGACCAGGTGTGCGGTGCAGTTAAACGGCGCGTCCTTCCCCGTTCAGAGAGCTGCGTTGTCTGGACCCTGCCTCTGCCCCCAGTTTGAGGCCTTGCTCCTTGGGAGCCGCTCACTCTGCAGTCAGGCTTGTCCGCAGAGTCCCCTCTGCCGCAGCGGAGCTGGAGTGCGATGGAGGCGGCCGGGCCCCTGCACCCCTCCGCAGATCCAGTCGCCCTGCGGCTCCTTGTTCCCACGCCCTGCTCTCCACCCTTGCCCTGTGTTTGGCAGGGTTGCGTCCTGCTGGCTTTCTGCCTCGTGAGCTGCCCACCCCACTGCTTGTCTCATGGATGCCCCTGAGTGTAGGCGTTTTGCCTGCTGGTTCTGGGACCTTCCCTCGCCCACGGCTGCACCCACAGAGCCCTGTGATCAGCGCCTGAGAGGGGGCAGGGACTTGGAGGAAGCACCTGTTCACTCCCTGCGCCTCTGGGCCTGGGGTCTCCATGCAGGCCTCCCGCCTCAGCCGCACTAAACCGTCATCTGGGGAGGCGCCTCCAGCAGGGCCCTGGTGAGCCCCTCATAGATCTCTTCTCAGGCCCGCAGGGGTGAGGAGGCCTGGCCTTGAGCCTCCCGAGGAACAGGACGAGGAAGTGAGCTTCCTGTCTGTGCGTGGAGTCTGCCCAGTGTGGACTCTTCAAAGCCACAATAACTAACCAGATGCTGTCTTTCTTTTGGAATTTGCAGAAATATTCATTGCTGCCTTACTTGATTTTAGTACTGAAACAGTTCCTCCTGCAGAGGGATCTGAATGAAGTTTTTACAGGCGGGATTAGTTCGTACAGCCTCATTTTAATGGCTATTAGCTTTCTGCAGGTAAGTACACTTTGTCTCAAGAACCCTTGACCTTGAGGCTGATGTGGGGGTCATTGTTCCCTGGTGTTCTGACCAGTTGCTTCTCGGCTTCCAGGTTTTTGCTGTCCCTGCACAGCTCTGTTTTGATGTAGTAGAAATTGACTTCTAATCTTGATGATGAAACTTTTGACCAATACTTTTTTCCTTTGCGCCTGTTTCGTGTGTGTGTGTGTGTGTGTGTCTATTGTAACTGTTAGAGGGCTTATCTCATTTTATCAATCAAGTACATATTGACCTAACCCTGAAGAAACATTATGTTTAGAAAAATTGAAAGACATGCCTTAAGAGACAGTGGAAACCTTTTCTTGGTTCTTGACTGTCAATTTATACTGAAAAATTTGTCTCAGAAAAAAAGTTGAGTCCCACATACGGGGAGAAAATATGAGAGCTTTTTCCTGAGTGATGAGAAGTTGGTATTTTGTCTTTATCTGTTGCCCGTATTTTGTTGAGCAGTGTGGAAAAACCTGTCAGGAAACCTGAGCATTAAGTGCTGTGCCATGCTGATGACCTGTCCTTTCTAACACGCGGTCTCTGCATGAATCGAGGCACGGTCGCGCCGTTTACACTTGTCAGCCCCTCTGCTGCGTTCTGGCCGCGCAGCGCTGCTCCTCTGTTCTGTGTCTTTGGTTGCGCTGAGGGTTTTGTGTCGAGACTTGGGTCATTTGTTTGTCTCGGTACTGTTGGCACTGCTGATGGTGGAGCGGCTGGGCCCAGCGCCCTGCACCCTGGGGTCTCCTTGGCGCACCTCTTGGGAGGCCCCGTGAGGGCCCGCGGGCAGGTGAGGCTCTCTCTGCCGCGTCCTCACTGCGACTCCCTCACGCTGCCCTTGGAGCCCTGCTGCCCGAGGGGTCAGACCTTTTTTTTTTTTAATATAAGAACTAAGCAGGAGCTGTGTCCTTAATTTATTTCCTCCCACTTGCCTGAACTGTCCTGGCAGCCTTGCAGTGTGACCTGCCCACTCTCGTGATGCTGGGTGCCTGGCTCAGTGACACTGCGGAGGCCACCCAGGCCTGGGCGCGGCGGCCACTGTCAGCTCCACCCTCTTGGTGCCCGGTCCTTCCCGCCTCCATGCTGTGCCCGCTGCATCGTCTGGTACATGCCGGGGCTCACGGAGGTCGTGGCTCACATGCTTGCCCCGGGTAGCGCTCAGGCCAGGAGACAGAGGAGGGAGAAGGCCAGACAGCAGCAGGACCACGGCGCTGAGCCTGCGTGAGGGCTCCTGAGCCCGGATGCGCCTGCAGCCTTGGATCTGAGCTCCTCCACGGCCACTGCGCTGTGAGCGCTTTCAGCCGTCGTGCTTCTGCCGGGACTTGGACTCGATGGCCCTGCTCCTGGCCCTCACTGTCCAGCAGCGTGGCGGTGCTGTTTGCTGGTCCTGTGGGTTGGCCACATGCACCCCACCGGCAAGCTGAATGTTTGGTTTGTTTTAACTTGTTTAAATTCACAGCTTGAGGCCATCACAGTGGGCCGTGCACTCAGATTCCTGAGCCTTTTAGTGCCTCTCGGGAGGGTCAGTAGACAGGGGCTCCGCTTCAGAATAAATCCATTCGCTGCTGCAGGGACAAGTGGAGTGGAGCTGAGGCTGAGCTGTGTGCTGGCAGCGAGGCGAGTTTGCCGTAAATGCTGGCGCAGAGCTGGTGGCAGTTCAGAGTTAGGCCTTTCATTTTGAGCAGTGATGCTCTTAGGCTCACACTGCCCCCTGCTGGTTGCACTCCAGAATAACGGAATTAATACTAGAATCTATAAAATTGCCTCCACCATCTAGGTGACTCTGCATTGTACAGAATAAGGTCCACTCACCTATCACTATTCGGGAACTTGGGGCTAATCAGATGTCTGTGTAGGAATGTGTGGCTTCTGAATTTCAAAGGATTGGAGTATAATTTAAAAATTCAGATGAGCAGGTGTTCTTTCTCTTGAACACCCTTGGTTGACAAGCGATCCAGGCTCCGGTGGTGGTGGGTGGACGAGGGCCCTTGACTGCGTCCTGGGCCAGCCGTCTGAGCTCGCCACGAGTGCGGTGTCTTCAGTGCCCAGAATCCACACACACTGGGGTGCCTCGCTTTCACAGCTGCATCCGAGAATTGACGCCCGGAGAGCTGATGAGAACCTTGGGATGCTGCTTGTGGAATTTTTTGAACTCTATGGAAGAAATTTTAATTACTTGAAAACTGGTATTAGAATAAAAGAAGGAGGTGCCTATATCGCCAAAGAGGAGATCATGAAAGCCATGACCAGCGGGTACAGACCGTCGATGCTGTGCATTGAGGACCCCCTGCTGCCTGGTAAGGACCCTGCTCTGCACGAGCCCCTGTCTGCAGGCACTGTGCTCTGGTCGCCGATGCCAGCCGGGGAGCATTCACAGGCCCCCAGCCACGGGCAGTCACTGGATCTCATGTAGAGTCCTGCTACACTACCGGGGTCGGGGTTGGCACGTCAGAATTCCTTGTTAATACTTCTGAACAACTTACTGTAAAGTTGCAACTTCGTTTACTTTCTATAATCAGAGAAATGTAGAAAGTGTGAATTTAAAAAAATTCCATTTTTTCTGAATAGAAATGTATTACCTGTCCGTCATAAACTGTTTCCCAGAAGCTTGTCACATAGGAAAGTGAAGTGTGCCATAATCATAATCCCCTCCCCTTTTGCATTCTCTTCTCCAGTTTTCCACATGTAGGTATTAACATCGAGTATTGCCTCCTTATTAATTGGCATGTGTGGTCAGTCCTGTTTGATTCTTTGTAACCCCATGGACTATAGCCCACCAAGCTCCTCTGTTCATGGGATTCTCCAGGCAAGCATACTGGAGCGGTTGCCATTTCCTGCTCCAGTTAATTGGATGGCATCACATAATACAGACAGCTTTGCTGCTTGTGATTTTACTTAACAGTAAACCTGAGAGTCCTGTTCTGTACGCAGAGGAAGGTTCCAATGTAAGGCTACCTGCCTTGCAGAGCACCAAGTTAAGGTGCGTTTCCCACACCTTTCCTGACCATCTTTGAAATCTTTACCCACCTGGTAAGGCCAGGCATGTCCATTTTCACTTATTGTACTTTTCTTTAAGATGGCTGAGACTGAAACACATGGATACTTGTCAGTCCCACAGTTGTTTGTGGAGGGTTTATTGTGTGACACGCTGCTCTTTGTGGGTGATAGAGGCAGCAGGCCACAGGCCAGGTGGTGAGATGGTCCTCTCTGGGTGCAGAGCCCTTCGTGGTTTTCTGTGTGAGCTCACGCACTTGGTCCGTCTGTCCACTGCACTGTCCTCCCTGGCTTTGTAAGGTCCTCTGCAGTCAGGGAAGCCTTTCTTTGTTGACATGTTGTACTTCTGTCTCTTGCATCTGTATTTGGTATTTTTTATTATTTGTGTGTGTGCCTGTGTGCTAAGTCACTTCAGTCGTGTCTGAACTCCTCCTGACTCTATGGACTGTAGCCTGTCAGGGCTCTCTGTCCATGGAGTTCTCCAGGCAAGAATACTGGAGTGGGTTGCCATGCCCTCCTTCAGGGGGTCTTCCCGACACAGGGATCAAACCTGCATCTCTTTTATCTTTAGCACTAGTGTCACCTGGGAAGCCTTTTGTCTCTTGCATCATATTTGGTATTTTTTTAGTGTTTATCTCATGTATGTGTTTTTCAACACCTTCAGATTTATGGTTTTTGTTTTGTGGCTCCTGGGGTATGAAAGTTATTTCTTAAAAGTCTCCTGAAAGACTCTCCTCTGTGGTTGCGTGGTCTATGTGGCGCTTCCTCAGCGGTGCATTTCCCTCCCCCAGAATAGGCCTCCAGCCCTGGCGTGTCTGTGTTGGGTCAGCTGAGTGGCCGGCAGTTCCTTTGTCTTCAGTGTTTGCTGAAATGTAATTGAAATAGGAAAACCCACACAGTTATTGAGCAGCTACATGAGTAAACCTGGAAAAGAGAAAATGTTAGTGCTTAAGGATATATTTCCTAAGAAAAATACCCCCACCTGAACTTGAGGAATGAGTTACATGTAAATTGAACTTGGAAAGTCTGCTGTTCCAACGAAGTCTGCTCCTTACCTGGACTCCCTTAATGACTTTAGTGTCACTTCATTTCATTTGCTGTCTGAAAATGTGGGAGGCCGCCCCTCTGACGATGGCTCTCTTGTCTCAGGGAACGACGTGGGCCGGAGCTCCTACGGGGCCATGCAGGTGAAGCAGGTGTTTGACTACGCCTACATCGTCCTCAGCCATGCCGTGTCGCCGCTCGCCCGGTCCTACCCCAACAGAGACTCTGAAAGGTACCCCGTCCTGGGGGCCGCGGCCCCTGTCACTTGCCTCAGTGGAGTGTGCAGCCCTGTTTTAGGAGAACCTGAGAACGCTGGGAAAGGAAGGCCTTTCAGGGGTTCAGGGTGGTCATGGTGGTCAAGAGGTGAAAGGTTTTCGTTTAGAGAGCTAGGATTTTCCCAGGGTATTAGTTTGAGGGAGGTCATTTTTGGCTTTTAAAGCTGTAGAGTTTGATGCTTTTTTTCCGGCTGCCCTCAAGAGGTGGGTGTCCAGCTCTGAGGGACGCGTCCAGCCCCCAGGCCCCTCCCTGCACACTGGTCAGCCCTGAGGGACATGTCCTGCCCCTGCCCCCCTCCCTGCACACAGGTCCTTCCTGCCCCTGTTTAAGCACTCGCTTCTCTCGTATGCGCTTTTAACTGGTGAGAAGTGTTTCTTCCTGATTGCAAATTATGTGCCCTTGGAGGTGGGGCTGGGATGGAGGGAGAAGCTGAGGGGAAGTGAGAGGCAGGGGCGATGACTGTTGCAGGAGGTTGCTGAAGCTGGGCCGGTACGTCCGTCCTCAGAGGTTATGGAAGACGCGGGCTCTGAGGCCGGCACAGTGGTGGGGGCACGGGGGCTTCCGTGGCTCCTGTCCCCTAGGTGTCTGCAGGCAAAGCTTTGGGCCTGTTCTGGGCACTCTGTCTCCCCCATGTGGTGGGAAGCGGCCCCCTGTGTCACTGGGGCTTGGGGGTGGGCCTCCCTCCCTGGCAAGGACTTCAGCGGTCCTTTGTGGACAGAGGGAGGCTCCAGGCCTTGTGCATCCGTGCCCCTGCTTTTTCTGTACCGTGCAGGTTTGGATTCAAACAGCAGAAGTCAGTCATAAGATTACCTTAGCTTTCGCCAGCTTTCCCTTAGCAGAGCTCGCTGTCAGGATGTAAAGTGGCTATTGGATAGGATGGTCAGCTCCACGGCACGCTTTGTGCTGCGCTCACGCCCGCGTGCCCTTGCCCTTCCGCAGCACCTTAGGGAGGATCATCAAGGTGACTCAGGAGGTGATCGACTACCGGACGTGGATCAAGGAGAAGTGGGGCGGCAGGGTCCACGCGGCGCCAGACCCCGGTGAGAGGCCACCCTCCCGTGGCTCCGCACGTCCTGCCACGCCCGCACAGCAGCGTCTGTCTTCTAGTAACAAACCATTCACACTAAGAAAGCAGCTTGTTTCCCGTAAGAGTTTAAAGCTGTAAGGTTTAGGCCAGTGCTGTGCACACATGGCGGTTCTGAAGTTCCCAGGAGCTGCATTACACGTGGGAAGGAGCAGGGGAAATTAACTTCAGTAGTCTGTTTCATTCAGCTGAGTGCTCAGAATAATGTCATCTGAACGGGCAGTTAGCACCTAAAGCTGCTGGGTCTCTCGTGCCGTGTGCGGAGTGTGTTCACACCTGAAGTGCTTCAGGGCCAGGCTCTGTGTAACTCACAGGTGGACCTGTACACCCGTGTTGTTTCAAACATAGTTAAGTGGCTCCAGTGGCTAAGATGTAACTTAAATTGATTGACATGAAGTGAAACTAGCAGCTGGCTTTGTCGGCCTCGCGTGCATCAGGAGCAATGGGGCCTCGGGCTGAGGAGTGTGATGGCTCCACCTTCCTCCCACAGACAACAGGGTCAAGACAGCAGAGCGGATGAGCGTGTGCGAGGGGGACCAGCCTCCTCGACGAGACCCCGAGCCTCCCTTGGGCCCACGCCTGACCCTGTCCCTGCCTGGCCCCCAGCTCCGGTCGTCCGGCTCGTCTGCCTCCTCTGTGTCCTCGCTTTCCGGCAGTGACATCGTGAGTGGCGCCCTCTGAGCCAGAGGGCTGCCGGGGGTCATGGTGTACAAACTTATGGGGAGCTGAGACCAGAGTTTGGGGTGTCTCAGCTGCGATTCCATGACGTTCTTCAGTTTTGACCTGACTGGGAGGAGCCCTGGGCAGAGGGGGCAGGCCGCATCCTGGGACCCCCTGGGGCTTGCCCGTGGCTGCTCCTGTTGCTCTGAGGGGCACAAACCTTGGGTGCAGCCCTGCTCTTGTCCCCCCAGGACTCAGACACGCCGCCCTGCACGACACCTAGCGTATACCAGTTCAGCCTCCAGACGCCCACCCCCCTGCTGGCCAGCCTGCCCGCCGCCCTGCCCATGCCGAGTGGCAAACCTCAGTCCACCACGTCCAGGACGTTGGTCATGACAACGAACACCCAGGTATGCGGTGGCTGGGCCCTTCCCAGTGACGGCCTGGAACCAGATCCAAGGTGCTGCGCGTGGTAGGACTGACCAACATGATAGATTAGAGAGAGAATCTTAGACGTTCTTGGAATAGATACGTCTGTCCTGTAAGACGTTCTCATCCTTGGGTTGATAGAATGTGAGTCGGTCGTTCTATAAACGTTCTTGAGCTTCACCATATGCTGTGTTTGCACTGGGGGACTCCGGGTGGGCCCAGTACTGGATCTTGACAGGGTCCACATGGTCTTTCTTCAAGTGATGTTGGCGTGCATCATGGGACCACTGTCCTGGGCTTGTGCTCAGAGGGCCCCCGGTGCCGTCCCTCAGCCGAGAAGGACACAGTCTTCGATTTCCTCAAAGAATCTCATTGTTTGCACTGTTAACTCAGATTTGATACCAACTTTGACTTCTCTGTGTCATTCACTACATACTGTTTATAGAATTGTTTCTATCATAGTATGTCTTTTTCCAAAAAATTTAGACAAAAATAGTCTAAAAGGTAGTTTTTTAGAGGTAATTTTTGATGTTTTAGATTTGTAGCTACTTCTCAAATATACATCAACTCCATGAGTATGAAACTCATCACATTAATGCACTTCTGAAGTAGAGTCAGCTTTCACAAGCGGTTGTGATCTGAGCAGGTGATGGGGATGCCCACATGTCCCCACGTCTCTCTGCGTTGCTGGGCTCCCGTTGTAGGTAGGGTGTTCTCAGGACACACCCCAGCCTAAGGCGATGTGGAGGCAGCAGGTGCGGGACGCACAGTGATGGCCATCCGCACAGCCCCCCCGAAACTTGCACTGGCACCTTAGTAAGCGAGAACCCCAGAGGCAGTGCCCGCAGTGTGCACAAGGACCGCGGAGGCGGTGCCCGCACGCAGGCGAGGACCGCGGAGGCAGCGCCCTCAGTGTGGTCGAGGACCGCGGAGGCAGCTCCCGCAGTGTGGACCAGGACCGCAGAGGCGGTGCCCGCATCGTGGACGAGGACTGTGGAGGTGGTGCCTGCAGTGTGGATGAAGACCGCGGAGGCAGTGCCCACAGTGTGGACGAGGACCGTGGACGCAGTGCCTGCACGCAGGCAAGGACTGCAGAGGCGGTGCCCGCAGCGTGGACGAGGACCACGGAGGCGGTGCCAGCACAAGGGCGAGAGCCGCCACAGGCGGGCGTGGGGCTGGCCTCTACTTGGGCCGGTGCCCTCAAGAGCTGTGTGCAGGTGCTGCCCGTGTACCTCCAGGCGGCGTCAGGGCCACATGCTGCCTCTGGTCCTCTCTCACCTGCACAGGTAGTGAGGCAAAAGCTAAGGCCACTCAAGGGATTTCTTTTTTTTAAAGCAAAATATTTATTTACTTTACTTGGCTTCCATGGGTCTTAGTTGTGGCACGTAGAATCTAGCTCCCTGACCAGGGATTGAACCTGGGCCCCCAACATTGGGATCGTGGAGTCTATGCCACTAGGCAACCTGGGGAGTCGTTGTTCAAGGTTTAAGACAAAAAGCTCAAAGCTCACTTTCTCATTTTATCGCCAAACTGCAAATGTCACTTCCATTGGGGAAGTAACTGAGGGAAACCCCATTTGCAAACCCTCACGTGCACAGTCTCTTGAGTGCCTCACTCGTGGTGAAGTCTCCCGCATCAGGATGCAGTGGAGACAACAGCCAGGGCAGAGCTGTCAGAGACGCCGGGAATGGGCTCTTCTCTGCGCCCCTGGGGGCCAGAGCCCCCACTGAAGCAAGGCCCTGGGTGAGAGGAAGCGTGAGGAAGGGGTGCCATCCCTGAGGCCAGCTCCTGCCACAGCTGTTCCCTAGGAGGCCACAGCCACCCTCCTGAGGTCTCGGGAGCAAATGTGGACAGTTAAGATGAGAGCAGAGAGGGTCTGGAAAAGCAGGAGAGGGGCTCCTGAGCCAGCAACTCTGCCCTGATGCGAAGGTGCTGCAGAAATGGGAGGGGAGAGAAAGTGGGGGTCGTCCCGTCTGCAGGCCTTCACGCCAACTGGCCTGGGGCCTCTTACCTTGCTTGACCCAGGGTGCTACCCAGAGACTCAAGGGACAGTTTCTCCAATAATTGTAGTTCTCTTGAATTTTTTGGTCACCAAAACCTTATGGCTTGGGTGACTGGACATCTTCATGTTGTCATTGTGCTTCAGAGCAGTCTGTTGTGAGTTTGTAGTCAGACAGACTGAGGAGCCTGTTGTGAGGTTGTAGTCAGACAGACTGAGGAGCTTATTGTGAGGTTGTAGTCAGTCAGACTGAGGAGCCTGTTGTGAGGCTGCAGTCACACAGACTGAGGCGCGGCTGTGAGTGGGGCCCTTCTCGGGGCTCCTGGTAAGAGCCGTGTCGTGTGGGTGCTCACGCCGTCTCTGGTCCTCTCCTCCAGACCAGGTTTACTATCCCGCCCCCGACGCTCGGCGTGGCCCCCGTGCCCTGTAGACAGGCAGGCATTGAAGCTGCTCCCGCGCTGAAGGCCGTCCACCACGTGTCCTCCCCGGCCATCCCTTCTGCGTCCCCCAACCCGCTCTCCAGCCCCCACCTGTATCACAAGGTATGGCCGCGGCGCCCCGGTGCTGGTCCTGCACAGGCTGGCGGTCGGCCCGCGCTGAGTGCCTTTTCCATGGGGGGAGTCCACACGTGCTCTTGGTCTCGAGGGGCAGCTGGATCATTCAGCTTCATGATTGCTTTCCCTGTAACGAGCAAAGCGTTGAATTATTTTAAAATTTAGTGTAGTTTAATTCATTGAGTTTGTTAGCATAGAAGTTAAGTTTGAAGTAAAGAATGTTTCCCATTTTCCTGCTAAGTTAATTTCCACGGTAGGAACTTTGGTTTTCAGGAAGCAAACAAGGAAGCGGGAATGATGACGCTGCCCGTGGTGTTGCCCCTCCCACCACTGCACTGCCCCCGGTCTTGCTGCGGGCACCCTGGACTGGGCCGGGCTTTCTGGTGCCCGGGGCCCTGGTGGGTCTTGGGTCCACTGCCCTGGGGCCCCTCTAAGTCTTCCCTACACGTTAGAAATGCTGTTCAGGAAAAAGGCCGGGATCTCGGGAAGAGCCATGGCTGGGGTCCAGGCTCTTGGCCCACGGGGGAAGCGGGGCTGCGGGTGGGGGTCTGTCCAGGCCGGCCTCGAGCCGCGCCCCTCTTGATCTCCTCAGCAGCACAGCGGCATGAAGCTGTCCATGAAGGGCTCCCACAGCCACGGCCAAGGCGGCAGCTACACCTCGGTGGGCACTGGCGGCGTGCGGCCTCCCGTGGGCAACCGGGGCCACCACCAGTACAACCGCACCGGCTGGAGGAGGAAAAAACACACACACACACGGGACAGCCTGCCTGTCAGTCTCAGCAGGTAATGCTCCGGCGGTGCCGCCCGGCCTGCCTCGCAGACTGCAGCCGGGCGGCCGCCGGGTCCCAGGACTGGAGACCAGCCCCAGCCGGCCACGCTGCATGTCCCCGTGTGGTGGTCACGTCCTCAAGAACAGCTTCCTGTGTCGTCTGTGAAGCCTTATTAGACGTGGATGCTGTCTGCTGCCTCCCAGGCGCCTCCTTCAAGGCCGGAGCGGGTCTGCAGGGAGCCGGGAGCCGCGCGGGGTCGGGGCGCCTCCCGGCAGCGTGCCTGCCCTGAGGGTTGGGCACTTTCATTTCACGTTGTCGGAGCAGCGGAGAGCAAACCCCATTATTTGTTGGGAGATCATCATCGTTTTACTGCCCTCACGTTTTGTTTCAAATTTCAGAACTGTTTTTCTATGTAAATATTGAAAACTTATGATTTGTGCAATAACTCAGATATTTTTTATTTAATTTCATATTTTCACATAAGTTATATTGAAGGGAGGAGGGAATTTTTTTAAACAAGCTTAGATCCTTTCCCGAGTTGCATTTTCTAAGTTGGGTTCATCGTGTCGGCTGGATGTCTGATGAGCGTAGTGAACACCACGAACGAGGGGCTTGGGTAATTTTTATGTTCCTTCTTCAGGTCAGACGTGAGGCCTCTCAGCCTGTGGTGAAGGAGCCGAGTTCCCGCTCCCCCAGGGGTTCAGCTCCTAAACATTCTGACCAGCTGCCCGCCGGCTCTGCCGTCCGGCCTGTCTGTGGTCCTGCTCTGACCTCGGAGTTTTAATGTTTTGGGTTTGGTTCTTTTTAAACTGTAGACAACAGACCCAGCATTTAAAGTGCCAGAGTATAACTTTCTACAGGGAGAAAAGGTTGTCACGTGATAAGATCTTAAATAAGCGTGAACCGTGAAACGCTTCAGTTTTTAGTCGCGCAGCCTGTCATAATGGGTCTAGCGAGTGTCATCACAGACAATGTTACCCAGTTTTAGGAATGTGGAGAAAGGAGTTATGTTGATTCCATTGTGGAATCTGTAGCGGTATGCATTCGTTCTGTTAAGAGCAACTATAGGAGAAGTACTTGAGCTGCTTGGCGCGCCGTGGTGGGGGGAGGGTTTAACACATCGCTGGAGAGCACAGCCCAGTGTCGGGCCGGAGTGGCCGGCGCCCGACCCGAGAAGCATCCTCTGCAAGTGTGTTCTGCCACAACAACCACTGTCTCTGTTACCCATCCCGAACACAGCCACCCTGCCTCACCCTGAGTTTCCCGAGCGCTGGGGGTGTCCCGGGAGGTGGGTGCCTCTCCTGGATCATCTGGTTCCCATTTTTAAGACGGGGTTCTGACCCTGCCACACTACAGGTGGGATGGTTTTTGAAGTCCACTAGTGAGAAACGGGATGAGAAGCTTACTCCCATGACCCCGGTGGTGTGCAGAAGCGGGGCGTTCTCGAGGGCTCCAAGCGCTACACGCCCCGCCGTGTCTGCGGCCCCCAGAAGGCGGGCCTGGCCTGCTGGTGCGGAGAGGGGCCGCCGTGCCTGCGGGCTCCCTGGGGGGGGGGGGCTCCCGAGCTGAGTAGCACAGTTTGTCTGCGGTTCGTGATGATCCAAGGTTATCAAAAATATTTAAAGATATTTAAATTGTGAACCTATTGATAAAGAAATATTTATAAAAACTGATACGTAGGTCTGTACTAATCTCTACGCATTAGCAATATCGACTGTAACCCTCCACTAAAGAAGCACGGCGGGGACACAGGAGCACCGCGGGTGGGCCCAGGACGGAGCCCCAGGCCTGGGCGCCAGGCTCAGCCCATCATGGTGAGCGGATGAATTGGCCTGGCTCCCTGTGGCCACACGCCGCGGGCTGGTAACAAGATATATCGTGTTTCGATTTTTTTTGTGCGTGGACAACAATGTGGAAGCTAAAATTGACATATTTTTATGTGAAGTTTTTCTATTCTTTGATTTTTAATAAACTTGGAAACCAGGTGGTGGCTGTGTGTGTGCCTTTTCCTTTCCAGGCGGGGCCAGGCTGCCTTCTGCTGGCTTCATTCTTGCCTTGTCCAAGGCTGGACAGCCAGTGATGATGATGTTATTGGTTCATGAACTTGGATTCCAGTGAGGCTGCAGGCTGGGCCTGGGAGAGTGAGCCCTGTCCTGGGCTAGGTGACAGGATGCCCCAGAGCTGTTTATCAACGCTCTTCCTGTGCGGTTTCTGACAAGCTGATGTCACATGGCGCTTAACTTCCCATCAGAATCCTTTGTTCCACCTCTCTCTCTCTCTCGTCAACGTTATACGACTTCAAAATAGCACATTTGAAACCACCAAAAATTATAGCGTGGCTTAAAATGTAGCTTACAATTAGAATGTATAAGGAAATTTATGAAGACTCCCACTCCTTTGCATTACAGAGCTGCTGGCCTCGGCCCGAGGCCTCTAGCCTGATGCCCCAGAGCCATCTTGCTTGGAGCCCGGCGCTGTTGGGCCGGTGTCGTGGGCCCAGCGTGCCTTCACGTTCTTCCAGAGAAGGCTCCTTCCAGAGATGCTCTGAGCGGCAGTCTGCAGACACCAGACCTGGTTCCTCAGGCACCCCCCTTGCTGTGAGGTTGCAGAAAGCCTCAAGGGTAGCTGACGGCCCATGACCTCAACGGAGAAGGGGGCTGGGGCTGGGGGTGCAGAATGTGTGCCAAGCCGCTGGAGTTGTGTCCCAGTCTGTGACCCTGCCAGGAACCCTCTGCCTGTAAGATTCTCCGGAGGTGAAGGGTGATGGGTGCATGTTTCTGAGCAGAGGGTTCCTCTTCCCCTGTGGCCACCTCTGGAGGGCGGGCTGGAGGAGGGCCTTGGGTGGTCCAGCTGAGAGAACAGCTGCTGGGTTCAGGAGGTAGGTAGGGCCCGCAGGTGGAGCTGTAGGGCCGCCTGGAAGACTTGGGGGCAGAAGGGGGTCTCTGCCCACAGCGCTCTTTGCACCAGGTTGGGCAGCGTGATTCCAGGTGCCCGAAGCCTCCTGGAGGGGCAGGGATTCAGTAGGTGTGCCACGCTGAGAGCCGGGGGTGTGGGCTGTAGAGACTGCAGTCAGTCAAGTGTAAGCTGGGTCTTGGGGGTGCTCAGGAACGGTGAGGGGCTGCTGGTGCTGTCTGACGGGTCCCTGCATCCTACTGGGACACCACATGCCAGCGTCAGCCATCTGGAGGGGTCCCTCAGCTCTCTGTCCCTGCGGCCCTGCCCCATGGCCTCAGTATGACCCTCTGTTGGTTCACCACATTGTCCTGGGCCCATCAGCACAGATTCCCAGGATTCCAGATGCTCCTGTGCCCCCGTCCTGCACCCCCCACCACCCACAGCCGGATCTCCAGGATTTCGTCTCTGAGTTGCTTTGGGATCTCAGGTGTGCTGTCTTACCGCCATTCGAGGGACCTGGTAG
The DNA here is from genome assembly GCA_006408585.1 of Antidorcas marsupialis. Taxonomy (NCBI): domain Eukaryota; kingdom Metazoa; phylum Chordata; class Mammalia; order Artiodactyla; family Bovidae; genus Antidorcas; species Antidorcas marsupialis. Next base: position 2,254,167 of record SJYB01004519.1, on the reverse strand, counting down.
CTGGGCCCCAAGCTGCCTGTGTGCACAGGGTCAGTGACGTAGGTAAAGCAGGAGCAAGTGTGTGTTTTTGTTATGCTGTGATGGGTTGACGCATTAATTGCAGGTGTGCAGGTATTCATCTGGGCTTCCCTGCTGGCTCAGATGGTGAAGTGTCTGCCTGCAGTTCAGGAGGCCTGGGTTCCATCCCTGGGTTGGGAAGATTCCCCTGGAGGAGGGCATGGCCACCCACTCCAATATTCTTGCCTGGAGAATCCCAAGGACAGAGGAGCCTGGCAGGCTGCAGTCCAGGGGGTCCAAAGAGAGTCGGGCACGACCGAGTGACTGCCACACACATACAACACTGTATTTCAGTATTTGTATAGCTTCCATGGACTGGGTTGCCATACCCTCCTCCCGACCCACGAAGCTTCCCGACCTGGGGCCCGAAGCCAGGTCTCCTGCATTGCAGGCACATTCTTCAACATCTGAGCCACCAGGGAAGCCCACTCCACTTAAAGTCATTATGAGATACTGTCTATGTTCACTGTGTGATGATCTGATGAAGCTCTGAGGAGAGTGTGATGCTTATATCCTTACACTTTAGAATTTGCAAAGCTTCTGACCAAAGGAAGCTGACATAAAACGGATAGTGGCTACCATGAAACACACAGTCCCAAAGACCCCATTCAGTTCTGTGCAGTTCAGTCGCTCAGTCGTATCCAGCTCTTTGCGACCCCATGAATCTCAGCACGCTAGGCCTCCCTGTCCACCAACTCCCGGAGTTCACTCAAACTCATGTGCATTCCAGCCGTCTCATCCTCTGTCATCCCCTTCTGCCTCCAATCCCTCCCAGCGTCCGGGTCTTTTCCAATGAGTCAACACTTTGCATGAGGTGGCCTAAGTATTGGAGTTTCAGCTTTAGCATCAGTCCTTCCAATGAACACTCAGGACTGGTCTCCTTCAGAATGGACTGGTTGGATCTCTTTGCAGCCCAAGGGACTCTCAAGAGTCTTCTCCAACACCACAGTTCAAAAACGTCAATTCTTCAGCACTCAGCCTTCTTCACAGTCCAACCCTTGCATCCATACATGACTACTGGAAAAACCATAGCCTTGACTAGACAGACCTTTGTTGGCAGAGTAATGTCTCTGCTTTTCAATATGCTGTCTAGGTTGGTCATAACTTTCCTTCTAAGGAGTAAGCGTCTTTTAATTTCATGGCTGCAGTCATCATCTGCAGTGATTTTGGAGCCCCCCAAGTCTGACACTGTTTCCACTGTTTCCCCATCTATTTCCCATGAAGTGATGGGACCAGATGCCATGATCTTCGTTTTCTGAAAGTTGAGCTTTAAGCCAAATTTTTCACTCTCAACTTTCACTTTCGTCAAGAGGCTTTTAAATTCCTCTTCGCTTTTTGCCTTAAGGGTGGTGTCATCTGCATATCTGAGGTGATTGATATTTCTCCCAACAATCTTGATTCCAGCTTGTGCTTCTTCCAGCCCAGCATTTCTCATGATGTACTCTGTATATAAGTTAAATAAGCAGGGTGACAATATACAGCCTTGATGTACTCCTTTTCCTATTTGGAACCAGTCTGTTGTTCCATGTCCAGTTCTAACTGTTGCTTCCTGATCTGCATATAGGTTTGTCAAGAGGCAGGTCAGGTGGTCTGGTATTCCCATCTCTTTCAGAATTGTCCACAGTTTATTGTGATCCACACAGTCAAAGGCTTTGGCATAGTCAATAAAGCAGAAATAGATGTTTTTCTGGAGCTCTTGCTTTTTCCATGATCCAGCAGATGTTGGCAATTTGATCTCTGGTTCATCTGCCTTTTCTAAAACCAGCTTGAACATCTGGGAAGTTCATGGTTCATTGCTGAAGCCTGGCTTGGAGAATTTTGAGCATTACTTTACTATGAGATGAGTGTAATTGTATGGTAGTTTGAGCATTCTTTGGCATTGCCTTTCTTTGGGATTGGAATGAAAACTGACCTTTTCCAGTCCTGTGGCCACTGCTGGGTTTTCCAAATTTGCTGGCATATTGAGTGCAGCACTTTCACAGCATCATCTTTCAGGATTTGCAATAGCTCAACTGGAATTCCATCACCTCCACTAGCTTTGTCTGTAGTGATGCTTTCTAAGGCCCACTTGACTTCACGTTCCAGGATGTCTGGCTCTAGGTGAGTGGTCACACCATCGTGATTATCTTGGTCGTGAAGCTCTTTTTTGTACAGTTCTTCTGCGTATTCTTGCCACCTCTTAATATCTTCTGCTTCTGTTAGGTCCAGACCATTTCTGTCCTTTATCGAACCCATCTTTGCATGAAATGTTCCTTTGGTGTCTCTAATTTTCTTGACAAGATCTCTAATCTTTGCCATTCTGTTTTTTTCCTCTATTTCTTTTGCATTGATCGCTGAGGAAGGCCTTCTTAAAGACCCCATACCCAGGGCTAACTCCCACTGTCTATGAGCAACTCAAGAAAAAGTTTCTTTACTGGGTTTGCATGGCTCCGTGGGGGTGGGACAGTCCCCTGGTAATGGATGAGGAAGCCCTCGGCCACCCCTGCTGGTGTTATTCACCGTCCGTTTCCTGGGGTCCCTGGGCCCTGGAGAAGGACCCATTTGTGATTCAAAGTCCCCAGGGTGAATTCTAGGGCTTCCCTGGTGGCTCATATGGTGCAGCCTCCACCTGCAATGAGGGAGACCTGGGTTCCGTTCCTCCCTGAGTCTGGAGGAGCGCATGGCCCCCCACTCCAGTATTCTTGCCTGGAGAAGCCCATGGCAGAGGAGCCCGGCGGGGTACAGTCCAGGGGGTTGCAAAGAGCTGGACTCGACTGACGTGGCAGTGGCAGTGGCAGGGTGAATTCTGGAGCAAGGAGGATGAACCGGATGGGCCTGGTGTTAGTGGTTCCCAGGAGGAGAGGCGAGTTCCGCCTTCAGGGAAGCTGCTTGGTGGGCATCCCAGCCGCTGTGGGCCAGCCCAGAGCTCCTCGAGGCCTCCCGGGATCCTCGGAGAAACTGCTGAACTCAGCCTGAACCCCTTCGCCTTATGCCTGGTGTGGGGGGCCGGCTGGGAGCCACCTGGGTGGGTGTGTTCACACGGTTATGAGCAAACCACCTGGACTTGGATTTTCTCTGCCAGTGTTTGTACTGGAAGATGCTGACCCTCATAAAGATGATGCTAGAAAAGCGTGCTGCTCCCAACGTCCTGTCCTTCTGGCTCCTCCCTGGCTCACAAGTCTTACCCTGCACCTCCCTTCTCACGTGCGCAGGCCCTCCTGGTAAGATGAGTGGTCCCTCACTCTGCTCTGAGGGTGAGGAACACGGGAGTGGGGTTGGGGGGTGCAGCTGAGGCTCCGAGCCCTTAGTGGGCCCACGTGATACCTGTGACCCCGCCAGCACTGTAGCTCAGCCCGCATCCATGCCGGGCACAGGTGTCTTGCATCCCCCCGGTGAGTCGGGGGAGGCACAGGGGTCAAGGAACTCGGCCAAAGTCGCTTAACAGGAGTGGACTGAGTGGGACACAGCTTCTCGTGGCCTCAGGGCTCCTTGTCCCTTTCCCAGAAATGAGCGTCTCAAAC
>SJYB01004519.1:2156361-2235650 GCA_006408585.1 Antidorcas marsupialis | reverse complement strand
TGCTGAGTTTTCCAAATTTGCTGGCATATTGAGTGCAGCACTTTCACAGCATCATCTATCAGGATTTGAAATAGCTCAACTGGAATTCCATCACCTCCACTAGCTTTGTTCATCGTGATGCTTTCTAAGGCCCACTTGACTTTACATTCCAGGATGTCTGGCTCTAGATGAGTGATCACAGCATCGTGATTATCTGGGTCGTGAAGATCTTTTTTGTACAGTTCTTCTATGTATTCTTGCCACCTCTTCTTAATATCTTCTGCTTTTGTTAGGTCCATACCATTTCTGTCCTTTTTTGAGCCCATCTTTGGATGAAATAGTCCCTTGGTATCTCTAATTTTCTTGAAGAGATCTCTAGTCTTTCCTATTCTGTTCTTTTCCTCTATTTCTTTGCATTGATCGCTGAAGAAGGCTTTCTTATCTCTTCTTGCTATTCTTTGGAACTCTGCATTCAGATGCTTATATCTTCCCTTTTCTCCTTTGCTTTTTGCTTCTCTTTTCTTCACAGCTATTTGTAAGGCCTCCCCAGACAGCCATTTTGCTTCTTTGCATTTCTTTTCCATGGGGATGGTCTGGATCCCTGTCTCCTGTACAATGTCACGAACCTCATTCCATAGTTAATGTTACTTGCATTCAAATGGAAATGCAAGTATGGATGAACAGCCTGGTTACCATTGAAGTTATACATTTAGAAGTTCCCAGAGCACAAAGTCCTTAAAGTCAAGAGATTAGGTAATGCCATCAAATGAGTAAGTGTAGACACCAAAGAGAAGAGGGCCAAGAGCTGAACATGAGGACATCTTCTTGGATGATGTCAGAGTCTCTTCATTCCCCTGTTTCAGTGTCATGACCATTCTCCATCTCTGCCTCCAAAAGGTCACCTTTTCTCAGCATCAAGTGACTCAGATTATGTAATGCTATTGTCTTGGAAGAAAAGCTATGAGAAGGCAGAGACATTACTTTGCCAACAAAGGTCCATATTGTCAAAGCTATGGTTTTTTCAGTAGTCATGTATGAATGTGAGAGTTGGACCATAAAGAAGGCTGAGAACCGAAGAACTGATGCTTTTGAATGATATGGTCGGAGAAGACTCTTGAGAATCTCTTGGACTGCAAGGATATCAAACCAGTCAATTCTAAAGGAAATCAACCCTGAATATTCACGGGAAGGACTGATGCTAAAGCTGAAGCTCCAATACTTTGGTCACCTGATAAGAAGAGCTGACTCACTGGAAAAGACTCTGATGCTGGGAAAGACTGAGGGCAGGAGGAGAAGGGGATGACAGAGAATGAGATGGTTGGATGGCATCACCAACTCAATGGACATGAGTCTGAGCAAACTCCAGGAGATAGTGAAAGACAGGGAAGCCTGGCGTGCTGCAGTCCATGGGGTCACAGAGTCAGACATGACTGACTGACTGAACAACGACAGCAACACAATTATCTGAGTGTCTTTGGTGGCGTAAGTGAAGTCCAGACTCCTCACCAGGAGTATCTGGCTCCCCTGCACGCCTCCACCTCACTTTACTCTTTCTTTCTGTTCTGTGCACACCAGATCCTCTATATAGTGCTATTTATTCCTCAAATACATGCATCTTTCTCATTTCAGGTCACTTGTACTAGCTGTTCCTTCAGCCTGGAGGGAGAAACTTATCTTTGTAGGGCTATCTCCTTTCCACGCAAATTTCAGCTCAAAATACCACCTCTTCACAGAATTTTTTCCTGTGACTCCACAGCACTTTTTTTATGGCACTGTTATGTGACGTTATCTTTTTATTTGCATATTAACTCTGAATCTCAGCTCCCCCCCGTCAGTGACTGGCCATGTTTACTATTCTCTATTCCCAAGGCTTCAAACAGTGATTGCCACCTGGTAGGCAGTCAATAGATAGTTGTTGACTGAGTGAATCAATGACTTCTAGAATTTNCCTCCACCTCACTTTACTCTTTCTTTTTGTTCTGTACACACCAGATCCTCTATGAAGTGCTATTTATTCCTCAAATACATGCATCTTTCTCTTTCAGGTCACTTGTACTAGCTGTTCCCTCAGCCTGGAGGGAGAAACTTATCTTTGTAGGGCTATCTCCTTTCCACACAAATTTCAGCTCAAAATACCACCTCTTCACAGAATTTTTTCCTGTGACTCCACAGCACTTTTTTTATGGCACTGTTATGTGACGTTATCTTTTTATTTGCATATTAACTCTGAATCTCAGCTCCCCCCCGTCAGTGACTGGCCGTGTTTACTATTCTCTATTCCCAAGGCTTCAAACAGTGATTGCCACCTGGTAGGCAGTCAATAGATAGTTGTTGACTGAGTGAATGAATGACTTCTAGAATTTTGCATAGTTTTTAGTATCTTTTTTAGCTTCAAGGTTTAGGGAGGGAATTCTGGGCTGCCATTTTTCTTTGTCCAGTCTTTATCTTTACGGTCACCTTTGACTTCTTCATCACTCCCCTGCCTCAAAAAAGCCCAACAGTGCTATAAAGATATTAGAAAGAATATTTTATTCCAAAGCTTATGAATCAGAGGATTGTGTAAAGAAGTTACTCTAATCTGAATGCCTCGACACAGTGACTCTTTGGAATGTTCCCAGTGACTCCAGAAGGGGACCGACGCTCCTGCAGAGCAGCCACGCTCAGTTAGAAGGCTGCGAGGGACTGGACCAGGTCTGAAACAGCATCTGCCGTGGTGCCATCATGGAGGAGGTTCTGGAGCAGTTCTTCATTTTTGTAGGGTTGCTGGTTTGCCTGGTCTACCTGACGAAATGCGTGAGATTCTCTAAATGTATTTTCCTGCACTTCTGGAGAGTTTTGCCAAGATCTTTCTTGAAGTCAATGGGAGAGTGGGCAGGTAAAGAAAGCTTTCCATCTTTTTTTGTTGTTGTTGTTGTTTTTATTATTACTTAGGTCTCAATGATATATTGCTTCTGTTCCTTTTGAGAACAAAGATGTAATTCTTTTGGGTTAATTTGCAGGGTTGGAAAGTACAAATGAAATTGACTGAAAAACATGATGTGAGGCATCAGGAGAATCATTCAGGAAGAATTTGACTCAGTTCTTTCCTGTGTGCTTTTCTTCTCATCCTCACTAGTTGGGTTTTCTTATTTTTGGAGTTTCTGATTATACAAATCATGGATGAGGCAGAAAATTATGTATCCTCTTCCCCAGATTTTCAAAAAACCAGAGTGCTTTCATTTTCTTAAACGGAGCTTCAAAGTTCTGAAATCCAATAATAATTTAAATTCATTTTATTATACTAATTTCTCAGAGACCTGTCACGAAGTGAGGGTAATGAAAAAATCGAGGCAATAAAGATCTCTGTGGAGACATATTTTTAAATGGTTATATTCAGAATCTGGGTCTGGTTTATGTCCCAAGTAGATGGATTAATCACTGCCTCTCAATAAGATTTAGCTCCTGAAACTGTCATGTAGAATTTCAGCCCTATACTGAGTTTAAGGTAAAGAACATGAGGCTATGGTTTCAGCATCTCCTTGAATGAAGTGCTACGTTTGCATTTCAAAGTTGGTATTATGTGTTGGTGTCAGTCTATGAATAACCGATGCTGTGATCTGGCCGGCCCTTGTGGGTCTTACTATGATTGCAAAATGACTTTCAGCACCATCAGGAAACTTAAGAATAAATAAAGGTTTATTACTTGCAGGACCTGTAAATTTTATAGCACATCTGGTGCCACAACAAGGTCGTGTGTAGACAGGGAGAGAGTGAACAGGCCTGGATTCTGCATTTATTTTATTCTGGACTTGGGGGCCTAAGGTTTCAAGAACTCTTTCTTTAATAGTGAATTTAAAACATAAGAGAGGGAATTTAAAGCGCAAGAAGAGAAAAATAAGTGGTCAAAATTGTCAGTTATTGAAACCAAGATTTTTAAAAGATGCTTGCTCATTGGAAGAAAAGCTATGACAAACCTAGACAGAGTATTAAAAAGCAGAGACATCAGTTTTTGTTTTTTGTTTTTTTTTTACAAAGGTCCGTCTAGTCAAAGCTATGGTTTTTCTAGTCATGTACAGATGTGAGAGTTGGACTATAAAGAAGGCTGAGTGCCCAAGAATTGATACTTTTGAACTGTGGTGCTAGAGAAGACTCTTGAGAGTCCCTTGAACAGCAAGGAGATCAAACCAGTCCATCCTAAAGAAATCAACCCTGAATTTTCATTGGAAGGACTGATGCTGAAGCGCCAATACTTTGGGCTCCACACAGATTTAAATGCCATGCTCTGAGGGGTTAGAACTCGGCCCTTCTAGGAACAAGCGTTCCAAAAGAAATTCATGTGNCTCTTTTCACCTTGCTTATAGTTTCCTTTGTTGTGCAGAAGCTTTTAATTTTAATTAGGTCCCATTTGTTTAATTTTGCTTTTATTTCCAATATTCTTGGAGGTGGGTCATAGAGGATCTTGCTGTGATTTATGTCGGAGAGTGTTTTGCCTATGTTCTCCTCTAGGAGTTTCATAGTTTCTGGTCTTACATTTAGATCTTTAATCCATTTGGGGTTTATTTTTGTGTATGGTGTTAGAAAGTGTTCTAGTTTCATTCTTTTACAAGTGGTTGACCAGTTTTCCCAGCACCACTTGTTAAAGAGATTGTCTTTACTCCATTGTATATTCTTGCCTCCTTTGTCAAAGAAAAGGTGTCCGTAGGTGTGTGGATTTATCTCTGGGCTTTCTATTTTGTTCCATTGATCTATACTTCTGTCTTTGTGCCAGTACCATACTGTCTTGATGACTGTGGCTTTGTAGTAGAGCCTGAAGTCAGTCCTCCAGTTACATTCTTCTTTCTCAAGATTGCTTTGGCTATTCGAGCTTTTTGGTATTTCCATATAAATTGTGACATTATTTATTCTAGCTCTGTGAAAAATACCATTGGTAGCTTGATAGGGATTGCATTGAATCTATAGATTGCTTTGGGTAGTATACTCATTTTTAGTATATTGATTCTTCTGATCCATAAACAGGGTATATTTCTCCATCTATTAGTGTCCTCTTTGATTTCTTTCATCAGTGTTTATAGTTTTCTATATATAGGTCTTTTTTTTCTTTACATAAATGTATTCCTAAGTATTTTATTCTTTTTGTTGCAATGGTGAACAGAATTGTTTCCTTAATTTCTCTTTCTGTTTTCTCATTTTTAGTGTATAGGAATGCAAGGGATTTCTGTGTGTTGATTTTATATCCTGAAACTTTACTATATTCATTGATTAGCTCTAGTAATTTTCTGATGGAGTCTTTAGGATTTTCTATGTAGAGGATCATGTCATCCTCAAAAACTGAGAGTTTTACTTCTTTTCCAATCTGAATTCCTTTTATTTCTTTTCCTGCTCTGATTGCTGTGGCCAAAACTTCCAAAACTATGTTGAATAGTAGTGGTGAAAGTGGGCACCCTTGTATTGTTCCTGACTTTAGGGGAAATGCTTTCAATTTTTCACCATTGAGGATAATGTTTGCTGTGGGTTTGTCACACATAGCTTTTATATTGAGGTATGTTTCTTCTATTCCTACTTTCTGGAGGGTTTTTTTTTTTTTATCATAAATGCTTATTGAATTTTGTCAAAGGCTTTCTCTTCATCTATTGAGATAATCATATGTTGTTGTTGTTGTTTTTTCATTTTGTTAATGTGGTGTATTACATTGATTGATTTCTGGATACTGAAGAATCCTGCATCCTTAGGATAAAGCCCACTTGGTCATGATCTATGATCTTTTTAATATGCTGTTGGATTATGTGTGCTAGAATTTTGTTAAGGATTTTTGCATCTATGTTCATCGGTGATATTGGCCTGTAGTTTTCTTTTTTTGTGGCATCTTTGTCAGGTTTTGGTATTAGGGTGATGGTGGCCTCATAGAATGAGTTTGGAAGTTTACTTTCCTCTGCAATTGTCTGGAAGAGTTTGAGTAGGATAGATGCTAGCTCTTCTCTAAATTTTTGGTAGAATTCAGCTGTGAAGCCTTCTGATCCTGGGCTTTTTTTGTTGTTGGAAGTTTTCTGATTACAGTTTCAATTTCTGTTTGTGATGGGTCTTTTAAGATTTTCTATTTCTTCCTGGTTCAGTTTTGGAAAGTGGTTCTTTCCTAAAAATTTGCCCATTTCTTCCAAGTTGTCCATTTTATTGGCATACAGTTGCTGAAATAGTCTCTTGCCAGGGTCCAGCCCCTGCAGGATCCAGGGGAACCTGAAGGAGAAATGGCATTGGCGAATGATTTAGAGAGAGATAAGGAAAGAATGTTGTAGATAAGAAGATAGAGGAGAGAAAGAAAGAAAGAAAGAAAGAAAAACACACATGGGAGAACCAGGCTTTCATGGAACTGACCCTGGTCTGTCACTTTATTTTTCAGGGAAGCTTTTATACCTTAACTTGTACATAGAGGGAAATGAAAGATGTAAAGTCATACAGAGTCAGCCCAAACATTACATCTGTTTTGTCTTTATCGAAACCAGGATTTTTTCTGCATACCTTTCCCATAAACAATATTATGTACATTATCTTCTGGCCTTGGAGACCTGTGAACATTTTATGACCCTCTTTTGATAAAGGCTGCTCAACCAGAAAACTTATTTTCCCTTGAAATGTTTTTTCTTTACATTTCTAATCTATGTTAGCCTCAGAAAATGCTAAACAGAGTTACATTTCTCACAGAGCAAAGGTGCAGTGAGTTACAAAAAAGAACCAATTAGCTCAAAGGTCTGATGTGGTTAATTTCAAGGCTACACTTGTTTTTCTTACATTTCAACTATGTTAACTAATGTACTCCCAGGTGCACAGTGGATAAGAGATATGGGAACTTAGCAACAAGCATTGGCACAATAATGAAATCTTACATCAGCACTACTCTAATAGTTTTTAACTCTTTGAAAGGCTCTATGTTTTAGGCTTCCCATGCCTCTCACAGTTGGGAGGCTGTGAATAATCAAAAGCATAGCTGCAAGAGTCTGGATAAGCCTGCCAAGCAAGCTAGAATGCTAACAGAAGAGGTTTGATTTGAAATATTCCTCTCATGTCCAGGAGACTTATTAGCTAGAGCCCTAAGTTGATTTTCTCCAGAGAAAGGTGGTCGGGGATAGTCCCCTGTTAATGTCAGAGGAGTTGGTGAAAGTCATGAAATAATAAAACAGACAGATTCTGTTTTGGGGATAGATGCTCAAGAAGGGGGGCCCCTTGAGGCCTAATCTCACCTTTGCCCATCAGGCCTCTTCCTCATGACCTTTGCCATGGGCAGAATTCTCCACGTTAGCTCCCAGCAGTCTCTTATGATCCTTTGTATTTTTGTGTTATCTGTTGTAATCGCTCCATTTTCATTTCTAATTTTATTGATTTGATTTTTCTCCCTTAGTTTCTTGATGAGTCTGGCTAATGGTTTGTCAATTTTATTTATCTTCTCAAAGAACCAGCTTTTGGTGTTGTTGATTTTTGCTATAGTTTGTTTTGTTTCTTTTGCATTTGTTTCTGCCCTAATTTTTAAGATTTAATTCCTTCTACTAACACTGGGGTTCATAATTTCTTCCTTTTCAAGTTGCCTTAGGTATAAAGTTAGGTTATTTATTTGACTTTTTTCTTATCTCTTGAGGTAAGCCTGCATTGCTATGAACCTTCCCCTTAGTACTGCTTTTACAGTGTCCCATATGTTTTGGGTTGTTCTGTTTTCATTTTCATTCATTTCTATGCATATTTTGATTTCTTTTTTTATTTCTTCTGTGATTTGTTAGTTATTCAGCAATGTGTTGTTCAGCCTCCATATGTTGGGATTTTTAATAGTTTTTCTCCTGTAATTGACATCTAATCTTTACTACATTGTGGTCAGAAAAGATACTTGGAATGATTTCAATTTTTTTTGCATTTACCAAGGCTAGATTTATGGCCTAGGATGTGATCTATCCTGAAGAAGGTTTGATGTGCACCTGAGAAAAAGGTGAAATTTATTGTTTTGGGGTGAAATGTCCTATAGATATCAATTAGGTCTAACTGGTCTATTGAATCATTTAAAGTTTGTGTTTCCTTGTAACTTTCTGTTTAGTTGATCTATCCATTGGTGTGAGTGGAGTATTAAAGTCTCCCACTATTATTGCGTTATTGTTAATTTCCCTTTTCAAATTTGTTAGCATTTGTCTTACATATTGTGGTTCTCTTATGTTGGGTGCATATATATTTATGATTGTAATATCTTCTTCTTGAATCATTATGTAGTGTGCTTTGTCTCTTTTCACAGCCTTTGTTTTAAAGTCCATTTTATCTGTATGAGTATTGCTACTCCTGCTTTCTTTTGGTCTCTATTTGCATGGAATATCTTTTTCCAGCCCTTCACTTTCAATCTGTATGTGTCCTAGGTTTGAGGTGAGTCTCTCAGCATACAGGGGTCTTGCTTTTGTATCCATTCAGCCAGTATTTGCCTTTTGGTTGGGGCATTCAATTCATTTACATTTAAGGTAATTATTGATAAGTATGATCCCACTGCCATTTACTTTATTATTTTGGGTTCGAGTTTATACACCCTTTCTGTGTTTCCTGTCTAGAGAAGATCCTTTAGCATTTGTTGGAAGGCTGGTTTGGTGGTGCTGAATTCTCTCAGCTTTTGCTTGTCTGTAAAACTTTTGATTTTTCCTTCATATTTGAATGAGATCTTTGCTGGGTACAGTAATCTGGGCTGTAGATTATTTTCTTTCATCACTTTAAGTATGTCCTGCCATTCCCTCCTGGCCTGAAGAGTTTCTATTGAAAGATCAGCTGTTATCCTTATGAGAATCCCCTTGTGTGTTATTTGTTGTTTTTCCCTTGCTACTTTTAATATTTGTCCTCTGTGTTTGATCTTTTTTAATTTGATTAATATGTATCTTGGATTATTTTGCCTGGGGTTTATTCTGTTTGGGACTCTCTGGGTTTCTTGGACTTGGGTGATTATTTCCTTCCCCATTTTAGGGACATTTTAAACTATTATCTCCTCAAGTATTTTCTCATGGTCTTTCTTTTTGTCTTCTTCTTCTGGGACTCCTATGATTCGAATGTTGGGGCATTTAACATTGTCCCAGAGGTCTCTGAAGTTGTCCTCATTTCTTTTAATTCTTTTTTCCTCTCTGTTTCATTTATTTCTACCATTCTATCTTTTACCTCACTTATCCTATCTTCTGCCATTATTCTACTGTTGGTTCCCTCCAGAGAGTTTTTCTCATTTATTGCATTATTCATTATATAACGACTCTTTTTTATTTCTTCAAGTCCTTGTTAAGCCTTTATTCCATTTTCTTGATCCTTGTCTCCAGGCTATTTACCCATAACTCCAATTTGTTTTCAAGATTTTGGATCATTTTCACTATCATTATTCAAAATTCTTTATCAGGTAGATTCCCCATCTCTTCCTCTTTTGTGTGGTTTGGTGGGCATTTATTCTGTTCCTTTACCTGCTGGGTATTTCTCTGCCTTTTCATCTTGTTTATATTGCTGTGTTTGGGGTGGCCTTTTTGTATTCTGGCAGTTGGTGGTTCCTCTTTATTGTGAAGGTTCCTTGCTGTGGGTGGGGTTGGACAGGTGGCTTGTCAAGGTTTCCTGGTTAGGGAAGCTTGTGTCGGTGTTCTATTGGGTGGAGCTGGATTTCTTCTTTCTGGAGTGCAATGAAGTGTCCAGTAATAAGTTTTGAGATGTCAGTGGGTTTGGTGTGACTTTGGTCAGCCTGTATATTGAGGCTCAGTGTTATGTTCTTGTGTTGCTGGAGAATTTGCATGGTATGTCTTGTTTTGGAGCTTGTTGGCCCTTGAGTGGTACTGGGTTTCAGTGTAGGTATGGAGGTGTTTGATGATGCTGCTGCTAAGTCACTTCAGTTGTGTCCGACTCTGTGCGACCCGAGACGGCAGCCTGCCAGGCTCCCCTGTCCCTGGGATTCTCCAGGCAAGAATACTGGAGTGGGTTCCCATTTTCTGAGCTCCTATCAATTAATGTTCCCTGGATTCAGGAGTTCTCTGGGATTCTCAGGATTTGGACTTAAGCCTCCTGCCTCTGGTTTTCAGTCTTATTCTTACAGTAGCCTCAAGATTTCTCCATCTATACAGCACCAATGATAAAACATCTAGGTTAATGATGAAAAATTTCTCCACAGTGAGGGCCACCTGGAGAGTTACATGGAGAAAAGAAGAGGGAGGAGGGACATAGAGGGGAGGAGGGACATAGAGGTGACCAGGAGGAGAAAGGAGGGAATCAAAAGGGGAGAGAGAAAGCTAGTAATCACTTCCCTATGTGCTCTCCACAATCTGGATTCCTCAGAGATGTTCACGGAGTTATACAGAGAAGAGGAGGAGGAGGGAGACAGAGGTCATCAGGAGGATAAAAGGGGGAATCAAAAGGAGTGGGACAGATCCAGCCAGTAATCTGTTCCCTAAGTGTTCTCCACAGTCCAGAACACACAAAGAAATTCACAGAGCTGGGTAGAGAAAAAAAGGGGGAGGGAGGAGATAAAGGCCACCTGGTGGAGAAAAAGGAGAGTCAAAAGAGGAAGAAAGCAATCAGGCCAGTGATCTCATTCCCAAGTAAAAATGGATATTGAAGATTGGGTTCTTAAAGGTACAAAGTTGATAACAAATACCAAAAAAACACAGATTAAAAAAATCTTGAGTAGAAGTTAGATTCTCAAAAATACAATATTTAAAAAAAAACACACATAGTCACAGAAATTATAATATATATGAAGTTTGCTTTAAAAATAGGATCTTTCTCTCTCTCTCTCTCTTTTTTTTTTTGCAAGGTAATTGTAGGTTATAAAAATAAAAAATAAAGTGTTGTAGCCATATGTTCTGGGAAACAAACTCACTCAGAAGGACAATGCAGATAGTGGAATGCAGTTTATTACACCAGCGGGCCCAAGGCAGCGTCTTCTCTTAGCCAAGGACCCCGGCCAGTTTTTGTGAAAACCTTATATACCCTAAGTGTACTTGCTCAAATCCACCTCCCCAAATTCCTTGAAAGTAGTCTGGATAAGGTAAAACAGAGATACAATCAAAGTTAACCCATGATTCATGTGTCACAAGACTAGATAAACATTGGATATTTATCAATAGGCCTGTGGTCATATCTAAATAAACATAATGGAATTTACCACTGTTCTGTTACAGAGATAATTAGTATATTCTTTTGGGCATCGGAGAATCCAAGTATAAGTCCTGAGGCTCTTTCATCGGGGGGTCTGGTTTTCCATTGCTATGCCATTTCTATAGACACCGGGCACAAATTTCAGAGTCCACTGGGAGGGTGACCATGCATGTAGCCTAATTTTCGCAGCCTGGCCTAAGATGGAGTCCAACTCTGCCTGTTTCCTTCTTCAAAAGGAGTAATGGGGACTTAAAAATAGCAAAAAATGAAATAACATAACATATTTTTTTTAATTTAAAAAATGATAATAGTAAAAATATATCTAAGATTTTCTCTGGAGCTCTTGTGGACAGTGTGGGGCAGTTCATTTTCAGATAGTTCCTTGGTCCAGCTTGTACTTCTCATGGTCTATAGGTCCCTTCCTATATAGTTGGTGCTAACTACACCGTTTTAATCTATTGCACCTATCACTTTCAAAGTGGTTCCCTGTGTTTATTTTAGCTTCTGTTTGCTGGTCTCTTCAGTGTCTAATTTCTGTCCTGACACAAGGGGGGCAGTGGTGGTCACTTTTTTTTTTTTTAGGCTCGCTTGTTCAGTCGTGCTTTAGGGAGGAAGGAACACTGCAAACAAATATCACTGGCATGTGTTTGCAATGTCTCAGCCACACTGGGTTTACCCCCACTTACAGTGTGTGTGCTGTTCCAGTCTACACTGCTCAGACTCTAGGTTGCTCTGTCGGGAACTGTCTGGGGCGGGCCCTGGTTTGCATGCACTTCTCAGTTCTAAGCTGCTCAGGTTCCAGTTCTTGGGTACTCCACAAAGGTGCAGACTTGATTTGGCCTGCGTTTTGTGCCATCCCAGATCTGAACAACTCAGGTGAACAGATCCTTGGTGCGCGAAGTTGCCCCCAGTTGAAGGCTGCGACTTATCCCCTCCTCCATCCCCGCTGCTCAGTTTTCTGGGTGTACAATGGGAGGGCCTTCTCAGGTGTGCCGTGTGTCACTTCTGGAAAGCTGATCTCTGGCTGCGACTCTCCTGGCAGATGTCGACCATCCAGAATTCCAAGATGTCTTGGTTAACAATGAAGTCTGCTTGCAGTTTGGTATAGGATGCCTCTCTGGGGCCGCAATAGCACCCTTCTGGCTCTGGCTGCCCTTGCCTGCCTGTCTCCAGTGGAGGATGGGCTGGTCTTCAGCCAGCTAGCTCTGCTCAGTCCTTTGTTCTGTGAGCATGCCTGGCGGTGGTTAGGGCTTTTCTCAGGATAGGGATCAAGGGATAACTATCTCACAGTCTGGGTTGCTATCTCAAGCTAGTTCCCTCAGATTGCTCTCAGGGCATTCAGGCCCAGTCCTTACCCTAAGCAATGCAGCCCGCGTTCCCTGTCCCTCTCCCACTTGCTAGTGGGGGATGCGAGCCTCTGGGCTGTTGCACCGCTGGGAGTTTCTGCTAGGCACGTAATCTGTGGGTTTTAATTATTTATTTTTCCTCCTGGTTATTTTGCCCTCTGAGATTCCAAGGCTCACCACAGACCCGCCAGAGAGACTGTTTCCTGGTTTTTGGAAACTTCTCTCTTTTTTAAGACTACCTTCCCAGGACAGATCTCAGTCCCTACCTCTTTGTCTCTCTTTTTATCTTTTCTGTTTTGTCCTACTTCCTTTCGAAGACAATGGGCTGCTTTTCTGGGGTGCCTGATGTCCTCTGCCAGCATTCAGAAGTTGTTTCATGGAATTTGCTCAACGCTCACATGTTCTTTTCATGAATTTGTAGGGGAGAAAGTGGTCTCCCCGTCTTATTCTTCCATCATCTTAAGACCTCCTTAGCCAATGACTTTCAAAATGCCTTCTTCACTAAGCTTAACTCTTTCTTTCACTTGAATACTCAGAGGGCATTTCAAAGTTTCAATTAACCTAATCTGAACATTGTTTTATCCCAAGGAACAGGGAAGCCTAAGGAGAGGAAGGAAAATGGGGAAATGACCAGTGAGTGGACAGTCAGAACATACATAATATGTATATGGGCACAGTTTATTGTGTCCCTAAATAATCACAACAGTAACATCATAATTGCTGATTACAGATTCACTATGGCTCAGTTCACTTCAGTTCAGTTCAGCCAGTCAGTCGTGTCCCACTCTCTGTGACTCCATGAATCAAAGCACGCCAGGCCTCCCTGTACATCACCATCTCCTGGAGTTCACTCAGACTCACGTCCATCGAGTCCGTGATGCCATCCAGCCACTTCATCCTCGGTCATCCCCTTCTCCTCCTGCCCCCAATCCCTCCCAGCACCAGAGTTTTTTCCAGTTAGTCAATTCTTCTCATGAGGTGGCCAAAGTACTGGAGTTTCAGCTTTAGCATCATTCCTTCCAAAGAAATCCCAGGGTTGATNCACGTCCATCGAGTCCGTGATGCCATCCAGCCACTTCATCCTCGGTCATCCCCTTCTCCTCCTGCCCCCAATCCCTCCCAGCACCAGAGTTTTTTCCAGTTAGTCAATTCTTCTCATGAGGTGGCCAAAGTACTGGAGTTTCAGCTTTAGCATCATTCCTTCCAAAGAAATCCCAGGGTTGATCTCCTTCAGAATGGACTGGTTGGATCTCCTTGCAGTCCAAGGGACTCTCAAGAGTCTTTTCCAACACCACAGCTCAAAAAGATCAGTTCTTCTGCACTCAGCCTTCTTCACAGTCCAACTCTCACATCCACACGTGACCACTGGAAAAACCATAGCCTTGACTAGATGGACTTTAGTCAGCAAAGTAATGTCTCTGCTTTTGAATATACTATCTAGGTTGGTCATAACTTTTCTTCCAAGGAGTGTCTTCTAATTTCATGGCTGCAGTCACCATCTGCAGTGATTTTGGAGCCCAAAAATATAAAAGTCTGACACTGTTTCCACTGTTTCCCCAACTATTTCCCATGAAGTGATGGGACTGGATGCCATGATCTTCGTTTTCTGAATGTGGAGCTTTAGGCCAACTTTTTCACTCTCCTCTTTCACTTTCGTCAAGAGGCTTTTTTAGGTACTCTTCACTTTCTGCCATAAGGGTGGTGTCATCTGCACATCTGAGGTTACTGATATTTCTCCAGGCAATCTTGATTCCAGCTTGTGTTTCTCCCAGTCCAGCGTTTCTAATCATGTGCTCTACATATAAATTAGATACTCAAGGTGACAATATACAACCTTGACGTACTCCTTGTCCTATTTGGAACCAGTCTGTTGTTCTATGTCCAGTTCTAACTGTTGCTTCCTGACCTGCATACAGATTTCTCAAGAGGCAGGTTAGGTGGTCTGGTATTCCCATCTCTTTCAGAATTTTCCACAGTTTCTTGTGATCCACACAAAGGCTTTGGCATAGTCAATAAAGCAGATATAGATGTTTTTCTGGAGCTCTCTTGCTTTTTCCATGATCCAGCAGATGTTGGCAATTTGAACTCTGGTTCCTCTGCCTTTTCAAAAACCAGCTTGAACAGCAGGAAGTTCACGGTTCACGTATTGCTGAAGCCTGGCTTGGAGAATTTTGAGCATTACTTTACTAGCATGTGANGTCAGGTGGTCTGGTATTCCCATCTCTTTCAGAATTTTCCACAGTTTATTGTGATCCACACAGTCAAAGGCTTTGGCATGGTCAATAAAGCAGAAATACATGTTTTTCTGGAATTCTCTTGCTTTTTCCATGATCCAGCAGATGTTGGCAATTTGACCTCTGGTTCCTCTGCCTTTTCTAAAACCAGCTGGAACATCTGAAAGTTCACAGTTCACGTATTGCTGAAGCCTGGCTTAAAGAATTTTGAGCATTATTTTACTAGCGTGTGAGATGAGTGCAATTGTATGGTAGTTTGAGCATTCTTTGGCATTGCCTTTCTTTGGAATTGGAATGAAAACTGACCTTTTCCAGTCCTGTGGCCACTGCTGAGTTTTCCAAATTTGCTGGCATATTGAGTGCAGCACTTTCATAGCATCATCTTTCAGAATTTGAATCAGCTCAACTGGAATTCCATCACCTCCACTAGCTTTGTTTGTAGTGATGCTTTCTAAGGCCCACTTGACTTCACATTCCAAGATGTCTGGCTCTAGACTAGTGATCACATCATCATGATTATCTGGGTCTTGAAGATCTTTTTTGTACAGTTCTTCCATGTATTCTTGCCACCTCTTCTTAATATCTTCTGCTTCTGTTAGGTCCAGACCATTTCTGTCCTTTATCGGGCCATCTTTGCACGAAATGTTCCCTTGGTATCTCTGATTTTCTTGAAGAGATCTCTAGTCTTGCCCATTCTGTTCTTTTCCTCTATTTCTTTGCATTGATCGCTGAAGAAGCCCATCTTTGCAGAAAATGTTCCCTTGGTATCTCTGATTGTCTTGAAGAGGTCTCTAGTCTTTGCCATTCTGTTGTTTTCCTCTATTTCTTTGCATTGATTGCTCCGAATCCCTTATAGTTCCCATCATTTGCAAATGGGTCCCTGCACGTGGAGATACTGTGCCTGGTCACCATTAAAGTCCAGCTCTGCAACTTTTGAGCTATTGTTCAGTGGAAGAATCCCTGAAGCACTTTCTAAAAACATACTCCGTCTTTTGATTTTAGAGATGCTAATTCTGTGGGTCTGGGGGTTAGACCCAGAGCTCTTCATTTTTACCAAATACCCCAGGTGGTTCTGAGGATGGCACTTTATGAAATACTGGGTTAGCTTGTAATCTCTTGGACAATTAGGGGTGGATTCTTAATTCAGCAGGTTAAGTTGAAAGATAAGACAGACGTGACACATGGACCAAACGATCCCTCCTGTTTCAGAGAACGGCTGCCCGGTGCATCTGAGCATCACAGTGACGCCGTAAATGACAGGAGTGAAAGTGCCTAGTGTGTGCAGGGGGCGAAATCACAAAGAATGGAACAGGTGTATAACTGGCCTGCTTAGCAGGTGCCAAAAAGTGATTTGACATAGGGCAGATTTCCGACGGCCCAGCAGGTTAAAGAATCTGCCTGCAGTGCGGGAGGTGCAGGAGACCTGGGTTTGTTTCCTGGGTCAGGAGGGTCCCCTGGAGGAGGGAATGGCACCCACTCCAGGACTCTTGCCTGGAGAATCCCATGGACAGAGGAGCCGGGTGGGCTACCTTCCATGGGGTCACGCAGAGCGGACAGGTTTGTGCACATGGCACGGGATGATTTAAAATGTGCCATTGAAGGGGCTTCCCTGGTGGTCTGTTGGGTAAGACTTCATGCTCTCTATGGACCCAGGTTTGATTCCGGGTCAGGGAACTAGATCCCATTGCTAACTAAGAGTTTGCATGCTGCAACTAAGACCCTGAGCAGCCAAATAAATAAAATGCAAAAAATACCATGGCAAGAGGCAGTGTGGGAGGCCAGGCAGCCACAGTGAGGGGCTTAAACTCAGTTCCCTTTCCCTTGGCAGCCCTCCGCCCTGTGCTCTGCTGTGTGTGTGTGCTCAGAAGTGGCTGACTCTGTGCAGCCCCATGGACTATAGCTGGCCAGCTCCTCTGTCCATGGAATTTTCCAGGCAAAAGTCCTGGAGTGTGTCACCATTTCCCCCTCCAGAGAATCTTCCCAAATAAGGATCGAACCCTCATCTCTTGTGTCTCCTGCATTGGCAGGCAGATTCTTTACCAACTGGGCCACCGGGTTGATGTCTTAGAGTTTATTACTCAGAATATTTGGGATGGGGCTAAACTGAGGCATGGAGCTTTCACGTAACCAGTGTTGTTACGATGGAAGTATGTGTGGTCCTGCTGAACTAAATTGTCAAAAGCCAAAATTAAATGTCATTAAGTTTCCCATAGAGATAATGTTTCAAAAAACTGTTTTATTTTGAAATAATTGTAAATTCATAGGAAGCAGCAGAAATAATAGAGAAAATCTTCTGTACCTTTTACCCAGTTTCCCAGATGGTCACACTTTATGTAACTATGGCTCAATATCAAACCCCGGAGGCTGATATTGGTACAATGTGTATATAGAACTTTATGCTGGTTCATGATGTGTAAATTTGCATGCATTTTTATTTAGAGCAAGCAGGTGTCGGCAAAATGTGGCCTGAGGGCCCAATCCAGTTGGCTTCCGGGTTTTAGAAACAAAGTCTCTTAGAACACAGCTGCATTTGCTCGTGTGCTTGTTGTCCATGGGAGCTCTCTACCACAGTGGCCGCACTGAGTGGCTGGGATGGGCCACATGGCTGGCAAAGCTGCAAATGTTTACCATCTGGCTTTTGATAGGTAAAGTTTTCTGACTCCTGATTTAGAGTATCACTGGATATTTCTTCTTAAATCTAAAAATTAACTCCATTCTCATCCACGTTTTTATTTTCTCCCTAAATTTCTTTTGCTACTTGAATGTCATTGGACAATGGGTGTTCACTTATTTCCTTACTGTAGCAAAGGAGACGTGTGTCACGGCACTGAGAATCGTGAAATGAGTCTGTAGACTTGAGCTGCAGGCTTGGTGCCCCCAGGCTGCTGGTGTCAGTAAGGGGGAGTACCGTCTTGCCGGGGGCCCTGCAGGGAAGCTGGGGACGGTGACCAAGGGGAGATGCATGCTGGAGGCAGAAGGGCAGGGGTCACTCATCTTCACTGCTGAACCCAAGGCTTGTGTGACATATTCGACTTTCTAAGGGAAGCCTGAAATCTGGAGCTTTATGTAACATTTTCTAATTCTTGTGTGGTAGAAGCTAGAGGCATAGTTTGTTTTATTGTGTTTCACTTCATTGCGTTTCACCCTATTTGCTCCCATTTGTTTTGTTTTTTACAAATTGAAGGTTTGTTGAAACTCTGCATTGAACAAGTCTACTGATCCCATTTTCCAGTAGCACTATTATTTTTTTAAACCTGTTATCCATGGGGTCACAAAGAGTCAAACACGACGGAGTGACTAGACAACAACATAGCCAGCTAACAAGTTTGGGATAGTTCCAGGTGGACAGCAAAGTGCCTCAGCCGTATGAATGGAGAATGTATCCATTCTCCCCCAAACTCCCCTCCCATCCAGGCTGCCCCGTAACGCTGAGCTGAGTTCCCTGTGCTGTACTGGACGTGGCTGTTGTTTATCATTTTAAATATAGCAGTGTGGACATGTCCATCTCAACCTCACCAACTATCCCTTCCCCCATTCTACCTTCTAAGGCCAGTGGCATTACCTTTAGTTAAGGTGTGCGCATTGCCTTTTTAGACTTGATGCCGTTTCCCACTTAAGAGAGGACAGAGGAGCCTGGCTTCATAATAGATGACAGTACAGTGTGAACAAAACTTTCACATGCGCTGGGAAACAAGTCATTCCTGTGCTTCATTTTCGGGCCATACTCACTTTATTGCCGTGATTTGGGACTGACCCTGTCATGTCTCTGAGGTCTGCCTGCAATTAGAACATTCGCAGACTCTTGGCAAGGAGAAGGCAATGGCACCCCACTCCAGTACTCTTGCCTGGAAACTCCCATGGACGGAGGAGCCTGGAAGGCTGCAGTCCATGGGGTCGCTGAGTCAGACACGACTGAGTGACTTTACTTTCACTTTTCACTTTCATGCATTGGAGAAGGAAATGGCAGCCCCCTCTGGTGTTCTTGCCTGGAGAATCCCAGGGATGGCGGAGCCCAATGGGCTGCTGTCTGTGGGGTCGCACAGAATCGGACACGACTGAAGCAACTTAGCAGCAGCAGCAGCAGACTCTTGGCAAGCCAAGTGAAGCAGGTTAGCAGCTCAGCAGCTCAGAGTTGGCGTAACACTTGCCGTGCTGCTTCTTGGGTTTTCATGGGAAATCTTATTGATTTGAGCCATCAGTTCACATGGTTGCAGGTGAGAGGAGATGGTTGAGATAATCTCTCACCACCCCTGGCAAAGTGAGTTCAGTCCACAAGGGATCAATGACAGGTCTATGCATTGTCTCATGGGTGGAGGACCATCCAACATCACCATACGACCTGTAATCATTTACCATGAGAAGATTTTCCAAGGAAACCCAACAGTGAGGCTCCTGGGGCCCTGCCCAGGGAGGACCCCTGCTGGTGGTGGCACAGGCATCGTATAAAGAGGTGATTCCCTAAATGAAAGACCCTGGGCACGTGTGTGCTAAGTCGCTTCAATTGTATCTGACTTTGTGACCCTATGGACTGAACTCCTCCAGGCTCCTCTGTACATGGGGCTCTCCAGGCAAGAATAGTGAGGTGGGCTCCCGTTTCCTTCTCCAGGGGATCTTTCCAGCCCAGGGACTAAACTGCGTCTCGTATGTCTCCCGCGTTGGCAGGTGGGTTCTTCACCACTAGCGTCACCTGGGAAGCCCAAACATAAGATGTGTGTGTGTGCATGAAGCTGCTTCAGTCGTGTCCAACTCTATGTGACGCCATGGACTGCAGCCCACCAGGCTCCTCCGTCCACGAGATTCTCCAGGTAAGAGTCCTGGAGTGGGGTGCCATTTCCTTCTCCACTGAATGTAAGACATCCCTCACTAAATACCAGCACTTTCATGCCCTCAGAGTGGGTTCGGTCAACACACACCAGTTGTTTGCAACGGGGATGACTGTCCCTCCCAGGGGCAAGTGGCCGTGTCAGGAGGTATTTTTGGTTGTTACAATGGGGTCTGCTCCTGGCATCTCATGAGTGGAGGCTAAGAATGCTGCTAAACTCCCTACGGCATACAGGACAGGCCCCCACCACAACGAGTAATCAGCCCCCACCTCGTCCCCCACCAGACTGCAGCAGTACCCGAGTCCCAAAGCCCCAGTGGAGAGCGATGACCTGGGTATCCAGCCATACGGCCAGGCGTGAAAGTGGCGCCTCTGTCAGGGTGCAGTTCAGCATGTGCGGTGCCCCTGAGCATGGCTGGTGGGCTCTAGAGACTCAGTCCAGTTCATTCATCCCCGACCTCCTTTGAGGAGCTATGTTGTCTGTGATGTGTTCACCGTCTGTCAGGAGAATTGGGACCACTGATCCATCCTGTGCCCAGGGCTTGCCCGCCTGTGTGGAGGGAGGCGGCCCNTTCATTCATCCCCAACCTCCTTTGAGGAGCTATGTTGTCTGTGATGTGTTCACCGTCTGTCAGGAGAATTGGGACCACTGATCCATCCTGTGCCCAGGGCTTGCCCGCCTGTGTGGAGGGAGGCGGCCCCACAGAGGAAGGAGCATCCCACAGCTAGGGTGGGGGAACTGGCCTCTTGAGCCACGTTTGGAATTTTATTCATTCATTCAATGCAAATGTTGGTCTTCCCTGGTTAGTGCAGCTGATAAAAAATCCGTCTACAATGCGGGAGACCCTGGTTCCATCCCTGGGTTGAGAAGATCCCCTGGAGGAGGAAATGGCAACCCACTCCAGTATTCTGGCCTGGAGAATCCCTTGGACAGAGGAGCCTGGCGGGCTACAGTCCATGGGGTTGCAAAGAGCCAGACACCACCGACTTAGCACAGCAATGCAAATATCTATTATTTTAAAGGATTTGCTTAAAATTTGTAGGTGAAAACAATTGCCTTGAAGGGATCCTTGGTCGCAAGTGAAAGCCCCAAGTGACAGGATTAGACGCAAGACGTATTCATGTCCAGCAGGAAGATCCCCTGGAGGAGGAAATGGCAACCCACTCCAGTACTCTGGCCTGGAGAATCCCATGGACAGAGGAGCCTGGCGGGCTGCAGTCCATGGGGTCTCAAAGGATCAAACATGACTGAGCAACTTTCACTTATTCATATTCGCACACTTGGAAAAATACAGAATAATATAAAGATTATCAAAAGCTCCTAGAATCCTGGCATGTGTTGATAACCCCTGGTACCCATGGGTGTATTTTAGGGTGTGCCTCAGGGAACTAGGGCCCGTTGGCCATATNTTGTCTGTGATGTGTTCACCGTCTGTCAGGAGAATTGGGACCACTGATCCATCCTGTGCCCAGGGCTTGCCCGCCTGTGTGGAGGGAGGCGGCCCCGCAGAGGAAGGAGCATCCCACAGCTGGGGTGGGGGAACTGGCCTCTTGAGCTGTGTTTGGAATTTTATTCATTCATTCAATGCAAATGTTGGTCTTCCCTGGTTAGCGCAGCTGATAAAAAATCCGTCTACAATGCCGGAGACCCTGGTTCCATCCCTGGGTTGAGAAGATCCCCTGGAGGAGGAAATGGCAACCCATTCCAGTACTCTGGCCTGGAGAACTCCATGGACAGAGGAGCCTGGCGGGCTGCAGTCCATGGAGTCTCAAAGGATCAGACATGACTGAGCAACTTTCACTTATTCATATTCGCACACTTGGAAAAATGCAGAATAATATAAAGATTATCGAAAGCTCCTAGAATCCTGGCATGTGTTGATAACCCCTGGTACCCATGGGTGTATTTTAGGGTGTGCCTCAGGGAACTAGGGCCCGTTGGCCATATCCAGCCTGCTGCTTGTTTGTATGAATAAAGCTTTATTGGGGTGCAGCCACACATTTTCACTTANAAAGCTCCTAGAATCCTGGCATGTGTTGATAACCCCTGGTACCCATGGGTGTATTTTAGGGTGTGCCTCAGGGAACTAGGGCCCGTTGGCCATATCCAGCCTGCTGCTTGTTTGTATGAATAAAGCTTTATTGGGGTGCAGCCACACATTTTCACTTACATATTGTCCAGGGCTGTTTACACACTGCAGTAGTAGCGCTGAGTGGATGTGACAGGCTCCACGCCTGACAAAGCTTAAGTTATTTACTATGTGGCTCTTTGTTGGAAAACAGAAAGCTCGGGGACCCCTGCTTAGGGCGGCCTTCATCCTGGGAGTGTGTGGGTCACATGTGACAGACACATCGAGTTGCAGACTCAGCGCAGGTCTGAGTAAGGAGACTTCAGGAACTCCTTCCGAGATTTCTTGGGACATCTGAGCTGAGTTTTGGCCGCGCCACGGGTGTGAGGGAGGCTCCCGGGAGAGAGCTGGGGGATATTCCCAGGGGGAGTGAGGAGAGTGCTCCAGGAGGGATGGAGGGTCTTGGTAATGGAGGAAGCTGGGGGCGTGAATGAGGATGGACTTTCAGGGTGAAAGGGAAGGACCAGCGGCGGGCTAGGGGTCTCCAGGCACTGAGCTGCTCTTGTTCAGGGGAGAGTAAGAGAGAATACCAAGGGGTATTCTTTAGTGATTTACATGTAGGTTATTACGTCAATGTGCATATAGACAAAATCTGTATTTTTAATTGCATAAGAAATCACACACCCTAGGGAGACAAACTATAATATAATTTTACAGAGTCAGTAATTGCAGCCTAGTTTTGTGTGAATCTGTATTTTAGCATGAAGTTTGACAAAGAAATGCGTACCTTAAGAAGTTTCAGGTAGCAAATGCTTAATTTAAAAAAGGTATCGGAAATAACTTAGTTTAGAATTTAATGAAAAATTTCCCCGCATTTAAATAAACTGGAACTGAAAGCCAGTATTTTGCATGCCTTATAATTTAGGATCAGCTAGTAAGGCAGCTGTGGTGGGGGACTTCCCAGGTGGCTCAGTGATAAAGAGGCCACCTGCAGAGCAGGAGACCTGGGTTCAATCCCTCTTCAGGAAGATCCCCTGGAGGAGGAAATGGCAACCCACTCCAGTATTCTCGCCTGGAAAATGCCACGAACCGACGGGTCTGGTGGGCTACAGACCCTGGGCTCGCAAAAGAGCCGGACACAACTTAGCGCCTAAACAAGAGCAGTGAGGTAGTTGTGTGACTTTTAACTGCTCCTTTTTTTTTTTTTTTTTAGCTCAAGTGCGAAAAGGATGGGTGGGTGCACACTAAGTCCCTTCACTTGTGTCTGACTCTCTGCGACCCCATGGACTGTAGCGCCCTAGGCTCCTCTGTCCATGGGATTCTCCAGGCAAGAATACTGGAGTGGGCCGCCATGCCTCCTCCAGGGGCTCTTCCCCCCCCAGGGACTGAACCTGTGTCTCCTGCGGCCCTTGCATTGCAGGGGGTTTCTTTATCACTGAGCCGTCAGGGAAGCCGTTAAAGGGACAATGGTTGTTAATTTTTAACCCTCAGGGCCACCAGGTCAAGTAGAGTGGTTTTGGGGTGACTCTGAGAGGAGGGCTGTGTGAGGGGTCACTGTCTCTACCTATGAAAAGGACATNGTGTTCCGTAACCTCGTTAAACTCACTTATGAGATCTAGTAGTTTTCTGATTTTTTAGATTTCTTGGAATTGCCTGCACAAAAGATCAACTTGTCTTGAGAATAAAGACAATTTTCCTTTTCCCCCAATATGACTGCATTTAATTTCTTTTCTTGCCTTTCAGGACTAGCCAGAATATGCAGAACAATATTGAAGGTAAATGGTGAGAGCAGATCTTGTTGCCTCATTCTTAAGCTTATGGCAGAAACATTCAGTCTTTCATAATTAAGCAACTGGAGGCTTTTGTAGGTTCTCATTATCAAGTTGAGGAAGTTCCCTTGTATTTCTAGTTTTTAGAGTTGTCCCGAGAAAGGTGTTGAATTTTTTCTAACATTTTTTTTTTCTCAGCATGAATTGAGATGACCATGTTTTTGTTCTTTATTCCCTTAATAAGGTTTGTTATTATCACATGAAGTGATTTGAAATGGTGGACTATTCTCGCATTCATGACATAAGCCCCACTTGGTCATAGTGTATGATTCCTTTTCTGTGTTGCTGTATTTCGTTTGTAACTTTTTTGTTAAGGAGTTTTATACCTATCATTTTCATTCAGTTTAAGATATTTTCATTTTCCTCCATGATTTTTTTCTTTGGCCTACTGGAGACATAGTATTTGTTGTTTAATTTCTAAAAATTTGGGGACTTCCCACATTGTTTCTTTGTTAATTTCTAATTTCATTGTGTTTAGAGAAAAAGTTTTGTATAGTTTCAATCTTTTTAAATTACTGAAATTAATTCATTACCTAGATTATGGTCTATCCTTGGAGTGAAATCATATGTTTTTCAAAAGGATATGCATTCTGCTTTCTATTTGTTCTATTTTATCTTATTAATGGTAAGTCAAGTTGGTTGATGGTGCTATTCAGTTCTATGATTTGCTGAATTTTTGTTAAATTTTTTTTTTATCAGTTGTTGAAAGAAGTATTGAAGTGTCCAATTATAACTGTAGAATTGTCTGTTCATCCTTTCAACTGTGACAGTTTTTGCTTCAACTACTTGGGGGCTTTGTGGTTAATTGCTACATCTTTCTTTCTGTTTTTTTTTTTTGCATCTTTCTAATGAGCTGACGTCTTTATGAAACATCCTTCTCTGGCTCCCCTAGTATCTCTCATCTTAAGCCTGTCTGTCTCATAGCACTGTACCCCTCGGGCTCTTTTATGGCAGTTGTTTTCATGGCATAATACGATCCTCTCTTTACTTCTGATCTGCACCTTGAAGTCTAACTGCTGTCTCCTGTGGACCCAGCTTGTCCTTCTGATCATCTACGCCTTTTGAGTGGCGGGTTTTGTCCACTGAAGTGACTGTAATTATGCTTAATATCTGGCTCCTTTTTTCCTTTTCATTTCCAGGGGCTAGNTTAATGGTAAGTCAAGTTGGTTGATGGTGCTATTCAGTTCTATGATTTGCTGGATTTTTGTTAAATTTTTTTTTATCAGTTGTTGAAAGAAGTATTGAAGTGTCCAATTATAACTGTAGAATTGTCTGTTTATCCTTTCAACTGTGACAGTTTTTGCTTCAACTACTTGGGGGCTTTGTGGTTAATTGCTACATCTTTCTTTCTGTTTTTTTTTTGCATCTTTCTAATGAGCTGACGTCTTTATGAAACATCCTTCTCTGGCTCCCCTAGTATCTCTCATCTTAAGTCTGTCTGTCTCATAGCACCGTACCCCTCGGGCTCTTTTATGGCAGTTGTTTTCATGGCTTAATACGATCCTCTCTTTACTTCTGATCTGCACCTTGAAGTCTAACTGCTGTCTCCTGTGGACCCAGCTTGTCTTTCTGATCATCTCCGCCTTTTGAGTGGCGGGTTTTGTCCACTGATGTGACTGTAATTATGCTTAATATCTGGCTCCTGTTTTCCTTTTCATTTCCAGGGGCTAGCCCTGTTTGCTGGGAATCTAGGTGGTCCCTCATAGCTACCTGGCTTGAATGAGCCCCAGAGGATACAGCCACTTCCCCAGCAGGAGGCAGCCTCTGATGAAAGGACTCTCCCCTCGTGTTCCTGCTTCTGGAGGTGTTGGGAACCTGAGGACCTGACTCGTTTTTCCATCTCTCTGTGCTCTTCCCATGACCTTGGGCCAAAGTTAACCTCATTCACATTTACACGCCCCCTTACTTCTGCCTCTCCGCTACTCCTTGCCAACCTTCCCCAGCTCTGGCTGGATACACTGGTGGATCTTGCACTCAGGAATCACCAGACAGGAAGTGGAATTCAGATTTTTATTTCCAAATACATGCTCACTGTCCCAAGTAGTGTGTGTTTGTGTGTGTGTGTGTGCACGTGCATGTTTATAGAAGCTGCAAGAAAGAAGGAAATAAGTCACTTCATGTCTCATGTAAACCCTCAGGAGACAAAACTTCACGCTCACTCCTTTACGCTCACATTTGCTCACTGTTTGGGGGGCTTCCCTGGTGGCTCAGATGGTAAAGAATCCACCTGCAATGCAGGAGACCTGGGTTCTGTCCCCGGGTCAAGAAGATCCCCTGGAGAAGGGAATGGCTACCCACTCCAGCATTCTTGCCTAGAGAATCCCATGGACAGAGGCTGGAGTCCACAGGGTCTCAGAATGAAACACGACTGAGCGACTTTCACTTGACGCCAGGCAGCTCTGGCCATGGGCAGTCTCCTCCTGAGCCGCCCTCGCAGACTGTGCTTTCTGTGCTCACCCATCACCTTCCTCCCGCCCTCTGCCTGCTCTGCTGGCTCCCCCATGGAACATCTCGACAGCACGGGCTCCCACGCGGTTTCACGGCAGCTTTTGTTTAGTGGCACCGATTAGCTCCGAAAGTTACCTGGAAAAGCATCTCTGATGGGCAGTTACATAAGATCATGGGTCACCGGTTCTTCTGGAAGCGACTGAAAATCCCCAGAAATGTGTTAGAGTTCAACCACTGCAATGAAGCCAAGATCGGAGCTCCGGTGTTTAAGAGGGAACGGCAAGCTTTCTGAGGAAGCATCACTGGGAGGTGCTGTTTCTCCACTGAGCCTGGAAGTGGCTGCGCCCTCCGACTCGTGGCTTTCGCTCCTCTCTGTTCCTGAGCCTGTTACACTGTCTGCAGTTCAGGAAGCACTGCTGCACTCCCATCCCCTGGACTGTCACTGCCTGTTACTTTTCCTCTTGGTTGCCCCTGGCTTCACACGTCCAGAATGATCTCTTTATCTGAGAAGTGGTACCAAGCTAGCATTACTTTTCTGCATTACAAGCTAGCATTACATTTCATTTCAAAGGAAGCTGCCTTTTCCTCTCTGTTTCTGTATTTATTCAAGGAACACAGAAGTTTATAAGTGATTAAGTTTGCATTTTCTCATGGGTCATGGTACAAGTGGGTTGAAATGCTGGGTTAGATCCACTTGCCCCTCAAAAATATCAAGCTCGAAGAATTTTGAGATGTGTGGCAGAGACATTTACTGTTCCGTGATTATCTTTATGATATCCACATTTTCCAGCCCCTTGGGGCGAGGTGGGTCCACGAGACAAGGTCTGGGCAATGGGCCAGAATTATAAGGGATCACTTCTAGACCTTTAGGCCACTTGATGGAGGGTGTATGAGCCTACACTTCTTTTCACTGGTGCATTGAACTGGAAACCATGGTACCCAGATGGTGTAGCTCTAAGAAGCAATTTGCCTGGATCTTGGAGTTACTGTTCAGAGTAAGGATCCATGGAAAGTGGCAAAAATCACGGAAGGCTTTGTGAGGGAGGCAAGCAAACCTTTACATGTAAAGTCCATGAGATTTCTAGGTTAGCTTATTATGGCAGGATAACCTATTCAATTCTGGCTAACATATGAAGCACTCAAACGTTAGAAAATAAGACATTTTCTGCAATAACTATTAAATGAAATAGTGCATAAACAAAAGGGGTGATCAGTGATTTAATAACCGTTTGCAAAGTCGAAATCCTGGTGCTTACAGAATGTAATTTGTGAAGTTTCTGGGAAGGAGTTTCTTGGGGGAGAATCAAGGGCTAGCAGTTACTGATGTTGTGTGATTTCGTTTCAAATGTCTAACTTATTTGAAAATTTCTAACATATTAGAAAAGTGTCTAACAATTTTCTAATTTTTTTTTTACCTCGGTACAGATGCCAAGCATAATAAGAGTCATTTTCATATTTTCATTCATAAGTAGAGATGAAAGGAAAAATTATTCTCCCTACCTAGAGTATAAAAGTGTGATAAAATGATTGCTTTATGTAGAAGTACTTTGGGTTTAAGCAGTAACAGAAGAGGAAACAAAATCTCTGTCTAGTTTATTGTTCCAGTCACAATTCATGCTGCTTCTAAAGATCCCGGAGATGTTAAATTCACTTAGACAGTTCTCTTTAACAGCCTCGAGAGGGCGCCATCACCCTAGTACAGCTTAGCTGTTGAGCATCTCAGGATAGGTGAGAGTGACCACAGGACTGCTCTGAATAGAGAGAATGTGAGTACCTTAGGTTGTTGTCATTTTTACTGTCCTGAAATTTTTTTTTTACATAGCCGTTTTAAGCATTAAGGTTAGAGTATACAGTTTAAATTCTCCTCTAAAGTAAGATATTTCCTGTCCCAATAAAACCCCGAAGTATTTGCAAAAATACATATCAAAACACAAATCAGGGAATGACTGTATGATTTAGGAAATAATTTGCATCAGAATTTCTTTGAGTGGAAACCTTCCTACTTCATTCAATAAATGGATAATAACTTTTTTGTATCAACGTTTTAGAAGCAGATTTATTTAAGAAGCTGAATCATATACACATAGGACAAACCTGATTCACTTTGATATTAAGTTTCTGAACTCAGCAGACTCTCCAAAGCCATAATATAATAGGAACTAATTGTTGGGTGACTTCCCAGAGGCAGCTTTTGTCAATGCAACATTGGAAAATTTTCTTGCTCATTATGCAAACATTGTGTGAGTCGCTCAGTCATGTCCAACTCTTAACGACCCCATGGAGCAGAGCCCACCAGGCTCCTTTGTCCATGGAATTTTCCAGGCAAGAATACTGGAATGGTCAGCCAGGCCCTTCTCCAGTGGATCTTCTTGACCTAGGGATGGAACCCGAGTCTTCTGCATTACAGGCAGAATCTTTGCCATTCGGGAAGCCCTTAGTTAGCATCGTGGGTGCTAACTAATTTTTAGGTGAAGATTGCCAAATATTCATGTGCTATAAATTTTTTTTTGATTTTCAAAAGTTCCTTGGAAACATTTTGACATTAACTAGGATACATGTTCATGTATGCTGTACGTGTGTGTTTATTTCAAAGCAAGCTTGCTTCTTTCAAACAGTGCGGTGCTAAGCTTAGTCGCTCAGCTGTGGCCTACTGTTTGTGACCCCATGGATTGTGTCCCGCCAGGCTCCTCTGCCCAAGGAGTTCTCCAGGCAGGAATACTGGAGTGGGTTGCCATGCCCTCCTTCTGGGGATCTTCCCAATCCAGGGATCGAACCCAGGTCTCCGTCATTGCAGCCGGATTCTTTGCCATCGGAGCCACCAGGGGGAACATTAAAACTGTGTTCCTGGGGTAAGAGCTCTCCTTTAGAAAGTTTTTAAGAGAACTACAGAGGTGAAGCTGTTATCTATTCACCTGGGTTCTAGAGGTGCCGGATTATTATTTAGAGTGATCGTTTCCATCTCCTTGGGGCATCTCGTTAGGATTCAGTGTTCTGTGCCCTAAGGGAAACAAGTAGCAGGACGTGCTGGAAAGGTTCAAATCAGGTAACGCGTGAGGGAGCTTGGAAATGGAACACAGCCTCGGGCTGTCCCCCGGCTTCCGCTGCAAGCCTGTCCCCAGCCCGGGGAGCTGGCCGCACGCCTCTGCTTGCTTTGGCGTGTAAGACGGAGACAGGCAGACACCGCGCTGGGTGCAGGTGCCCCGAGACCAGCTTTCGGGGAGAGGCCTCGGGGTTTGCTGTCGCGCTGCACGGAGAGTGTCCCGGCGGAGCGTGTGAGTGCCGTGACCGTGACCGGGTCTGTTGGGCGGGACTGGAGCGAAGAGGCTGGGAGATGGAGACAGCGCGGCACATCGAGAGGGAAGGGGCCCGAAAGACGGCTGCTGGGCAGAGAAAGCGAGCCTGTACTCTCTCAAACGCGCGCTGGCTCGGCCTCCTGACGGTGGACACAGGGCCGGGCCTCAGCAGCTGCCTCAGCCGGCGGCAGAGTGAAGAGGACCGAGTGTGCTGTACGGCGATGCGAAAGCATCGACACGTTTGCAGGCAGGGTGCCAAAAAGATGCTGGTGTTTCAAAGGTCTCGTGACTAGAAAAAGTTTGAAACGTAACTGAGGTTGGATGACCTACCCTCATTTTAGGACTTACCTCTTCCCTGTTGGCTCAGACGGTAAAGCGTCTGCCTGCAATACGGGAGACCCGGGTTCAATCCCTGGGTCGGGAAGATCCCCTGGAGAAGGAAATGGCAACCCTCTCCAGTATTCTTGCCTGGAAAAACCCGTGGATGGAGAAGCCTGGTGGGCTACAGTCCATGGAGTCGCAGACCCGGACACGACTGAGAGACTTCACTTTCACTTTTCTTTTCAGGAAGATCCCCTGAAGGAGGAAATGGCAACTCACTCTGGTATTCTTGTCTGGAGAATCCCAAGGGCAGAGGAGCCTAGCAGACTACAGTCCATGGGGTGGCAAAGAGCTGGACACAGCAGGCAGCTTTCACTTCACTTCTTCATGGCATGTACAACACAAGAGTGAACTTTGATTCACACCTGGGACTTTGGGTGATTATGAGGTGTGAGGGTGGGTCCATCAGTTGGAACAAACGTGCCTTCTGGTGGGGATGTTGAGAAGCCTGTGAATGTGTGGGGGTGAGGGGAGGCAACGGAAACTCAAAGCCCTTCCCACCTGTTTTGGTGTTCTAAAACAGAAAGTTTACCAAAGTATAAATGCATGTAAAAATTCTCTGTATAATTAAAACAACTATGCACAGGCTTTGTAATCAAGCATAGACGTTGCCATTTGCCCCCTTAAGTGACACTTGAGGGTCCCTCCCGCCCCAGGCATGTGGAACCCTCCTGAGTCCGGGACTGAACCTGTGTCCCCTGCACCGGCAGGCAGGCTCCTATTCACAGCACCACCAGGGAAGTCCTGCTTTTGCATATTTCTCATTAGAGGCATATCTAGGGTTTTTTTTTCCCCTATTTTTATAGTGACTGGGATCTTTTCTCCCCTATTAGACTTTCTAATTGCTTGCAACAGTACATAGAAAATTGTCTTGGGGGTAATTCACGCTAGCTGCTGTAATAAATACTCCAACATTTCAGTGATTTAGCACCAGAAAGTTCTGCTTTTTGCTGATGAGCAATCTGATACGAGTCAGGTCACCTTCATCCAAGCACTGTTCAGCATGCCAAGGTCTTTCCATTCCAGTCATGCAAGGCTGGGGATTTCTGGACTCTATTTCCAACGATTACCGTGAGGACACCAGCCCCTCCTTTTCTGAACTCATCTCTTTCTTGTAATTGCTTTCCAAGTGAAGCTATTGCCAGGACTCTCCATTAATGCTCTCTGTTCATCTTCATCTTCAGAACTACGAGATCCTCTGGCTTGTGACCTGACTTCCAAAAAATAAAAGCTAAGAATTTTACCAAGTGTTTTGCCGCAAGATAACGCTGACTCATCTTCTAGACTTGAATATCAGTTGTCTTACCTCTCGCCATCCGGTTACTAAAATAGTGCTAAGTACTTTAGATTTTACTGCGTTTTTGAATTTCAAGGATCCTGTCTCAAGTTACTTGTTTTGCATCAGGGTAATCAGAGTGAGCCCATGTAACAAACAATCTAAGAAGAGGAGAGACTTCGTCCCTGAAGCTGTGTTTCTTCCTCATGTCACAGGTGTAATGAATTTGGTCTGTTTTGAAACGAGTTTTTCCTTTCTGAGTCGTTTCTAAGTATGTGGGGCAAGGGCGAGGGGAGAGAGTCGTACCTTGTTCAGTCCACTGCTTTGATCTGCTGCTTTCCTGTGAACTGGTTTTTTTATCCCATTTAAAATGTGATGACCATCAGAAAGCTCCATGCCTCTGGCCCCTCCAGCTTTTGAGTCCTTGGATATTGTTTATTAGGCAGGCGGGAAGTACATCAGCTGTTCCAACTTACTTACCTGCTGTGAGCTGGAATAATTATACCTGCTTGCTGGGGCCCTGCGCACTGTGTTCCCAGCCTGAATGGGAAACCCAGGAAGGCTGGAAATGATATGTTGAGTCTTCCTCTTCCTCTTCCGGTCCCTCACCAGCGGCACTGGCCCAGTTGGAAGGACTGGTGGTGGTTTAGTTGCTCAGTCGAGTCCGACTCTTTGTGACCCCGTGGACTGTAGTTCATCAGGCTCCTCTGCCCATGGGATTGTCCAGGGAAAAATACTGCAGTGGGTAGCCATTTCCTTCTCCAGGGGATCTTCCCGACCCAGGGATTGAACCTGGGTCTCCTGCACTGCAGCCAGAGTCTCTACCAATGGAGCTGTAAGGGAAGGACTAGATTCTTACCTTCTTCGCCTCCCAATCGTGTTCTGCTACGTGATAGGCTGACCCCGGCCCACTCGCTTTAAAAAAAATTTTATTTATTTTTAACTGGAGGATAATTGTTTTACAGTGTTGTGTGGGTTTCTGCCATACAGCAACACGAATCAGCCGCAGGTATACATTCGTTCCCCCCTTCTTGAACCTCCCTCCCCACCACCCCAGTCCAGCCCACTGAAATCTGCCAGCTTTTCCCGCTGGAGCTGGGCGATGGCCTTGCCTCCCCGACAGATGCGGGCCTGGCCCCTGGTGCCTGCCACCCCCTGGGCGTCCCGTACTCCTGGAGCTCCTCCAGGCTCTCCCCGCTTGTCCGCTCGCCCTCCGGGATGCTGACTGCTGTCCTTAGAGACGGATAGTTGTCCAGTGCCTATTGGCTGTGCTTCTTTACCTCGCAGGACGGCATCTCTTCAGAAGAGCTGCCTGCTCCCTCGGATCAGTTCTTCCTGCCTGACTTTCCTTGATCATGAATCCCCCACCCCCAGCCTTGAATGACATGAGGGGTCCTGGCCTCTGTGTCCCCTCTGAACCGATAATCATTCAGTATGCCAGTGCGTGCATACATGATAAGTCGCTTCAGTCGTGTCCAACTCTTTGCGACCCTATGGACTGTAGCCTGCCAGGCTCCTCTGTCCATGAGGACTCTCCAGGCAAGAGTGCTGGAGTGGGTTGCCATGCCCTCCTCCAGGGGATCTTCCCGACCCAGGGACAGAACCTGCATCTGTTACATCTCCTGCACTGGCAGCTGGGTTCTTGACCACTAGTGCCACCTGGGAAGCCAGGACATCAGAGCTCCTGGGAAGAATTCACAGAGGAGGAGGGAGACAGGTGAAGTCACTCCTTTCCATGAACACGTCAGCTCAAGTTAGTTTTGTCACATGAGTGATGCAAAGTCATAAACTGGTACTGATGAAATCTGGGCACACGGGGAAGCCTCTTTTATGCAGGGTTCACCTAATTGAATTTGCATACAGCTGAAGGTGACTGCTTCCACGAACCCCCTGCGGACACCCTGGGAGGGGGTTCGGTGATGGGCTCTGAAAATAACCAGAAACAAAATAACAAGTGTAACAAGTGGGGAGGCCATGGGGAAGGGGTGGAGCCCAAAGAGAGCAGGTGGTGGAGGGGGAGGGACCCCAGAGCCCACCGCAGGGAAGTCGGCTGCTCCTGAGCTTCAATTCCAAAGTCCCTTAGGAGGAGGAGGATGAAGTGCTGTCTGTAAACACACTGTTTGCAGGGACTTTTGGTGAGAGAAGTGCCCACAGTTGGGTCAGTGTCATGTCAAGGCCTTAAACATAGTCAGACACAGTTGTATTTGATAGAGTCTCTATGGGGCTCCCCGGACTCTTTATTATAAGCAGACACATCACGACATTATTGCCCCCAAAATGATGACTCGATCTGATTTTCCTGGGCTGAACTGGAGAACTGGAAACTCAAGAATGGATCTGCTGGTAACTGCTCCCGTGTATGTGGGTGTTCTTACCGACCCATCACCCACGAGAGCCTCCGGCCACTACATCCTTGTCCACGAGGTAATGTGTGAATGCGGACTCTTGGAGGTTATGGTAGGAACTGTTCTCTTCTCATGCGATTCAGAGCCCGAGGAGTTTGCAGTGACACAGCAACACACTCTATGGAAAACAGTGTATAAAACACACGTGGGACTTCCCTGGCTAAGAGTCCACCCACCATTGCAGGAGACGCGGGTTCGATCCCTGGATTGGGAAGGAAGATCCCACAGGCTGTGGAGCAACTAAACCCGAGTGCAGCCGCTGCTGCAGCAGAGCGCCCTGGAGCCCCTGCTCGGCAGCAGGAGAAGCCACCGTCACAGCTAGAGCAAGCCCGCGCACAGAGCAAGCCCGGGGCTACACAGAGCAAGCCCAGGGCTAGAGCAAGCCCGGGGCTACACAGAGCAAGCCCGGGGCTAGAGCAAGCCCGCACACAGAGCAAGCCCGGGGCTAGAGCAAGCCCGCACACAGAGCAAGCCCATGGCTAGTGCAAGCCCGCGCACAGAGCAAGCCCGTGGCTAGAGCAAGCCAGTGCACAGAGCAAGCCCACACATAGCAACAAAGACCCAGCACAACCAAAACAAGTAAAGTAATTAATTTTTAAAAAATCACATGCACACTGTATATTTCTTGTGTAAAACAGCTTGATGATAAAGAGCGTGCCTTGTCATGCGTGGTTCCTCCAGAGGATGTATTGAAATAAGGAAAGCAGGAGATCATATTCTTTTAGAAGAGTGATGTCAATAATTCAAATTGAAAGAAAAATCCAAACAACCCTGTAGATACTGGGCTTGAAAAATATATAACAAATCCAAGGAACATTTTTGTTATATAAAAATTTTACATTTGACCATGGCTCTTCCTGAGGTTTCATGAATATATACCTGGACAGAAGAGATTAAAAATCTGAAATATTAACTCCTAGAACAGGTGAGGGTATAGCAAAGAAGTCCCTTTTAGTCCATATTTTTTTCTCTCTCAGAAAAATTTATAATTTAATATTTTCCTTTCTGGCTTCCACTGGAAATCAGTTTTCCTTAGAAGTTAAGTGAGTGTTGTTCATGAGTTTGCTTCAATGTCTTCTTTGGAAACCATTACTTTGCAGTGTTCCCACCTCAGACCTGCATCTCTTGAGTCTTCCCTTCAGTTCTTCAGTGTATGGAATTGTTGGCAAAGATGGATAAAGGAAAATTAAGAATCAGATTGCTGCTGTTGCTGCTGCTAAGTCGCTTCAGTCGTGTCTGACTCTGTGCGACCCCACAGACGGCAGCCCACCAGGCTCCCCTGTCCCTGGGATTCTCTAGGCAAGAACACTGGAGTGGGTTGCCATTGCCTTCTCCAAGAATCAGGTTAAGAAGGAACAAGTCAAGGGTTGGCGGACTTTTGCATAAGGGGCCAGAAAGTCAGTATTTTTCGTTTTTTGAAGCTGATGATCTTTTTTCTTCTCAACTTTGCTGCTGTTAATCTAGGTGGGAAGAATCCTTTCATAATGTATTCAAACATGAAATCATCACATTCTGTACTTTAAATATTTAATAATTTTATTTGTCAATTAAAGAGAATTTTTAAAAGCCCCCACAAACAAGGAGTAAAAGATTGGGTACAGCTGTGTGCTAATGAAAACTTATTTTTAGGTTTCAATTTCATGTAATTTTCACATGCCTTGAAATATTAATTGTTGTTTGACTCTTAAAATCCTCTTAAAATGTAAGAACTGTTCTCAGCTTATGAAGTGAAAGTGTTAGTCGCTCAGTCATGTCTGACTCTTTGTGGCCCCCTGGACTGTAACTCACCAGGCTCCTCTGTTCATGAGATTTTCCAGGCAAGAATACTGGAGTAGGTCATCATTCCTTTCTCCTGGGGAAAATATAACACTTGATGGACTGGATTGTTTGCTGACTTCTGTACAAAATCACACCCTTGACCTAGCTTACCTTTAACATCCCCGCAAACACGTTTATTATTATTTTTCAATTCTTAAAAAATTTTTTATTGAAGTGTAGTTTGCATACAATAAAATCACCAATTGTATACTTTGATTTTTTTTTTTAATTGCTTTACAGTGTTTTTACTTGAGCAGCATCTAACTGGGTTTAATGTTCTAGGCTCACATTTTCTTTCCCTCATTACTTTACAACTCTGATATCAAATATTGCTATGGAGAATAAAGTTAGCCACATTAAAAAAAAATCCTTAATATTGATCCACTTTTCCCTGAGATTCCATTACTTGTTCTTGACGTGGCAGTGGCTTAGCCATTATCTCAGTTATCTCTTGCTGTGTGACAAGTCACCCCAAACTTAGCACATGGTCGCCTCGTCTCGCAGTTTGTGTGCTCAGGCGTGTGGGCAGAGTGCCGGCGGCTACATGTTTCATGTGGTCCCAGAGGCTGAGGTCCTGGTGCTGACCTGGGGTCTGTGGTCTGAAGGCTCCGCTGGGGACGGACCGGCTGCACGCTCACTTGGAGGCTGTTGGCAGCACCTGGACCCTTGTTGGGTTGAGGGTCTCGGACCCTCCCATGTGGGCTGTCGGCTGGAGTCTGTTCCCTGTTCTGTGCCATGTGGGCCTCTTCCACACGGCAGCTCGCTTCATTAAGGCATGCAGGCTGCAACAAAACAGAGGAGGCTAAGGAGAAAGAAATCTGTCTTTTATGACCTGATCACAGAAGTGATAAGAAATCACACCCTCGTGTACCTTGAAAGTTCTGTACGTGGTCAAAAACGGAAAGTAAATTCATCTTTTTTTAGGGAACACTTTTACTTTTGATTAGTTACCTACGTCTCAGTCTTTAAGCTTCGAAGACTTAACGGAACAACCTGGGCTATTTACTTGGATCATGCAACCCAGACAAGCAAAGACTGTATACCTGATGGTCAGATGGTATGTTTTGGCAGTAACCACTACTGGAACAGCTAATCATGGAGGAGAACTCGCTGTGGTTCTGAGACTATCTGGGGTGTTTTCCAGCATCAGTTTGATTAACCATCACACCAAACGTGTGAGGAAGGCCCTAACTCTGTCGCTGTGGGGCTGGGAGGTTCACTGACCTGTGCAAGGTCACACGGTCCCAATGGTGGCCCCTCTCTCTGCTCAGGTGGGCAGGCCCCAGGCAGTGCTGACCCATGGCTTTACAGAGGAGAGTGCACTCCTGCAACAGCTCAACCTGGAAAAGGAGAGCAGGGGAGATGACAACCTGAGGAGGGCGCCTGTTGCTCCAGCAAAGAGTAAGCCCTGACTGATCCAGAGCAGAATTTTGCTTTTTGTAAAATGATTGGTCAGCACTCCAAAGGGGACATGACTCAGCAACAACAAAAGCAACTACTCCAGATGGGACTGCACAGCGTTTTTCTTCTCATCTAAGCAGACAACTAGTCCATCTAGTCAAGGCTATGGTTTTTCCAGTGGTCATGTATGGATGTGAGAGTTGGACTATAAAGAAAGCTGAGCACTGAAGAATTGATGCTTTTGAACTGTGGTGTTGGAGAAGACTCTTGAGAGTCCCTTGGACTGCAAGGAGATCCAACTAGTCCATGCTAAAGGAGATCTGCCCTGGGTGTTCTTTGGAAGGACTGATGCTAAAGCTGAAACTCCAGTACTTTGGCCACCTCATTCGAAGAGCTGACTCATTGGGAAAGACCCTGATGCTGGGAGGGATTGGGGGCAAGAGGAAAAGGGGATAACAGAGGATGAGATGGCTGGATGGCATCACGGACTCAAGGGACATGAGTCTGAGTGAACTCCGGGAGTTGGTGATGGATAGAGAGGCCTGGCGTGCTGCAGTCCATGAGGATCTCAAAGAGTCGGACACGACTGAGCAACTGAACTGAGCTGAAGCAGACAACACACAAACCTTGGAGGAGTAGCTAACCCACGATGTTTAAGAAATTCTACTCATCTGTTTTCTTTCTTTGAGTTATATTTTTATGTCACCCAGACAAGAATCCCATTGTTTGGTGACCCTTTTTTCTTTTTTCTTTCTTTTTTCCCCCCTGACCAGTGTTCTTTCTGCAGTACAAACGTTGGAAATAAATGTGGGGTTACAGAGTTAATCTTAGTGAGAATCTTTATTTTGAGCTGGTGGCCAGGGTAGCGCCCCCTCCCCACTGGGAGAGAACCAGAGTGAATCTTCCTCACTGAGCCACGTGGGCCGAGCCCGAGAGTGCAAACACTGGTGGTTTGTAAAGTATTTTATGACACAAACCAATGAATCTGTCAGTTACCTGCTTCTTGTGAGATAGACAGGGAAGGATAAAATCACCATCCTGGGAACAAATGAAGTGAATCATAATACTTGAAAGTTATTTAACTTTAACTGCGTAAACAGGGACGCATGTGCATACATTTTGTGGAGGCTCTGTCCTTTTGTTTCTACTGGAACAGGACTTTATTTTTAATTGCGGTATAATTTGACATGTAACTCTATATTAGTTTCAGGTGTGGAACATAGTGATTTGATACCTGTTTATTGTGAAATGGTCACCCCAATAAGCCTAGTTAACATCTGTCTCCACACATTTGTGTGTTAGTCACTCAGTCATGTCATACTCTTTGCGACCCCGTAGACTGTAGCCCGCCAGGCTCCCCCGTCCCTGGGATTCTCCAGGCAAGAATACTGGAGTGGGCAGCCATTCCCTTCTCCAGGGGACCTTCCCGACCCAGGGACTGAAACCAGGTCTCCTGCATTGTAGGATTCTTAACTGCCTGAGCTACCAGGGTCTCCACACAAAGTTTTATGGTGAGAACTTGTAGGATCCACTCTCTCAGCAGTGTTCAAACATGTCATACAGTCTTATTAACCCCAGTCACCATGATGAACATTCCACCCCCAGGACTTATTTCTCTTATAACAGGAAATTTGGATCTTTTCCCTACCATCATCCATGTTGCACACCCCCTAAGCCCCACTCTGGCAACCGCCAGTCTCTCTGTGCATTTATGAGGCTGAGGTCTTTGTTTAGAGTCCACATAGAAATGAGGTCATATGCTACTTGTCTTTAGCTTTCTGACTTATTGGGTTGGCCAAAAAGTTTGCTCAGGTTTTGGCCAACCCAGTATTTCACTTAATCACAATGGCCTGAATTTCATCCACGTTTCACATGGTAAGATTTACTTCCTCTTTTATGACTGAATAATATTCTGTTGTGTATACATACTGCATCTTCTGTATCCACTCATCCACTGATGGACATTGAGATTGCTTCTGTAACTCAGCTGTTATAATTAATGCTGCTGTGAAACTGACATAATGGATGGGGCATAGTTGATTCAAATAGATTCATAAGGCTTATGTAGATCAGTCATTACCATGGATCCATGATATTCACCATTATTTTAATTTGTATCCTAATGACTATATTAATTAAATACTTACATAGGACTGATTTTTTGTTGATCAGTTGCTAAGTCATGTCTGACTCTTTGCAACCCCATGGACTACAGCTTGCTAGGCTTCCCTGTCCTTCACCATCTCCTGGGGTTTGTTCAAACTCGTGTCCTCTGAGCTGGTGATGCCATCCAACCATCTCATCCTCTGTCATCCCCTTCTCCTCCTGCCCTCAATTTTTCTCAGCATCGGTGACCCCTGTGAGCGCTGGGAGTCTCCTGTGGAGGCGTGGGTTGACAGTGGCCCTCCGTGGGCTGAGGGGCTCTTGCAGCAGCAGTCCTGGCAGGCATGGCGTGCTGGCACAAGTCCTCTTGGAGGAGGTTGCCGTTAGCCCTACCATGGAGTGTAGCATGTGGTAGGCCTGCCATGGAGGCTACAGACACCAGGACGGGGCTGCCTCAGGCCAAACTACAGGGAGGGAGCAGAGCCCCACCCGCCAGCAGAAAACTGGATTAAAGATTTGCTCACTGGAGCAAGACCTGTTTTCCCCACAGCCAGTCCTTCTGATCAGAAGGCTCCCACAAGCCCTCTCATCCTCACGGCAGATAAAAGAGGCAAGGGCTGCAGTCCCATTGCTTCCAGAACAAAACTCAGAACCAACCAGGTATCAGGGTCTGTTCTGGCACCTTACATAACTTAGTGCCCACAAAGCCCCTTCTGGTAGGTATGATTCCTTCCCTCCCCATTTTACAGATGAGGAAACTGAGGCACAGAAGGAGTGAAGAACCAGCTCCGGCTCCCACAGCTGCACCTGGCAGAGCAGCTGCTGCTGGACCAGCAGTTCCTGGCCTGCCACGGTCCAGCCCTGGTGGATCCACGGTAATTCGAAGGGGAGACGGAGTAGGCATCCTAGGAAGCAACTTATTTAATTATAGATATATAGAGAGATTAGAAATGGATGGTGTAGTAGGAAAATTGGTGGAGAAAAAGATGCTAAATAACTTGGTTTATGTGGAATACTAATCACCACCTATGTAGGCCACAGGTGTCTTTCCATTCTCCCGAAGGAGAGGAGGCACTGAGGTCTCCTCAGTCTGATCTTAGAAGCCCAGGCAGAATTAGCAGGCTTGGTGAGTACCCACATTCCAGATGGGAATTCAGCCAGGAAAATGGGGAGCAAGAAAGAAATGACACGGGGGAATCAGTCTTTCCAGAAACTGATCCGATTTCTTTATTTTTCAGGTTTGCTTATATACTTTTTGTTATACATAGGGAGGAATACAGAGTCACGCGGGAGTCAGCAGACCTGACCCTTGTCACAATCAGGTGCTTCATATAAAATTATACAAAGGTCTTATGGGTTGTACATCATCTTCTGGCCATGAGGCCTNGAATCAGTCTTTCCAGAAACTGATCCGATTTCTTTATTTTTCAGGTTTGCTTATATACTTTTTGTTATACATAGGGATGAATACAGAGTCACGCGGGAGTCAGCAGACCTGACCCTTGTCACAATCAGGTGCTTCATATAAAATTATACAAAGGTTTTATGGGTTGTACATCATCTTCTGGCCATGAGGCCTGCTGACATTTTATGGCCCTTTCTGATAATGGTCAGTTAACCAGAAAACTTATTTTTTCCAGGAGTGATTTTTTTCTTAAATCAGGCACCACTCTTCGAATAAAGTTGCATTCCTACAGGGTGAGGGTGTAGTGAGTTACAACTAAGAAAGGAATTTACTTAGCCTAAGGTTTAACATGCTTAATCTTAAAGGTTAATACTTATTTCTCCTATATGCTAGTTATATTCATTATAAAGGCAAGGGAATACGGAGATTTAGCAGCAAACATCAGCCCAACAAATGAAAACCCTTCACCAATGTTCCCCTTAAGATCTATTTAGTCTTAAGATAGTGATAAGGTTACATCTTTACATAGCAAGGACACAGTGATTTATAACAAAAGAGAAAATTCATTAACTCAGACAGTCTAGTATTGCTAACATCAAAAACTACTATATTTCCTTTTCTATATTCCAAATACATTAATTAATATATTCCCAGGTGCCTAAAGATATGGAGGCCTGGCGGCAATCATTGACTCAACAATGAGAAAAGCCTTAAGCTAATTAAGAGTTTCAAAATACTCCAAACTCTCTGTGCTGTTTATGGTTGAGAGATTGTCACAGAAGCTAGTCTGTCAGCAGAGAGGTTTGACCTGAGACACCCTTGTCACAACCAGGGCAGGGAATTAGCAGTAATTATTGGCACAACAAATGAAAAAACCCTTCACCAATATCATTTCTAATCAACCCACTATACTATACTAATAATCTTCTAACTTCTCAAAAGAGTCTGTATTTAGAAAGTTTTAAAGCATCTCATGCCTCTCACAGTTGGGAGGCTGTAAACAATCACATGTGGCCGGACGAACCTGATCAGGCAGGCTAGAGAATCTTCAGAGGAGTTCGTAAGTTGAAACACTCTTGTCACACACAGAATTTTTATTAACTGGAGCTGCAAATTAACTCCTTCTCCAAGAGAAATGGTGATGGGGAGAGCCCCTCGTAAAGTCAGAGGTGTAGGTGAGAGCATAAAACAGACTCTGGTTTTGGGGGTAGATGCTCGGGAACAGGGGGTCTCCTGAGGCTCTATCCTGCCTTTGCGTATGCCAAGCCCCCTTCCTCATGACCTTTGCCATGGGTGGAGTTCCTCACGCTGGCTCCTGGCACTGGCCCCTCAGGGCATCAGGC
Source organism: Antidorcas marsupialis (assembly GCA_006408585.1). NCBI lineage: Eukaryota > Metazoa > Chordata > Mammalia > Artiodactyla > Bovidae > Antidorcas > Antidorcas marsupialis. Next base: position 2,194,392 of record SJYB01004519.1, on the reverse strand, counting down.
ATTGGTGAGTCAGCAGGTAACGGGGGGCACAGATGGTGCCCTGTGCAACTGCTGGCCGGCTGGTTGGCTGGCGTGACTGGGCCGTGTTCCCATCGGAGGATGGAGCCACTGGGGCTGGGTTTACAGGGGCGGGGGAGGGCGGAGGTTTCGCAACACTGAGCAGAAGGGTGTCCTCAAGCCTGACTCCCCCACTTGCCTGAGGTGGGCATATTTCCCGCAGCACACGGGGTCACCAGGCAGCCCCGGGGCCCCGGCAGGACTCACCCAGACCTCAGCATCCCACATGGGTCTAGGTGCCCAACCTCCCTGGGCCTGGGCAGACGAGGTAGGAAGCAGGAGACCCCTCCCCAGCCCTCAGGGGCTGGGCCTGCTCACCCCCCTCAGATCCCTGGCTGCCAGCCGACTCGAGCTGGGGCATCCGGCTGACGCCCGTCAGGCATGTTCCCTCCACCAGCTACAGAGAAGCACTTTGCTGTCCACAGTTACCTTAAATACATGTACATTAAGTCTCCACTTGATTTCTATCCACACATGCTTTAAAGGGTTGGAAACACTCTGGGAAGTCTCCACAGGCAGCTTTGGGATCACCAACCCAGAATGAGAAACAGCCAAAGTCACTTGGGGGTGCTTCCACGCCTCCCCCAACCCCCAGGGTTCCTGAGGTTGGAGCCAGGCTTCCCATCGGAAGGGAGTTGTTGCTGTTGTTCAGTTGCTCAGTTGTGTCCGACTCTTTGCGACCCCATGGACCGCAGCACGCCAGGCCTCCCTGTCCATCACCATCTCCCAGAGTTCGCCCAAGTTCATGTCCATCGAGTCGGTGCTGCCATCCAAGCATCTCATCCTCTGCTGCCCTCTTCTCCTTCTGCCCTGGGTCTTCCCTGGCAGGAAGTACGGACCCTTTGCTGATCTGGACCCTCTGCTGATCTGTGGGACCGGGGCTGCGCAAGCCCTGCAGGCGATTCTCCAATCCTGGTGAGCAGAGTGTGCTTGCATGAAAACGCAGTAATTAAAAATAACAGGAAAGCCTTTCTATTTATAGATGGTTTTATAGGCACTCCTCTAAAAAAAAAAATCCCTAATTTGGCTCTAGCGATTTGGCAGTGGTTCTACTGAGTCCTACGAGAGTTTTATTTTTAGTGGCACAGAAGGGTTTCTAAAGGCATTCGGCTGTAATGACAGAAGAGGGCCACAGGCAGCCTTTGAAAAACACCAGGATCCTCAGTTGGAAGAGGACAGCTGAAAGTAAAAAGCAGGTTATCGTTAGCAGAGGTGCTCTTTCTCCGAGAGGACTTTGCTTATCGATTTCACGTTACGTGGCATAAGACACTTGTTATATACTGAGGCCGTGTCACTGCTTACACCCATCCCTCTGAGACTGGAGGAAAATTTTGTCTTATGTTTATGTAAAGATGGGGAACCTGAGCCTTGATGGGCCAGGATAGAAGTCAGAGCTGCCTTTTTTCCCCTTTTTCAAGTTGGAGGATAATTGCTTTACAATGTTGCGGTGATTCCTGCCATACAACAACACGAATCCACCATAAATACACCTATATCCCGTCCGCCTTGAACCTCCCGGTCCCCTCACCCCATCCTGGCCCTCCAGGCTGCCGCAGAGCAGGGGCTGAGCCCCCTGGGTTGCACAGCAGCCTCCCGCTGTCTGTCCATGTCAAGCATGGCAGCCCTTTCAGGTTGTCCCTCCCTCCCCGCCCCCCCATGTCCGTGAGTCTGTTTTCTGTCTGCATGTCTATTGCTGCCCTGCAAATAGGTTCGTTAATACCATTTTTCTAGATTCCGTACATAGGCGTTAATATATACGTGTCTGTCTCTTTCTGACTTACTTCACTCGGTATAATAGCTTCCAGGTTCATCCACTTCATTAGAACCGACTCAGGCTCCTTCCTGTTTATGACTGAGTAGAGCGCCATTGCAGATAGGTACCACATCTTTTTTATCCATTCATCTGTCTGTGGACATCTAGGGTGCTTCCATGTCCTGGCTATTGTAAATAGTGCAGCAATGGACTTTGGGCCATCTGTGTCTTTTTGAATTATGGTTTTCTCAGGGTATGTTGGGTTTGATCCCTGGCTTAGGAAGATCCCCTGGAGAAGGGAAAGGCTACCCACTTCAGTATTCTGGCCTGGAGAATTCCATGGATCATATAGTCCATGGGGTTGCAAAGAGTTGGACACAACTGAGCGACTTTCACTTTCAGGGTATATACCTAGTAGTGGGATTGCTGGGTCATAAGGTAGTTTTATTCCTAGTTTTTTCAAGAAATGGAGTCAAAGCTGTCTTGAGGCTTGGTGTTATTATCTGCTCACCATAGGGTGCCACAGGGTCATTACAACTGGCTGAATAAGAAACTCTGGGTCCTGGCAGCTATTGTTCCTTATTGCCTAGAATCTCCTGAATTTCAGAGGATTCTTGGCCATTCACGTACCAGATAAGACCAGGGTTAGTTTTGGTTTGATGTTTGTTGGTGATGATCCCTGCAATTAAATCAGAGTAGCAACCTTTCCTTCCTTAGAGCTGTGTTGGTGTATATGCTGAATAAATTAATGTCCCCATTTAAGGAAACTCACTTGGCATCAACTATTTCTTTTTATGCAACTAGACAAATAGAGTGTGGGAAGAGGGCTAAAAAGAGAAGAATTTTGTATTAAAGTTTTTTTTTTTTCTATGAAAAAAGCACAAAATAAGACACTGGTCAATGTTGTTTAGTGTGGAGTGGTGAAAAAAAAAATGACCCAAAGATGGTGCCTGAAGGATAGACTGGAGTAATGTGCTGGACTTACTCAAGGGGTCCAGGGCTCATTTAACTTGTGACAGCAAGATGGACACAAGAGAGGAAAAGAAAGGCTGCTCATTGTCAGGCTCTTGATTTTGCGAAAGACGCTACCCACAGCTTGAGGGAGGGCTTTGGAAAAAATTTGCTCTTTCTTTCTCTCCGTATGAGAATACTTCTAGCAAAGGTGCTTCCCCAAATTGCCTTTTTGTCCTTTGTCTGAGTGTCAGTCAGTGTACTCCAGAGACACAGAACCAATGGTGTGATTTTTATTAAGAAATTTGGCCCCATGATTGTGGATTTCCTGGAGAATCAGAAGAGTGTGGCAGTTCAGCTGTTCATGTCCACATGTCATCTGCTGGCAAAATTCCCTCCTTGCTGGCATGAGGTCAGTCTTTATCCTAGTCAGGCCTTCGACTGATCAGATGAGACCCGCCTACATTATGGATGGCAACCTGCTTTTACTCAAAATCCCCTGATTTAAATTAATTTCATCCAAAAAACACTCTCAGAGAAATATCCAGAATAATGTTTGGCCAACTATCTGGGCCCAACTATTGGGTCCAAAAAGTTGACGGGTAAAATGAACCACCATATCCTTGCTTGGAAGCACAGAACAATTTCAGGAACTCCGCAGTAGAGACCCTGCTCACCGGGTGTCTATGGGCCCCTATGTCTCCTAGACCCTCGCAGTTCAGCAAGCATCTCTTCCACGTGAAGCAGTCAGCATCAGTGCTCCTCCTCAGTCACTATTTCCTCGCCTTGGCAATCGGGGAGTTATGTGTGAAGAAAGCAGAATTACACGACTGAAGCTCCTGGAGTCTTTTGCCTACATGCTGCTGCTGCTGCTGCTGAGTCGCTTCAGTCATGTCCGACTCTGTGTGACCCCAGAGACAGCAGCCCACCAGGCTCCCCCATCCCTGGGATTCTCCAGGCAAGAACACTGGAGTGGGTTGCCATTTCCTTCCCCAATGCATGAAAAGAAAAGTGAGAGTGAAGTCGTCAGTCGTGTCCGACTCTTAGCGACCCCATGGACTGCAGCTCCTCCATCCATGGGATTTTCCAGGCGAGAGTATTGGAGTGGGGTGCCATTGCCTTCTCTTTCTGCCTACGTGAGTGAGAGATAAATTCTTGTTGTGCTAAGCCACTGAGATTTCAAGGCACAGCTGTTTCATTCTGACCCTGGCTGTGGGTCTGTGTCTAAGGGTGCCTCTGTGTGTCTCTGCGTGTGTTTGTGGCAAGTTGATTAGAAGACCTGTGTGCCAGAGCTCAGCCAGCACAGCCCCATACACTGATGCTCACGCTGGTGAAGCCTGTTTTCCACACCTTCCCTCGCTGATTCTGACGAGTTTCTAGAGCTCGTCTCTCCAGGTCCGTTCTTTCCCAGGCTGAACGCAACGAGTATTGTTCCTGGCTCATCTGGGTCCATTCTCACTGTCTCTGGAGGCCAGCCACACCCATCCTGAAGCTCTTTCTTGCTTTCAATTCAGTTCAGTCACTCAGTTGTGTCTGACTCTGTGACCCCATGGCCTGCAGCACGCCAGGCCTCCTTGTCCATCACCAGCTCCCGGAGTTTACCCAAACTCATGTCCATCGAGTCAGTGATGCCATCCATACATCTCATCCTCTGTCATCCCCTTCTCCTCCTACCTGCAATCTTGCCCAGCATCAGGGTCTTTTCCAATGAGTCTGTTCTTTCCATCAGGTGACCAAAGTATTGGAGTTTCAGCTTCTGCATCAGTCCTTCCAATGAATATTCAGCACTGATTTCCTTTAGGATGACTAACTGGATCTCCTTGCAGTCCAAAGGACTCTCAAGAGTCTTCTCCAACACCACTGTTCAAAAACATCAGGTCTGTGGCGCTCAGCTTTCTTTATAGTCCAACTCTCACATCCATACATGAAAAACCCATAGCTTTGACTAGACAGACCTTGGTTGGCAAAGTTCTTTCTCTGCTTTTTAATACACTGTCTAGGCTGGTCATAACTTTTCCTCCAAGGAGCAAGTGTCTTTTAATTTCATGGCTGCTATTAATTTAATGGTCTTTTAATTTTTTGCTTGAGTCCACCTGGAGAGACCAGCATGCAGAATGGAAGGGAGACAGCAGGGCTGTGAGGCAGAAGGGATGGGGAGTAAGCATGACAACATGGTTTCACTCTCTGGATTCAATGGAAACTCACCATAGGACTTCCCTGCTGGCTCAGATGGTAAAGCGTCTGTCTACAATGTGAGAGACCTGGGTTTGATCCCTGGGTCAGGAAGATTCCCTGGAGAAGGAAATGGCAACCCACTCCAGTACTCTTGCCTTGAAAATCCCATGGACGGAGGAGCTTGTTGCAGGCTACTGTTCATGGGGTTGCAAAGAGTCAGGCATGACTGAGCGACTTCATTTTCACTTTCCCACTTTGCTGAGCAGATATGGCCCTTCTGTGGCTTTGGCTAGTTGATCTTGGGTTTCTGTCACTTGCCAGAAGTCCTGATGTTTATGGCCGTATTCCAAGGACATCAACATATAACTTTTCCTATCAACAGCTGCTGTCAAGGTCGGCTGCCAAGAGTCATGAAAAGATGAAGCCAATTCTGAACAGAAGCTCTAAGCATTAAGAGAAAAATTGACCTTTTACTTTCTTTTTTTTTCCTGATTGGCTGTTCTTCCCATTTAATGAGTCAAGTTGATTGTCAGTGTTACTTAATTTCCTTTATTATATTTGGGTTAGTCGCTCAGTCATGTGACTCTTTGCCACCCCAAGGACTGTAGCCTGCCAGGCTCCTCTGTCCATGGGATTCTCCAGGCAAGAATGCTGGAGTAGGTTGACCACTCCCTTCTCCAGGGGATCTTCCCGACCCAGGGATTGAACCTGGGTCTCCCGCACTGCAGGTGGATTCTTTACCATCTGAGCCACCAAGAAGAGAGTATTTACTCGGCACATCTTGGCTTCTGCACTGACTGTACTTGCCAGGTACTGAGTACAGGTGACGCGTGCTTGCCTGTGAGTCTTTGTTAAGCAAAGACCTGGAAGAAGACTCTTCAGCATGTTATTTCAGTTTGAACCCGATTTCCGACATTTATACGAAAGATAGCCTTCAGAGACTGTCTTTCAGGATCCCTTGGGATAGACGGAGCTGCTTCCACGTCATCACGTGATGAAGATGCTGTGGGGTGCAGCCTTGCATGTGTCCCTGGACCCCCCAGAATGCTCTCAACTTCTCACCTGGCGCTTTCTCCATAAGTGGTCCCTGGGCTGTTCCGCTGCTAGAAGATTTTCCTCAAAGAGATGTTGTGAAATCTCATTTACGAATTGCTAGAGCCCCAGAGGCACTGTTTTCTCTAAGCATCCTCCTCTGTAGCTAATGCTTTACGTGTGATAGTACACTAGACCTAAAAATCAATTTCCTGGGACTCAGACGCAAGCGCATGATGACGCAGGTGCCATTAAGTGAGACCAAAGACACTTTTGGCCGCAAGCAAGTCTCTACATGATGGGCTGAGAAGAACTGAGCAAGACGTCAAGCAGAGCAAGCTAAAGGATTGAATTATTCCTTCCCTCTGAAAGGGGTACTGTTAAATTCACTTTTATTGAAGAATTCTGAAACACCATGGTTAGCTGTTTCTTACATTTCCAATGCTTCGTGTGATTACATCCGTTTGTGATTGAAGAGAAATTTGACCACTTGACATTGGCATTGGTACCCCATTTATTTTGACTGTACCCTCTTGTCTCTAAACTACTGAAAACCTTCTAGGTGTCTGGAATGTCTCCTATTTTTCCCTGGGTGGCTCTCTGCTTCAGCTGCAGAACAAGGGAAGCTTCTAGGCACATGAAACATGAACTCCTTAGCTCCACAAAGAATCACACCATTCTCAGAGTTGAAAATGACTTTCGAGAATAGTTTTACACCATTCCCTTATTCACAGATGACACAGGGAACACTCGGAGAACGGAAGCCACTTGCTGAAGGTCTCTGTGCTTCTGGGGGCAGAGGGGGATGGTTGCAGGGAACAGAGGATGCAAAGGGGAAGGGACCCTGGGGAGCAGAGGGCAGATGTCAGAGCACTGTTTACAATGTGTGCGGGATAGTGTGGTCCACAGCCAGGCGTCTGTGCTGGGGCTCAGCTGAGGGCTGCAAGGTGGCAGGCTGTCCTCCTCCAGTGAGCACTTTGCTATCTCATCAGGATCGCTGAGCCGCTCAGGACGCAGAGTTCGGTGTCACTCACATGTCACTGCGACCTAAATGTCCATCGACAGAAGAATGGACAGGAAGAGGTGGTATAGGTGCACAACGAAATGCTACTCAGTCATGAAACATAATGAAATAGTGCCATCTGCTGTGACATGGGTGGGTCTAGAGACTGTCATGCCGAGTGAAGTACGAACAAGACAGCTATCTCACAATATCACGTGTGTGGGGAATCTAGAGAGAGAGTACAAATAAGCTTATTTGCAAAGCAGAAACAGAGTCACAGATGTAGAGAACAAAAGAATGGACACCAAGGCGGGGAGTGGGTAGCAGGATGAACGTGGATATCGAGACTGACACATACACGCTGCTGAGCATAAAACAGGTGACTCAGTGCTCTCTGGTGACCTAAATGGGAAGGGAGTCTTTAACAGAGAGGGGAGACATGTGTGTGCATAACTGATCCACTTTGCCGTACTGCAGAAACTGGCTCAACATTGTAGATCAGCCATATTCCAATAAAAATGTTTAAAAACTCCTGAAAATGTCACTGCAAATTGCTTTTCCAGGCCGAGTACAAGCAACCTTTAGCATCTACAATTCTGAATTATCTGTGCCTCTCTTCACCAGCATTAGCAGAGATAATTGAAAATTGGCAACACTTAAATTCACATTAAAAAAAAAAAAGCTCAGAAAGCTTGTTAATGTCTTAAGACCACAAGGGTGCCATTTATTCCTTCCCAGAGGAGTCCTCCAGGCTCCCGCAATCCAAGGAGGCTCTGTGGTCTCCCAGATGACTCAAGCGACGTCACTCATCTTGTCTTGGATGTCTGCTCATGACCCAGGCCCCTTCTGTGGTAAGGAGATGTTTCCCCTGATTAAGGGCTTCTGGGACTCATTGGCGTGACCAGCAGCATCGACTCAGTCCTAGATGCTCCAGCGGCCACCAGTGCGGTGGCCAGGGGTGAAAGGGGCCCTCGCCAAAGGGCGTCGAGTCTCCCTATGATTCCAGTGCAGCTCAGCTTGGCAGGTGGCGCTAGTGGTAAAGAACCCGCCTGCCAGTGCAGGAGACAGAACAGATGTCAGTTCAATCCCTGGGTCAGGAAGATCCCCAGGAGGAGGAACCGGCACTGTCCTCCAGTATTCTTGCCTGGAGAATCCCATGAACAGAGGATCCTGGTGGGCTACAGTCCATGGGGCTACGAAGACTTTGGCATGACTGAAGCAATTTTGCATGCATGCAGCTTGGTAGAGAGTCAGGCTGGCTCAGCGTGGATAGAAAGAAAAGCGTTTCGACTTTCCTGCCTAATGAAGATTCGTCATGTGTTAAGACTCTTAATCACTGAAGCTAAGAACCACTATTAATTAGAGCTGATAAGAGCATAAGAAATATTTAATCCTCTTGTTCTGGGAGCTGGGGATTTTCACAGCCTGACATTTGCGCTCCTAAAGCTACTAGTCTTTCTAGGTTTAGTGTGGCTGCAGTTGGCAATGATTAAATGCGCTGCCCAGGGTCCCGCTGAGCTATGTCCTACCCTGAAAGGTCCTCAGGGTGGGGGGTAGTTTTATGACTGTCACCAGCAAAATGGCTGTTCAGAAACACTTTTCTGAAAATTGGTCCCCAAGTGTTCATTTCTCTTAGGAATAAGGGGTTAGGATTAGCAGCAAACACAAGAGCTCAGCTTTTAGTTACTTTATTAAATCTGTTCTCTGCTGGTCGATTTTTATTTTTCCTCCCTTTTAAATAATTGCCTTTAAAAAATATCATACCATACTATCAACTTTTGAAAAATAATGTTCATTATCAAATAACTTGGTTTTTGAAGGTAGGTTTTTTTTCATAAAGAAGGCTTAATAAACATGCTTGTGAACCGAAACTCTGTTCATTGGGTGAATGTGTGGCTAAGCCTGTATCTTTGATCCTCATGTAAGCATTCGCATGACTTGCACTCAGTGTGCATTCTTAAAGCCGGGAAAAGTCAGTTGAGCTGGTCACTGGTGAAGGGATTCAGAGTGTGTTCACATTCACAAGGGCTTGATGCAGGCAGTGAGTGAGCAGAGGTGACGAGGGGTTTTGATAAATATGCTTGGAAGTACATTCTTCAGTGACATTGGCTGTGACCCTGGACTCTTGATCACTGATGCAGCAACAGCTGATGTGAACAGTCCCCAAGGCTGAATCCTCCAAGCATGTTTGGGCTAAGACTTGGGGTCTCTCACTTCAACCCCTTTCCGTTGTTATAGTGCCCCGACAGCCAGGGTTCAGAAAAAGAAGGCTTTTCCCCTCATTCTCTTCCCAAGCTGTCTGTAGCCTTGGTGACCAAGGTTGTCATATGAAAATCTATGACAAGCTTTTTCACTGAAACCCAGGTACTACGATTTTTCATGGAACCCTTATAAGTGGTGGCTCTTATGTTTTATTTTATGCCTTTCACCAAGAGCTTGAGCAGACTGAGAGAGCCCTACCATGCCCAGTGCCCTGGGGGTCTTTCTGCAGATTCACTTTTCTTTCACTCTGGCTTTTTGGGGTTCCGAGTCAGTCATGTCAAAACAGAGGTGTGTTTATTAACAACCAAGACATCCCATTAGGATGGGCTCACGTTTTAGTCGGCTGGATGAGGTGCCCGAGTGATGTCGTTAACTTAATTTTGCTGTTGCTGTTGCTCAGTCGCTCAGCCGTGTCCAGCTCTTTCCGACCCCATGGACTGCAGCACGTCAGGCTCCCCCTGTCCTTCACTGTCTCCCAGGGTTTGCTCAAACTCATGTCCATTGAGTCAGTGATGCCATCCAACCATCTCATCCTCTGTTGTCCCCTCCTCCTCCTGCCTTCAATCTTTCCCAGCAGCAGGGTCTTTTCCAATGAGTCAGCTCTTTGTATCAAGTGGCCAAGGTATTGGAGCTTCAGCTTCAGCATCAGTCCTTCTAATAAATATTCAGAGTTGATTTCCTTTCCATTCAGTTCAGTTCAGTTCAGTTCAGTTCAGTCACTCAGTCATGTCCGACTCTGCGACCCCATGAACTGCAACACGCCAGACATCCTTGTCCATCACCAACTCCTGGAGTTCACCCAAACTCATGTCCATTGAGTCAGTGATGCCATCCAACCATCTCATCCTCTGTTGTCCCCTCCTCCTCCTGCCTTCAATCTTTCCCAGCAGCAGGGTCTTTTCCAATGAGTCAGCTCTTTGTATCAAGTGGCCAAGGTATTGGAGCTTCAGCTTCAGCATCAGTCCTTCTAATAAATATTCAGAGTTGATTTCCTTTCCATTCAGTTCAGTTCAGTTCAGTTCAGTTCAGTCACTCAGTCATGTCCGACTCTGCGACCCCATGAACTGCAACACGCCAGACATCCTTGTCCATCACCAACTCCTGGAGTTCACCCAAACTCATGTCCATTGAGTCAGTGATGCCATCCAGCCATCTCATCCTCTGTCTTCCCCTTCTCCTCCTACCCCCAATCCCTCCCAGTATCAGTCTTTTCCAATGAGTCAACTCTTCACATCAGGTGGCCAAAGTATTGGAGTTTCAGCTTTAGCATCAGTCCTTCCAATGAATACCCAGGACTAATCTCCTTTAGAATGGACTGATTGGATCTCCTTGCAGTCCAAGGGACTCTCAAGAGTCTTCTCCAACACCGCAGTTCAAAAGCATCAATTCTTCAGAGCTCAGCTTTCTTCACAGTCGAACTCAGACATCTATACATGACCACTGGAAAAACCATAGCCTTGACCAGACAAACCTTTGTTGGCAAAGTTATGTCTCTGCTTTTCAATATGCTATCTGCTGCTGCTGCTGCTAAGTCACTTCAGTCGTGTCTGACTCTGTGCGACCCCATAGACGGCAGCCCATCAGGCTTCCCCATCCCTGGGATTCTCAAGGCAAGAACACTGNTTGGATCTCCTTGCAGTCCAAGGGACTCTCAAGAGTCTTCTCCAACACCGCAGTTCAAAAGCATCAATTCTTCAGAGCTCAGCTTTCTTCACAGTCGAACTCAGACATCTATACATGACCACTGGAAAAACCATAGCCTTGACCAGACAAACCTTTGTTGGCAAAGTTATGTCTCTGCTTTTCAATATGCTATCTGCTGCTGCTGCTGCTAAGTCACTTCAGTCGTGTCTGACTCTGTGCGACCCCATAGACGGCAGCCCATCAGGCTTCCCCATCCCTGGGATTCTCAAGGCAAGAACACTGGAGTGGGTTGCCATTTCCTTCTTCAGTGCATGAAAAAAGTTAAAGTGAAGTCACTCAGTTGTGTCTGACTCTTAGTGACCCCATGGACTGCAGCCTACCAGGCTCCTCCGTCCATGGGATTTTCCAGGCAAGAGTACTGGAGTGAGTTGCCATTGGTCATAACTTTCCTTCCAAGGAGTAAGCATCTTTTAATTTCATGGCTGCAGTCACCATCTGCAGTGATTTTGGAGTCCAAAAAAACGAAGTCTGACACTGTTTCCACTGTTTCCCCATCTATTTCCCATGAAGTGATGGGACCGGATGCCATGATCTTTGTTTTCTGAATGCTGAGCTTTAAGCCAACTTTTTCACTCTCCTCTTTTACTTTCATCAAGAGGCTTTTTAGTTCCTCTTCACTTTCTACCATAAGGGTGGTGTCATATGCATATCTGAGGCTATTGGTATTTCTCCCGGCAATCTTGATTCCAGCTTGTGCTTCTTCCAGCCCAGCGTTTCTCATGATGTACTCTGCATAGAAGTTAAATAAGCAGGGTGACAATATAAAGTCTTGACATAGTCCTTTTCCTATTTGGAACCAGTCTGTTGTTGCATGTCCAGTTCTAACTGTTGCTTCCTGACCTGCATACAGGTTTCTCAAGAGGCAGGTCAGGTGGTCTGGTATTCCCATCTCTTTCAGAGTTTTCCACAGTTTATTGTGATCCACACAGTCAAAGGCTTTGGCATAGTCAATAAAGCAGAAATAGATGTTTTTAAGGATGGACTAAGCCTCTTTCCTTTAGGTTTGATCTCCTTGCAGTCCAAGGGACTCTCAAGAGTCTTCTGCAGCACCACAGTTCAGAAGCATCAATTCTTTGGCACCCAGCCCTCCTTATGGTCCAACTCTCACATCCATACATGACTGCTGGAAAAACCATAGCTTTCACTGTATGGTCCTTTGTTAGCAAGGTGATGTCTCAGCTTTTTAATATGTTGTCCAGGTTTGTCATAGCCTTCCTTCTTAAGCTTTATTTAAGGGGATGTATTTCCATGGTGCCCTGGATGGGGTGGTAGCTAGGGAGGAGAGTATGGTTCTAACTTATCATCCTGAAGCTCCCGAGTTTTTTTTTTTTGTTCTTCTAAAGTTTATCTTCCTCCAGAATTTGTTGTTGAGTTTTATTATTATTTTTTTAAGTTTATTGGGAAAATTTGTGTCTAAACCTGTATCTTTAACCCTCAAGTAAGCACCTGTGTGTGTCGAGTACACAGTTTTTTGCCTATCAAAAGCCATTTCTGCCTGCTTTCTCTTACTTCTTCTCTGCTAATAAAACCCCAGTCTGAAACGGGTGAAGCCCCTTATCTGTGGGAAGGCTGGTCCCAGGAGAAGGACCACGACTGGCCTAAGCTAGCCACTGCCGCCCCACCCCTCTTCGCCAGTGACTGTGGGCATGAGGCCTGGTCCTGGCCCCTGGACTTGGATGTCATCATCCCTGCTCGCTGGCTCACCCTGCGCCCCGGTGGCGTGAGTGACGATGGACGTTATTCTTCCAGTTTCTGTGGGGAAGGAATTTGAGGGTGGCTGGGCAAGGTGGGGGTTCTGACTGGGGACCTCTTGAGAGCTTTTAGTCACGATGTTGACCAGGGCTGAGGTCCCCTGAGGACTTGCCTGGGGCTGTGGGGTCCAGGGGTCTATTTCTCAAGCTGGTGCTGGCCGTTGGCTGGAGGCTCCCGTTTCCTGCCCCTGGGCTGCTTCTACAGGTCTTTACGACATGGCGCCTGGCTTCCCCCAGAGCAGGCAAGCTGAGTCTCAGGGAGGTGATGAGAGGGGAGAGAGGGGAGAGAGAGATGGGGGCGGGGAGACCGAGAGAGGTAGAGACAGACAGGGGGAGAGAGAGAGAGATGGGAGGAGATAGAGAGAGGCAGAGACAGACAGGGGGAGAGAGAGAGATGGGAGGAGATAGAGAGAGGCAGAGACAGACAGGGGGAGAGAGAGACAGACAGGGGGAGAGAGAGAGATGGGAGGAGATAGAGAGAGGCAGAGACAGACGGGGAGAGTGAGACAGAGACTGACAGAGACAGACAGGGGGAGGGGGAGAGGGAAAGAGAGAGAAACTAGTCATTTTATGAGCTGACTTTGTAGACCCACAGCAGCACTATTGCCTGGAAACTCCCATGGCCGGAGGAGCCTGGTAGGTTGCAGTCCATGAGGTCACTAAGAGTCGGGCACAACTGAGCGAATTCACTGTCACTTTTCACTTTCATGCACTGGAGAAAGAAATGGCAACCCACTCCAGTGCTCTTGNGGGAAAGAGAGAGAAACTAGTCATTTTATGAGCTGACTTTGTAGACCCACAGCAGCACTATTGCCTGGAAACTCCCATGGACGGAGGAGCCTGGTGGGCTGAAGTCCATGGGGTCGCTGAGTCAGACACGACTAAGCGACTTCACTGTCACTTTTCACTTTCATGCGCTGGAGAAGGGAATGGCAACCCACTCCAGTGCTCTTGCCTGGAGGATCCCAGGGACGGGGGAGCCCAAGGGGCTGCCGTCTATGGGGCCGCACAGAGTCGGACACGACTGAAGCGACTCAGCAGCACTATACTGTTGCGTATCGGTCTGTAGCTAATTCCCCTTAATGCGGCAGCTTAAGGAAACACACTTCTCATCTCGCAGCTTCTCTGGGTCAGGGCTCGGGACTCAAGGTCTCTCAGGAGGCTGCAGTCAGGGTGTTGGCAGGACTGGGTTTCAGCTGAGGCTCGATGGGGAAGGATCTTCCAAGTTCAGTTAACAAGACTGACTGAGCTCTTCATCGGCGGTCGGCTCTGGGCGGCCCCCCATCCCTTACCCTGTGGGCCTCCATAACAAGGTCACTTTATCAAAGTCATGGGGAGAGGGTCCAGTGAGAGTCTTCTAGCCACACAGAAGCCAATATCCTATGTAACAAAAGCACAGAGGTAGCCTTCTTCTCCTTTGCTGTGTTCTGCTGGTCAGAAGCAGGGGGCTGTGCAGGGGCGTGAGCGTCAGGAGGTGGGACTGCGGGCACCTTGGGGGCAGTGGGGAGGCTGCCTCCACAGTCCTCCCGCTGTGCCTTCTGCTGTATTCACGCAGACCGTGCTGAGTCACTCAGTCGCGTCCGACTCTCTGCGGCCCTACAGACTGTAGCCCTGTAGACTTTCGTCCCCTCCCTGCGGTCCTGTGAATACTGCATAGTGGGTGCAGCTCGCAATCAGCTCTACAGCTAAGAAGGCTGAAGAAGAACCAAGCACATATGTTGTCTCTGTCAAGAAAGCAAGGGCTTGAAAATGTGCCCATCAGTTATCTCTCTCCCCTTGAAATGTGAAGCCTCATGCCCTCCCTTGCATGCAGGCCAGACTTAGTGGCTCACTCTGCATGAAAACTGTGGGACTTCCCATGTGGTGCTAGTGGTAAAGAGACCCGGGTTTGGCCCCTGGGTGTGGAAGATCTGCTGGAGAAGGGAATGGCAACCCACTCCAGTGTTCCTGCCTGGAGAATTCCATGGACAGAGGAGCCTGTTGGGCTACAGTCCTTAGGGTCACAAAGAATCAGACACAACTGAATGATTAACACACACGGGATTCACAAGAAATTGCAAAGATAGTACAGAAATTTCCAGCTATCATTTGTATGATCTTACATAACCACAGGACCTCACAGGAAACCGACCCTGGCACAATGCCATCAGTTCAACTGCAACCTAATTCAACTTTCACCATAAATTTCTATTTTTGAACAGCATGGTTGATTGCATCTGTCTCTAGTTTGCAGCCTAAAGCATTCATAGCTGATGCTTTATGAAACTGTAAGTATATAAACACATGGATGGACTGATTTTGATCTTCTGATTGGATGGTCGGCAGACAGACACTTGAGAATGCTGACTGTTTCAAGTATTTGATGGGAGTTTCTGCCTGACCAGCAGAGCACAGAAAGGGACTTGTTTTGAAAGTTATCACAGATCATAGGATATGTTCTATGTACATCCTGGAACAGGACGTTTCTAAGCTGCTCTTAGAAATCTCTCCTGTGAATTGATTAGGGTTCACCTTCACTCCTGCCTTCTTTGGTGCAATGTAAACAATTGTCTCCAAATAATCCTGTTTGAGTCTCTGCCCTGGGGGAGTGCAGGCTCTCTCGATTCTGCACGCATGCAGGTGTGGGTCCTGCTAATTCAGCTTCCATTTCCCACATGCAGCAGGGCCTGGCACAGGGTAGGCACTCAGTAAGACTGCGTTAAGCGAACAAGTGAATCAGCGATGGGATTTCAATGCAAAGTGGCCTCACCTTCAGGTGATGTGGGTGAGTGGGCGGGTGAGAAGACAGGCCCCACCCTGATGTCACCAGTGTGATATCATCTAATAAAACTCACTCCTAAGACTCTAGACTTTCCCTTTGGGTGATTAATTGACTATTTGACTTCCCAAGGTGGAGCGGCTATACTGGGGTGGGGGTTGCTCCATCAGGCCTTTGTGTACCTGTCTGTGTTGGCCATGGGCTGCCTACTAATTGTCGTTGTGGGCGTTCTGAGAGGCACTGGCAGTGGCGAGTGCCCCTAACCCATGTCTCCCACCCAAGTGTGACTGATACTTCACCTTCCACTACTAAGGGTCATGCTACAAACCAAAGACCCATGAGAATGGGTTCTAGATTGGTTTAGCTTTAGGCCCTTTCAGAGCAGCAATGAGAAACCTGGAGCCACTCCTCTGGAAAGTGACGCTGAAATAAATCTCCTGGGAATGAGGCTGTCTCTGTGGAGGAGGACCTGAAGCTGGACAGGGTGGGGAGAACCCCATATTGGGAGGCCTGGGGGCACGGGGACCTCGGCGTGCAGGGCATGAAGGTGGGTGAGCACTGGGAGAGAGATGGTCTTCAAGGGCTGGGGCTCTTGAAGACGTTGCATATCTCTCCATTTGGCCTGAGTCAGCCCGAACGGCATCTTTAGTTTTGGTCTTTTCCTTGGAGCATCCGCTTTTGGCTGCATCAGTTAGGGATGAGTCAGCGCGACTCAAAGTGATGGTGGCTTTGCAATAGGGAACAACAAATTTGGTTCCATATTGCATCTGTTTCTCTTACTTTAACCTGTGTATTCTGCTTTTGCTAGAAGTTAAAAATGTTGCCTATCACTCAAAATATACAGAACGTCCCCTTCTCAAGGCTTTCAACCTTGAAAAGATATAACACTTTTCCATTTGTACAGAGATAAAACAATTTCAGAACAGAGAATGACATTTGTCTTGGAGGTTTACAGGAACAATGTGACGCCTTCTCAGTGGACAGTTGCGAGAACAGAGGACTCCAGCACCAGCCAGCCACAGCCCTCTCCTTTTAGTCTGAGAGAAGTCTGAATTCTAACTCAGATAGGACGGTTCTTTGGGACTCTAGCCCATCCTCTCAAACCGCTGGTTTTCCAAGTAAGCTTGCTGTTCCTCGCCTTCGCAGTATGAACTTGGACTCAGTAACAGCTTGAGCAAAGTTCATTTCCATTTCACAAGTAAATTTTCATAAGTAAATGATGCTTTAAGATATTGGGGATCTGGACCCCCTACTTTTTCATGCTGCCAAACATGGTCTTCATTATCAGGGGCCAGGATGTGGCATCAGCTGTGACATCCATTGTCAAACCCAAAAGATGGAGAAAGTGGTCGGAAAAGGTGCCCAGTGGAGCACCAACTCTGCTAAAGAACGCTACTGGGAGCATCTCAACTTCACTTACATCCCATTGGACAAACTGTAGTCACATGATCATGCCAGTCTACAGGGGCTGGAAAATGCAGCTTTTATTCTGCATAGCCCATGCCTGACTCTATTTCTGCAGAAAAGAGGAGAAAATAGATCTGAAGGAGGGCTACCAGGGGCCTCTGCCTGAAGCATCATTTACACACCCAAGAGCATATTCTCCAAAACTCTCAGCCACAGTCATCTAAATTCAGGGGTAAGAATACATTTTGCTAAATGTACTCAGCTATTACTGAGTCCAAGCTCATACTCCTGTGGCCCAAGATTTTTCTCAGTCAGTTCATTTCCATCACTCAGTCATGTCTGAGTCTTTGAGAACCTGTGGGCTGCAGCACACAGGCCTCCCTGTCCATCACCAACTCCCAGAGTTTACTCAAACTCATGTCCACTGAGTCAGTGATGCCATCCAACCACCTCATCCTCTGTCATCCCCTTCTCCTCCTGCCTTCAATCTTTCCCAGCATCAGAGTCGTTTCCAGTGAGTTAGTTCTTTGCATCAGATGGCCAAAGTATTGGAGTTTCAATTTCAGTATCAGTCCTAGAATTACTCCGCAGATAAGAGGGACTGGGAGGATGAGAGTGATCTTTACCTCCCAGGCAGGCAGAGAGGTTTCATGTAGCCGGAAGGAGGAAGCCAGGCATCTGTCTGGTACCATAAGCTGCGTATTGACGTGCTTTCTGGGACAACTGCTGACGTGGGGGCTTCCTCTGGGAACTAATGGCTGTCATTATTTTCAGCACTAGCAATGCCCTCTATATTTCTAAAGCAACGTCAGATCATTATTTTAAAGCTTTTTGGAGGTCTGGTTTCCCATCCCGTGGGGCTCACTGTCATTTTTCCCAGGAAGTCTGGTCTCCTAGCCCTTCCCCTTCTCCCCTGCAGGGTCCCTTCTATGGATGCTCTGCATGTCTTCACACAGTGTCCCCTCGCATAAGTACCCCCCTTTCCAGGTCACCTGGGGACCGAGGTGGGCGGGGTCAGGGCTTCAAGAGCACTGCCGCCTCAGCTGATGACTTTGTGGAGGAGGGAGAAGTGACCATGGCTCCCTGACTCAGAACTGGCCGTCTCTGAGTGTGTGACAGTCGCCGGCAGGGGCCAAGCTGGAAATACATTCCCGTCTGCATTTACTTCATCCACAGAGAGTCAGCTCCAGGCCCCAAGACTGAGCAGTCATCCAAAATTAGATGCCGCAACGGTTCTCATTTGTTAGTTAAAAATAGCTGTTCTGCATCCTCGCAATCACCCAGGGGCTGTTTTCAACAAATGTTTATGATTGAGAAAGACGTTTGCTAATCCACTGCTTATTCAGGGAGAATAGCGCTTCTTTCTTGTCCTCCTGCAAATAGGCAACCCAGGACACCGGTGGCAATTCACTTGCATTTTCTTTGCATTGGCAGGGCTGTTTCATTACACAAGAACGGCCAGTGAGGAGAGAGGCGAGAAGGGCATCCGTTTAAGATGATTCTATAAAAGAGGCAATTAAAGTGGGCTCCGCTGGAAGACGGCATATGGTGCCGGGTAATTTTGATGCAGAGGAAATGCCCACATCTTTCATTTAGCCGGCAGTGAGCCCAAAGCAGTAGCCACCGTGAGGATTTTCAGTCCCTGCCTGAGTACACGTTCGGCCGTCCTCTCTGCGGTAGAGCTTAGCGGGGGAGCCCCTGCCTTTCAGATTCAAGGCCCCCCTATTCTTGTTCTGAGTCAGCCCTGCCTGTGTGTTCAAACGGGGAACCCCTCTTGCTTCGAATGGCTCCTGTCTCAACTCTGCCCAGTGCTGCCCCTCCCTTTTCTCATCCTTCCCTAAGTCCTGCTCCCCCTGAGTCCAGCTGATGGGGGAGAGGCCAGAGGGTGGGTAAGGGGGGCCTTACCTGGGCACTGGGGTCTTTCTCTCTCTGCCAATAAGGCGACATGAAGCTTTTCTGGGGGACATACCAGTCTTAGGAATTTGAAAAGTTCAGTTTGTCAGGAACAGAGTCTGGAGACATTTATCTTGAAGACAGTGCTAGCTCTGAACTTTAAAAGGCCCCCCACTCCCCCACACAGGGAAAGTCATCTTTAAAACCTGGCTTTTGGATCTGAGGCTCAGCTGGGAAGCAGAGCTATTCAGCGAGGCAAGCTGCCACCTGTCCTGAAAAGTGTGACCAGCAGAGGAGCATGAGGGCTGACTCCAAGCGCAGGTTTCCACAGAACATCCAGGCTCACAGGACCTGCTTCTCACTTCCCAGCCAGTGACCGGCTTGTTTTTACTGAGTTGCGATAGCATCAGATGTTGGAAAGCGACCCATGTGCTCAGCCAGTTCAGTCGCAGCCCCTTGGACTGTCACCCACCGGGCTCCTCTGTCCATAGGTTTCCTAAGCCAGAGGACGGGAGTGGGTTGCCATTCCCTTCTCCAGGGCATCTTCCCGACCCAGAGACTGAGCCAGCCTCTCCAGCATTGCAGGTGGATTCTTTACCCACCGAGCCACCTGCCAAGTCACTGAAAAGCTAACGTAGATTTAAAAGGACAGAGAACAACCACCGCAGCAATATGGATTCTTTTGTCCTTAAGAAGGTGTCAGGGGAGAAGTGCGTTCTCCTCTGGGGAGCAAATATATAGATTCTGAGCCCTTAAGGGCCTGGTTGGAGGGGAGAAAGGAGTCATACCCTGCTGATGAGTGATACTGCTTTTTTGACTCTTGCCAGTATTTGGCAGAAGGGAGTCTGAGTGAAGGAGCAGAAGTCTAGTGATGGAGACCATGGATGTTAGAAATAGGAGCTACAGCCTGGTAGGACTCGGGGCCTGTGACCTGTGACCTGTGCCGTCTCAAAGGCTCCACGCAGAGGCCCCACCCTCAGATTATTCTCTGCTGCTGCTGGTTTGAAATTCTTTTCTTTTTTTTTTGGCCTTCTGCATTGCTTTTATTTTATGAGAAAGCTCATTTCAAGTCTCAATGAAAATTCAGCTGAATACAAAGGCTTAGTGAAGGAGCCCTGGTGTCCTGTTTACAAAAGCATGACCACCGTCCTTTGGCCTTAAAACTGCAGGAAGGGACAGACTCCGGTGTCCACTGGCAGACGTTCATCAGCCCCTAGAGCGTCACTCTCTTCCGCAGGTCATTTTTGGTAAGGAAACTACTTCCGCAAACTCTCCATCTTCAGGCTTTGGCTCAGGCCTCGCGTTTCCAGCATTGTCTACACGGACAGTTTGGGTCACGGTGGGTGCGGTACAGTTTGACACACCGGGATTCATAGAGACAGCTGGGGACATTCACAAGGTCGCACGTGTAGCTGGTTTCTTCCTCGAGCTCCCGAAGAACAGCTGCCTCTGGGCTTTCTCTACCATTGATGAGGTTGGGGATGGGGGATTCTAGGCAGTAGCCCCCGCTGGTGGTCAGCACTGCTCCACCAGAAAATAAACTCAGGGTGAAGGGTTCTTGTGGCAAGGGGATGACCGCCACTCTAAGGACCGCCACACCATCAGCCACCGTCCTTTTCCGATCATCCGCTTTACAGTCTCTCAACTTCTTGTTTTAATTGGTGGATCGCTGTAATCTGTTACGTCTTTCTTAAAGCTTGACCCATTTTCCTTCTAAATTAACTCCTCTGAAATAAGGGCATTTTGAGAAGGGGTGTCCTTAGTGACTCAGTGGTAAAGAATCCGCCTGCCAATGCAGGGGACATGAGTTCGATCCCTGGGTTGGGAAGATCCCCTGGAAAAGGGAATGGCAACCCACTCCAGTATTCTTGCCTGGGAAATCCCATGGATGGAGGAGCCTGGTGGGTTACCCTCCACGGGGTCCCAGAGAATCAGAAACGACTTAGCAACTAAACAACAACAAACATTTGGAGAAGAATCTGTTGGTTGATGATCCATTTTCACTTTATAGTCCTCAGGCAAGGAGTTCACGTCCCAGGTGGAGGGGTGGGATGTGCACGCCTTCAGGAAAGGGGAGGAGAGGGGAGGAGAGGGGAGGAGAGGGGAAAGTCTGGGTCCCAGGCAGCGGGGTCATGGGCGGGGCCGGGTCTGGGCTGCTGCCTGGCCTGAGACGCTTTGCACGTTTTGAATGAGGAATCGGCTGGTCTTGGCTAGAGGGACGGTCAGAAGGGAAGCAGAGAGGAAGGGCAAACAGAGGCAAACAGTAGTGAGGTGAGGGAAACAGCGTACAAGACAGAAGTCGTATGTTTCATAGAACTTGGGAGAGAGGAAGGGGCAGAGGGCAGAGAGAGCGAACAGCGGACTAGGTGTTTTTGGATCATACAGAAAAAATGAAACACCTCCTGTTACGTGGCTTCCAAGATACTTGCACAAGAGATGCTTGTGCCCACCTGTGTCCGACTGTTTGTGACCCCATGGACTACAGCCCGCCAGGCTCCTCTGTCCACGGGGTTCTCCAGGCAAGAATACTGGAGTGGGCTATTATTCCCTTCTCCAGGGGATCTTCCCGACCCAGGATTGAACTCTGGTCTCTTGAGGCTCCTGAACTGGCAGAAGAATTCTTTATGACTAGCACCGTCTGGGAAGCCCCAAGAGACGCTTGAGCGAGTGAGAGAAAGTCACCCAGTCGTGTCTGATTCTTTCAGACCTCATAGTCTATACAGTCCAAGGAATTCTCCAGGCCAGAACACTGGAGTGGGTAGCCTTTTCCTTCTCCAGGGGATGTTCCCAAGCCAGGGATCGAACCCAGGTCTCCCGCATGCATGAATCTTCCACCCAGGTGCATCATGGCTGCCTTTAGTTGCAATGTCTTGAAGTCAAACAAACATGAGTGTAGCGTGGTCTCTATTTTTGGTCAAAGTCAATTAGGAAATGCCCTTCTTTAAATCAAACCCACATTTTTTTTTCTTTTGGAAAGATTTGATTACCGAGTGAAAGGGGGACGAAGGGCCGCGTGGCTCCTGCGTTACATTTAACTCAGGAGCTTTCTGGTTTTCAGCCCTTCCTGCGATCGCTTTTCCCTTTTCTTTTCTGAAGGGAGTTTTACGGTTCTCTGATGTACGTGAAGGTCAAGGGGAGGTTTGCGAGCTGCGGCACAACATGAATTACAGAGCGCCTGAAGTAACGGTGGGGTCAGGAGGGGCCGTGGAACACGCGATAGGAGGCTGCATCCGCAGGCCTGTAACTGCTGATTCATCTTTCCTGCGTGCAGCGGGAAGTATCCCCCTCTGCCTGCTCATTAGTCCCGAGGCCAAGCCTTTTCCATATTCACCATGGAGCTGCACCCATCAGGCTGTGGGACTCGGAGCCTCCCTGAGCTGTGACTCACGGCCCGTGAGAATTACTCCGAAGACAGGAGGGACTGAGAGGATGGGGGTGATCTTTACCTCCCAGGCAGTGGATGCAATGATCCAGAAACCTGGGCACGGGGCAGGAAGCTGGCCTGCTCTGTGGTTGGCATCCTTGTTGGTTGTGCAGCCTGGTGAGGTCTCCGGGGTTTATGGTCCTGGGGGAGAGGAGACAGGGACATCAGCCGGCAGGCCGTCAATCCACGGATGGGAGGTGGCTGGGACGCTGTGGGGCTTAGGGGTGGAGGCAGTGTGTGCGTGTGTGAAGTTGTTGTAGAAGGTGGGTCTTAAGCCAGACCTGGAGGGAAGAGGCCCGTGGTGGGGTTGGCAGGCTGGGGGTGCCTGGGCGGGACACCAGGCGGAGAAGGGTACTGTTGACTCAAACAGTGTGGTGAATAGGGTGGCTAACCGGGAAAAATGCCTTTCCTAGGAAGGTGTAGACACCAGGGCGTGGCAGAGGAAGACCACAGTTAGGGTCAGGGTCTCCCCGCCTCAGCATGGGCCAGAGTGACCTCACAGGGGTCCCGGGAGCCCCGCTGCAGTGCCCACGCTCTGCCGCCTTTATTTTGTGGCCAAGCCACATGCCATGCGGGATCTTAGTTCCCCGACCGGGGACTGAACCTCAGCCCTGGTGAGTGAAAGCACCTAGTGTAACCGCTGGACTTCCAGGGAATTCCCACTAAGCCCTGTCCTCCATATGGGTGCCCTGCAGGGGGCACAGACGTCCACTCCTCTCTAGAGTCGGGTGGCCTCCACACAAGATCCTGGGGACACGGAAGCCACATGGCAGCCTCATTTCCAGCTCTTCCCTGCTCCTTCCAGGGCCCGATGAGCTGAGCAATTGAGATCAGCAATCTCAGCTCATAGCCTGCCATCAGGTAGGAAAAGGGCTCCCTGGGACATGCTGAGGCTGAACGTCACAAGGCTTCAGGGGAAGCCAGGGTAACTGGACCTGGAGTCAAACCCGGGCTGTGTCCCGGAAGAGTTGAGGCCAGAGGGTCACGTTGCCAGGGTGCCCCTGGTTTGTTCCTCTGCTTCTTCAGCCCTGAACTTTCTGGGTGCCGGCATACTGCATGGGTGGGGGCACAGATAAGCCGCCAAATCTTGGGAACCCCGAAGCTTCACTGGGGAGACTGACCACAAACATGTAAAGACTAAAGAAGATGATCCTGTACTTTCCCACTTGGAGATTAGATAGCCAGTGGGAATTTGCTTTATGATGCAGGGAACTCAAACCCGGTGCTCTGTGAAGACCTAGACAGGTGGGATGGGGTTGGGGGGGAGGCTTAAGGCGGGGGGACATATGTATACCTATGGCTGATTCACGTGGATATACGGCAGAAGCCAACATAGGTAAAGCAACTATCCGCCAATTAAAAATAAACAGATTTTTAAAAAAAGAAGAAAAAGAAAAAAAAAAGTAAATAATGCCATCCCAGATGCTGAGAAGGAAAGCAGAGCAGTGTGGTGTTAAGGGGTGATGATGGGAACTGGCTGGTTGTCTGGGTCACCCTGAAAGGCCTCCTGGGTCGCAGGCCCTGCTGGTGGGTGAGGGGTCAAGCAGCCGGGAGAGGGTCTCAGAGGTGCCAGCGGTAGGGGGCGGGAGGTGCACTGCGCTTTGGGAGGCGGGAGCCATTCGCGGGGCACAGCACAGTCCTAAGCGTTTCCCNCTGGCTGGTTGTCTGGGTCACCTCGAAAGGCCTCCTGGGTCGCAGGCCCTGCTGGTGGGTGAGGGGTCAGGCAGCCGGGAGAGGGTCTCAGAGGTGCCAGCGGTAGGGGGCGGGAGGTGCACTGCGCTTTGGGAGGCGGGAGCCATTCGCGGGGCACAGCACAGTCCTAAGCGTTTCCCCGCGTCCATGCTCGGGGGTGAGAGCAGGAATGGGGGCAGGCCAGGACCCTGGGGCTGAGAGATGCCCCCACGATCGCCCCTCGGAGCCCACGGCCGGCAAGTGGTGGGGCCGGATCCTGAACACCCACCCTTCCCCCATCCCAGGCCAATCTGCTCTCCTTTTTCTCAAAGCGACCACTCACACGCCCCCAGCAATGAGCCTCCTAAGGAGGCTGGGGACAGAGCTCTGGGCCAGGCTGAGCTCCGCGCAGCGCACGTGTCCAGTGGAGGCCCCCAGGTTGGCTGGAGGGGCCTCTCTGTGAACTCCTAGGCCTCTCTGCGGGCTCCTGTCCTCCTGGAGGGGCCCCAGAGGGATCCCTAACACCGCAGCCGAGGGTCTTGGCTCATTCTGGATGTTCTAAGAGCCCCGCAAGGTTTCTGAGTATGAGTCACCAGCACAAGGTGGAATTTTAGGCAGGTGGGCAGCGGAGAGCTAAGGGTCTGAGAGTGGGAAAGGGGCCCACCGCGTGGGCCAGCCTCAAGCTCACGGTGTCCTGGGTTGTATTGTTTTTTCCCCAAATCCAGCCTTAATCCCCAGGACCTCAGGATGCGATTTCATTTGGAAATAGGGCCTCGGTGGGTGGTCGCATGACATTGAGGTCGTTAGGCTGGGTTTTCACCCCACGTGGCTGGAGTCGTTATGAAAGGAGAGAAAGTGGATACAGACACGGAGGGAGAATGTGAGCATGCAGGCAGAGGTGGGCTGAGCCTACACAAGGCAAAGAAGGCTGTTTCAACTGAGTTGTGTCTCCTTCACATCCATGTATGAAGTCCTACCCCCTCAGTGTGACTCCACCGAAAGCCCCTGCACCCAAAGCTTCAAGTTGTGACCTTTCAAAGGTGCAGGCGTGCGGCCCACCAGCGTCGGGCGTGAGTGGCGCTGCAGCCAGCCCTGCGTCTCCCGTTGTGGATGACCCTTCAGCTCTACCATCTCCCACCTGCTCCCCCTCCCCAGTCACTCGCTCTTCTTGCCTGTTCACCTGATGCCAGCCCCAGTGTGCCAGCTGTTGTACAGTACTACTGTACTCAACGTACTGTACTGTAAGATTAAAGATGCTTTCTTTATTTTTGTGTTTGCTGTTATGGATTATTTGGGTGAAAAAATATTATAACGTATCTCAGCTGGGTGCCTAGGCTAATCTTGTTGGACTTCTCATGTGCTCTCAGAATCTAACCTGTTTGTATGTAGGGAAAGTGAAAGTGTTGGTCACTCAGTTGTGTCCAGCTCTTTGTGACTCCATGGACTGTAGCCCACCAGATTCCTCTGTCCATGGACTTCTCCAGGCCGGAATACTGGAGTGGGTTGCCATTTCCTTCTCCAAGTGAACCCAGGGCTTCTGCATCGCAGGCAAATTCTCCACCATCCGAACCACCAGGGGAGCTCTGCGTGTAGGGGACTTACTGTGTTTGGAGACAGGGGCCTACAGGAGGTGACGGTGAAAGTCGCTCAGTCGTGTCGAACTCTTTGCAACCCCATGAACTATGCAGTCCACGCAATTCTGCAGGCCAGAATACTGGAGTGCGTAGCCTTTCCCTTCTCCAGGGGATCTTCCAAACCCACGGATTGAACTCAGGTCTCCTACATTGCAGGTGGATTCTTTACCAGCTGAGCTACCGGGGAAACCCCTTAAAAGGAGGTAATAAGGGTTAAATGAGGTCTCTCTGATCTGGTAGGACGCTGTCCTGATGAGAATAGGGAGAGACACCGCAGTTCTCTCTCTGTGCCCCGTGGAGACACAGAGAAGGCAGTGGTCTGGAAGCCAGAGGACAGCTCCCTTCAGGAGCTAAAGGTGCCGACACCGTGATCGTGGGCTTCTAGCCTCCAGATCTGTGGGAAAATAAATGTCTGTAGTTTACGATGCCTGTCTGTGGTTTTTTTCATATGGAAGCCTAAGCAGATGAAGACACAACACGCTGCTGGGTGGCAGGTGAGAGGCATGGATCAGAAACTCCCTCACATCTCAGAAGGATCCAGCCTGCTGACACCTGGATCTCAGACTTCTGGTCTCTGGGCTTCCCAGATGGCTCAGCAGTAAAGTATCTGTCTGCAGGAGATGCAGGAGATATGCGTTCGATCCCCGGGTTGGGAAGATCCCCCTGAGAAGACAATGGCAACCGGCTCCTGTATTCTTGCCTGGGAAATCCCATGGACAGAGGAGTCTGCCAGGAGTCCATAGGGTGGCAAAGAGTCAGACACGACTTAGCAGCTGAGCACACACTGACTTCTGGAGCTGGGAGCAAATACAGCTCTGTTATCAAACGCTGCTGTTTGTGATACTTTGTTACAGCAGTCCGAGTGAATTCTTACCACTGGGAGCAGAAAAGCCTGCAGAGAAGATTCATTCTGGGCAGGAAAGTACCAAGCCATTGAGGTCGCAACACACCAAACTTCTTATTCTTTTTTTCCTTAGTGCTTTAATGGAAATGGCGTTTTCAGGAAGCTCAAATGATGAGTAAAAAAGATTTGAATTTTTCCTGATGATGAAAATGTGAGGCGAGGTTTTCTCCCCCCTCCCCCGACCTATATACCAAGAAATAGGACTTATTCCTTTTCTCCTTTTACAAATATACTCAGCCCTAATGCTAATAATAATTTTATGTGACATTAACACATAAGGACTGCATAAACAGCAGAGCTCTGGTGTGTAGTAATACCACTCACTAGCTTTCAGCCCACGAGAAAGAATATTAACAGATATATTGTTGGCACACTTCAGTTCAGTTGCTCAGTTGTGTCCGACTCTTTGTGATCCCACAGACTGCAGCATGCCAGGCCTCCCTGTCCATCACCAACTCCTGGAGCTTGCTCAAACTCATGTCCATCGAGTTGGTGATGCCATCCAACCACCTCATCCTCTGTCTTCCTCTTCTTCTCCTGCCTTCAATCTTTCCCAGCATCAAGGTCTTTTCCAGTAAGTCAGTTCTTTGCATCCGGTGGCCAAAGTATTGGAATTTCAGCTTCAGCATCAGTCCTTCCAATGAATATTCAGGACTGATTTCCTTCAGGATGGACTGGTTTAATCTTCGTGCAGTTCAAGGGACTCTCAAGCATCTTCTCCAACACCACGGTTCAAAAGCATCAATTCTTTGGCACTCAGCTTTCTTCACAGTCCAACTCTCACATCCATATTGGAAAAATCATAGCTTTAACTAGATGGACCTTTGTCAGCAAAGTAATGTCTCTGCTTTTTAATATGCTGTCTAGTTTGGTCATAACTTTTCTTCCAAGGAGCAAGTTTCTTTTAATTTCAAGGCTTCAGTCACAATCTGCAGTGATTTTGGAGCCCCCCAAATAAACTCTGTCACTGTTTCCATTGTTTCCCCATCTATTTGCCATGAAGTGATGGGACCAGTTGCCATGATCTTAATTTTCTGAATGTTGAGTTTTAAGAAAACTTTTTCACTCTCCTCTTTCACTTTCATCAAGAGGNTATTGGAAAAATCATAGCTTTAACTAGATGGACCTTTGTCAGCAAAGTAATGTCTCTGCTTTTTAATATGCTGTCTAGTTTGGTCATAACTTTTCTTCCAAGGAGCAAGTTTCTTTTAATTTCAAGGCTTCAGTCACAATCTGCAGTGATTTTGGAGCCCCCCAAATAAACTCTGTCACTGTTTCCATTGTTTCCCCATCTATTTGCCATGAAGTGATGGGACCAGTTGCCATGATCTTAATTTTCTGAATGTTGAGTTTTAAGAAAACTTTTTCACTCTCCTCTTTCACTTTCATCAAGAGGCTCTTTAGTTCTTCTTCACTCTCTGCCATGAGGGTGTGCCATCTGTGTATCTGAGGTTATTGATATTTCTCCTGGCAATCTTGATTGCAGCTTGTGCTTCATCCAGCCTGGCATTTCTCATGATGCACTCTGCATATGTTAAATAAGCAGGTGACAATAGACAGCCTTGATGCATTCCTTTCCTGATTTGGAACCAGTCTATTGTTCCATGTCCAGTTCTAACTGTTGCTTCTTGGCCTGCATACAGATTCAGGAGTCAGGTAAGGTGGTCTGTTATTCCCGTCTCTTTGAAGACCAGGACACTGATCTTTTTTCCTTTTTTTTTTTTAGTTATTGACTCATGCACATGGCTGAACTGCCTTGAGTTATTTTGGATTTAAAAATACTTAAGTTCAGAGGTAACAAGTATTCTCTTACCTCAAATCAATTATCGAAAATGCAGAATCAAGGATCATAACCAAGTGATTTTTCAGCAGTTCCCCAAATTGTGAGCCACATGAAACTCCCATGCCCAGCTTTAAGCCAGGCAAAGAAGCTTATGGTTCTTAAAGTGTGGTCTCTACCTGCTGTGAATGTGTTAGAAATGTAAATTCTTGGGTTCTACCTAGAACACTGATTCAGAATTTTAGGGGCTGGAGTCCAAGATTTAGTGTTTTTATATTTTAATAAAAAAGCCCACTTATTTGGAATTTCCTGGTGCAGAACAAGAATACAAGGATATTTCCATTTTAATAATTGCATGTACTTTAGAAATTAAAATCAAGAGCTATGAAACATATCTCTGAATATTTGCTTAAAAATCTTATGGGAGTGCAAACTAGTACAGCCACTATGGAGAACAGTGTGGAGATTCCTTAAAAAACTGGAACTAGAACTGCCTTATGACCCAGCAATCCCACTGCTGGGCATACACACTGAGGAAACCAGAACTGAAAGAGACACATGTACCCCAATGTTCATTGCAGCACTGTTTACAATAGCCAGGACATGGAAATAACCTAGATGTCCATCAGTAGATGATTGGATAAGAAAGCTGTGGTACATATACACAATGGAGTATTACTCAGCCATTAAAAAGAATACATTTGAATCTTTGCTAATGAGGTGGATGAAACTGGAGCCTATTATACAGAGTGAAGTAAGCCAGAAAGAAAAACACCAATACAGTATACTAACGCATATATATGGAATNCATACACACTGAGGAAACCAGAATTGAAAGAGACACATGTACCCCAGTGTTCATTGGAGCACTGTTTATAATAGCCAGGACATGGAAGCAACCTAGATGTCCATCAGTAGATGATTGGATAAGAAAACTGTGGTACATATACACAATGGAGTATTACTCAGCCATTAAAAAGAATACATTTGAATCTTTTCTAATGAGGTGGATGAAATAGGAACCTATTATACAGAGTGAAGTAAGCCAGAAAGAAAAACACCAATACAGTATACTAACGCATATATATGGAATTTAGAAAGATGGTAACAATAACCCTGTATGCAAGACAGCAAAAGAGACACAGATGTATAGAACAGTCTTTTGGACTCTGAGCGAGAGGGAGAGGGTGGGATGATTTGGGAGAATGGCACTGAAACATGTATAATATCATATGTGAAACGAATGGCCAGTTCAGGTTCAATGCAGGGTGCAGGATGCTCGGGGCTGGTGCACTGGGATGACCCAGAGGGATGGTGTGGGGAGGGAGGTGGGAGGGGGGTTCAGGATGGGGAACACATTATACCCGTGGCGGATTCATGTTGATGTATGGCAAAACCAATACAATATTGTAAAGTAACTAGCCTCCAATTAAAATAAATAAATTTATATTAAAAAAGAGAAAAACATTGAGAAAAATAACTTTAAAAAATCTCATAGCTTGTTAAAAATAGTCCATGAGACCTATATTTACATATCTTGGAATAAATCAGTTCACTTCAGAAAGAGACTTGTCTTCATTTCCATTGAGTGTCATAACGTCCACTTGGGGCCCAAAATAGTTCTCTCTGCAGGCTGTACATAGGTTGAATGAATTTTTTTTTGGATCATGCTTGATGGTCCAGTCTTCAGGTGACCCTGCAAAGTGTCAAATGTGAGCTCCCAGACTCTGACGCTCTCCTTGTCTCCTCCTTATTCTCTCTCCCTGCCTCTGGTGAAGACACACTGAGGAGGAGGCAGAGGTCCCCTAGAAGCTCTGCTGGCATCTGGGACCCAGGACCTCAGCGGGCACAGCAGACAGAGCCATTGAGATGGGACCATCTGTTGTATACTGAGGGGATCCCTTGGCACAGGGAGGATTTTAGGAGCATACTTTTCTCATACTTGCATATTCTTAGCAGCTGGGGCCTGGCTTGGATGTTAAGTATATTTTAGAGTCAAGAAAATAACACAATGAAATATTAATCAGCCATTGAAAAGAATGAAAGGCTCCTCTGTCCATGGGATTCTCCAGGCAAGAAGACTAGAGTGGGTTGGCCTTTCCTTCTCCAGGGGATCTTCCCGACCCAGGGATCAAACCCAGGTCTCCCGCATTGCAGGCAGACACGTTAACCTCTGAGCCACCAGGGAAGCCTTGCTGAAAAGAATGAAATAGTGCCATTTGCAGCAGCATGGATGGATCTGGAGCGTCATACTGAGTGAAGCAGGCTGGACAGAGAAGGAGAAACATGCTGTGACATCCCTTATGTGTGGAACCGGAAGGAAAGGATATGCATGAACTTTCTTACAGAACAGAGAGAGACAGAGAATGAGCTAATAGTCCCCAGAGGAATGGATGGTGAGACACTTTGGGATGGACGTGCACACCAGCTCTATTTAAAATGGATGCCCAACAAGGACCTACTGTGCAGCACAGGGAATTCGGTTCAGTGCTGCAGGCAGCCTGGATGGGAGGAGAGTCTGCGAGAGAATGGATGTATGAGTATGTATGGCTTGAGTCCCTTCACTGTTCACCTAAAACTATCACAATATTGTTTATCGACTATACCCCAACAGAAAATAAAAGGTTTATAATTAAAGAAAAGAGAAAGTGAGTAACAGAGGGGCTCTGTCTAGTTTGTCTCCATGTTAATTTAGACTTTTGCTTTTCCTAGTGCGGGCTTGCCTGGCATTCAGAGTTGCCCTAAAGGAGAGGAGCCTTTTTCTTCTGCAGTGCTGCCCCCCACGTGCTCTTGGGTGAAGCGCCTTGTCCCCGGTTGTAGATGGCCTTCTTCTCTTGTGCCTTTAAATGGCAGAGGGTGAGAGAGAGAGAGCTCACCTCTGTTGTGTCTGTTCTTATAAGGGCACTAATCCCATTCGTGGGGCCCCCTCCCTCATGACCCTATCACTTCCCAAAGGTCCCACCTCCAGTTATGGTCACACTGGGGATTAGGCTTCAACACGTGGATGCAGGGGACACAAGCACTCAGCCCATAGCAGTTACAAAAGCAGAAGTTTCCTGACCCACAAACACATGCAGTAACCTCCCCGCCTCCACCCTGCATCCAATGAATGGCCCAGTATTCCTTCCAAAGATAAATTTTGCAGCTTCTTTAAAATGATACGAAAAGATTCAGGCAACTTTCAAGAAGAGCACTTTCTTCACTTTACTCCTTCACACTAATATTCTTCGAGGCCTCAATGAGTAAGATCCCAGAGATGTCCTCTTTTCTGTTCCTCACCTCAGCCCAGAGGACTGCCCCTTGTTCTAAGTCTTGCAGACCCTCCCAGAGTCCCCTCTCTCCATCTTTTTTTTAATCTATGTGCCCAAGTCTTTTGCCTGAAGTTCCCTTACAAAAACAAGCAAATGAATGCCCCTTACTCTTGCTAATGTTTGGGGGAAAAGCAATTTCCAGAAGATCCTCAAATGCCTTTAAATCTGGGATGTTTTGCTTAGCCCAGAGGATAATAAGCCATTAAACCCTTCATCTTTTCTCACCAATTCCATTTTTAACAGCAAACATTTAATTTGGGCTTCCTCTCTTTTCTGAGCAGAGTCTGTGCATGGCCCAATCACACGATGTCAGCCTGCATCCCCTGAAGGAGGTGCCAGCTCTTTCCACTTATGTGATGTGGTTTTATTAGTTTGTCGCTATGCCATCTGGTAGAAATTGCTGCTGACGATAGAATGAGGCATCTGAGGTGAGCAGCAACTGCGAGCAGGACAGCAGCAGCAGGAGAGGGTGCCAGGCTGTGCCAGCCCCAGGGTTTGGTCTTTTGGGGCTTGTGTTCTGTTTGTGTCAAGAAGCTGATAAGACCTCCTCCCCTACCTGGTCAAGACTCAGAGAACCTCAGGAGGGGTGGTCACCCGTAGAGACAGAACCACTTAGGAAAGATGAATCCATCACTTAGTGGGCATTGGGACCCCAAGAAAGAAACGGGGAGCCTCCAGTTGGCATCCTGGTCAAGAGATGGTGGAGAGACAGGTACCCTCTCGTCTCTGGGCTTCCTCCTCTGCCTGTCCTCCAGCCTGCACTGGCCGTCGAGATCTGGAATAGCAGAACCCAGGTTCTTGTTGGGGGTGAGCTGTGGCTGGGGGACTCGATCCATCGCGTTGCTACAAAGAAGTAAGGTGCAGTGGGCAGGAGGAGGAGTCACAGGTGACTTCAGGTGTCGGGGCTGGGATGACAGCGCACAGCTGACCGCCACGGCCTGTCCAGACCTACTGACCTAGAGCAGGGCTCCTCAATGATGCCGTGAGGGCGTGAAATGTCTCTCTAAGGGCCAGCCACACACTGAACAGTCCTCCGAGCGTTCTGTATGCTCTCACCCGCTTGGTGCTCAGGCATCCGAAGAGGCAGCTGTGCTTCGACTCCCCTTTGCTGATGAGGGAACCGAGGAGCTTAGCCGAGGGCAGGTCACAGGCCTTGCCCAGAGTGCAGGTTGGTAGGTGGCAGAGCCGACAGTGGCCAGGGGGTCCGCTGTCCCTCCTGTGATACTCCTGACACAGGACCGCTCTGGATCCCTTCAAGGCATGTTTGTGACGTTTGTTCAGGTTCAGCCTGAAAACTGGCTGGGAAGCTGAATTCACACATGATGGCAGGAAGCTTGCTGTTTGGCTAATTAATCCTGAGCTCTTAAAGGTCTGAGGGTAAACAAGCTCTCTGCTCCTGGTTGAGCACCTGGTGAAAGAAAAAGGATAGACATTGAAGCAGATGGCCTTTGTCTCAGGTGGGGCGTGAGACTTACCAAGCAGTGTGTGTTTTAATCTCACTCCCGTGGCAAGTTTGTAAGATAAAAACACCCCAGAAGCTTCTGAAGAGTGAGACAATGAGCCTTGCAGTCAGGACGCATGGAGCCCTGCAGGCCTGGCACTTAACCTCGCTGTGCCTCAGTTTTCTCCTCTGTGAAATGGGAACAACAATCATTTCTACCCCAAAACTTTGTTATGCGGATTAAAGGGGTTAGCATTTGTAGTGCCCATAGGGGAGAGTCAGGCCCATAGTTAATGCTTTGTGTGTGCCAAGTCACTTCAGTCGTGTCCGACTCTTTGTGACCCCATGGACATAGCCCACCATGCTTCTCTGTCCATGGGAATCTCCAGGTAAGAATACTGGAGTGGGTTGCCATGCCCTCCTCCAGGGGATCTTCCCAACCCAGGGACTGAAACCACGTCTCTGATGATTCCTGCGCTGGCAGGCGGGTTCCTTGCCACTAGTGCCGCCTGGGAAGCCCCTAATGCTCTATAATGTTTGCTAAACACATAAAAATCGCTGCACAAGTCCACCACTAGATTTGAGACAATTCTGGCTTTTTAAAATCCAGTGATTAAATTTGTTTGTGTAAAAGTCTATTGGTCAGACAAGTTAATTATCAAGTCACCCGTGGAGCCTCACAGATAGAAAAATTGTACAGGTGAGCGGAACGCACGAGCGTCGTGATGCCCTGTATCCCTCTCTGCACTTCACCCCAGCTGGCGCCCTATGTCCTGCCCAGCCTGTGCTCCTGGAGTGCCCAGGCTGCCTCCAACCCCTCGGCTGCCACCACAGATTTCGGCTCTTTTGGGGGCCCTACTCTCGCCTCAGCCTCACCCCTCATGTCCTAACTCTGGAGTGACCCTGCACCCTGGAAACATCCTGGCGTCACCACAGCTGGCTGGAGGGGACCAGGGGCACATCGTGGAACACAGGGGCCGATGTTCCCAGGGACGTGCCTGACCAAGACAGACAGAGGAGGGGAGGGGCCCAGGGAAACCTCCTCTCCTTCCGGCCGCCGCTCTGCCCAGCCCGTCCACGGAGGCCCCGAGCGGCTGCTCCTCTGCAGAGCAGCAGGCCTGGCCCCATCCTGCCCTGTCCTGGCGGGCTTTACCCTCTCCTGGCCTCTCTCCCCTTTCCCTCACTCTCATCACCTAGGCCGGGGCCTCCAATTCCCGCAGTCCAGGAATCTTTCAGCCTGGCCTTGCTGTGTCCTAAAACCCTCCACAGTCAGAATATTATTTTCGATTCTCTGTTCTTGGGGATAGAAGCTGGGCATGCCAGCCGTGCTGCCTCAGCCCCCTTGCTGGAAGAGCGTTTATTTTCTCATCATTCGTCCCTCAAGGCACAGGTCAGATGCTGCCACTTCCGCAAAGCCTTGCCTCCTGGGTTCTTTTCCTTCTTTGTCCTGCACCCATAGAGCTGGCACTGGGGTTACCTGCCCAGGAGTTTGCTCCCAAGACCTGCTTAAAGACAGGGGGTGTCCATGGCACAGTGTCTTTTAGGTGGTGTGTGCTCAGAGAATGTTGAATGGAATGGGACTCCACCTCTGAAGATGATACTTTTGCAAATTTTTCAGTGAAGATTTTTTTTTTCATTTTGACTAAAAATGCAGTTTAGATGTTGATTAAAGCCAGTTGTGTGAATGATCCTCATTAACTGTCTTAACTCTGGAAAGGTTTCTGAGGAAGAGAAAGACACATAATAGTCTGTTACTAAGTAACATATCATGTGTTTTTTTAAAAGCTAATATATCTTTTGCTCCTTGGAAGAAAAGCTACGACCAACCTAGACAGCTTATTAAAAAGCAGAGACATTACTTTGCCAACAAAGGTATGTCTAGTAAAAGCTATGGTTTTTCCAGTAGTCATGTATGGATGTGAAAGTTGGACCATAAAGAAGGCTGAGTGCTGAAGAAATGATGCTTTTGAACTGTGGTGCTGGAGAAGACTCTTGAGAGTTCCTTGGAATGCAAGGAGATCCAACTAGTCAATCCTAAAGGACAATCCTGAATATTCATTGGAAGGACTGATGCTGAAGCTGAAACTCCAATCTTCTGGCCACCTGATGTGAAGAGCTTTTCATTAGAAAAGACCCTGATGCTGGGAAAGATTGAAGGCAGAAGGAGAAGGGGACCACAGAAGATGAGATGGTTGGTTGGCATCATGGAGTCAATGGGCATGAGTTTGAGCAGGCTCTGGGAGATGGTGATGGACAGGGAGGCCTAGCGTGCTGCAGTCCATGGGGCTGCAAAGAGTCAGACAGGACTGAGGGACTGAACAGCAACAATCTTTGCTCTTTGATACAGTTATGCCACTTTGTTAAAAAAAGTTTTGCATGTAATGTTCTTGAAATGAATCTTCTTTATTCAGCATAACAGTGTTGATGAAGAAAAGCCCCAAAGCGAATATCCATGACTATATATTCTGGTTCAGCCTTCTTCCTGACCATTTATATGTATTTAAAATACCCATCTTAAGTGTGATGACCCACAAATTACCATGATGTGCAAAGATAAACAGCAGTTTATCCTGGAATTTCTTTATATTGAGAAAATTTCCTTCATTCTTATCAGCTACATCTGTTGCTACAAGTTTTCCTGGAGCATTTATGGCTTATTTCCTGTTTGACTAAGTCCTTGGCACTGGTTGGGATGGCTGTGAGCATTTTTGAACAGTACGTCAGATTCTTTTCTCTGAAGCAATGGCCAGAGTTCTCCCTTCCTCTCATTTGTCCACAAGCCATGTCACCCGTCTGTCCCTGAAACAAGCAGACGGGAAGCAAGTGTTTGCTCTTTGCAGAAAAGACAGGAGAGGAAGTATTTCAAGCTTTTTTTTAAAAAAAAAACAACCAAAAAACTGGAGTTTGCAATTTTATGCTAGTTTTAGGTGTAAAGCAAACTGTTTCACATCTCTCTCTTTGTGTGTGTGTGTGTATATATATATGTGTGTGTGTGTGTGTATGTGTGTGTGTGTGTTCTCAGGCTTTCTGATTCTCCAGCTTTTTATCTTTGTTTTAAAAATACATTCATTTTTTTTTCCAGCTGACACCAAATGCAAGTCACATGACATGCCTGTTTTTCAATTCTTTTCTATCCTTCGGGAAATATTCAGTCTATTATAACTAAATTGGCTACTTACTACACATACTGTTCTGAAGTTGCTTTAATATATATCTCACAATATATCTAGGAGCGTCTTCTACCTAAGTTCTGTGTAAGTATGGAGCTGCCACATTCTCTTTTATGTCTGCCTAAGTCTCTTAGCAGGAATGTAACAACATTTATTTAATAGTTGCACACTGAAGAACATTTGGTTTTTGAACCATCTGTTCATACAAACAAGTGTTGCCATAAAAATCCATGTGGACATACCAACTCAGATGAGTGTGAGCATTTCTGTAGGATATATTCTAAAAGCAGTCTGCTGAGTCAAAGTTGATGTGTACCTCAAGTCTTGCCAAATCATCCTTGGAAAAGATTACACCAGTTTGTTCTTCACCAACAAAGTGTAACAGTGCCTGTTTCCCCATGAGCTCACCAGCAGAGTGTACTACCAAACGGTTAGGGTTTTGTAAATCAAGCATGTACAAAATTGTATGTCTGTCAAGTTTTAATTTGTGGCCCTCTTTTTTTTTTGTATTAAATTTTCTTTATTTTTTAAAAATGAAATTAGTTAATTTATGGTATTATATGACTTCAGGTATACAACATAGTGATGTAATATTTTTATAGATTAAATTCCATTTAAAGTTATTATAAAATGTTGGTTATACTCCCTGTGCTGTATATTATATGCTTGTATCTTATTTTTAAAAATTTATTATTTTTTTAATTGAAGGATAATTGCACTACAGAATGGTGTTTTTTTCTGTCAAACCTCAGCATGAATCAGCCATAGGTGTACACATATCCCCTCCCTCTTGAACCTCCCTCCCATGTGTGGGCCTCTTGAAGTGAGGTTTGTTCATTTGTTTGTTCACTTTGCTAATATTAATTGAGTGCTTACTGTGTGCAGATACCTTGCTATTCACTAGTCATGCAGCCTGGAACAGAATGAACCCCAAATGCCACCTGATTCTCAGGGAGTGGACATTTCAGTCAGAGCAGACAGGAAAATGTCAGGTGGTAATAAGTTCTACGAAGCCAAAGAAACTAAGGAAGGAGCTAAACAGTGCGAGGTGCAGGGTTGTGGTGTTAAATGGGGATAGTGGTGGGCATTAGTGCAGAGCCCCGATGGGGGTGAGAAAGAGAACCATGTGGGCTTCCAGGGGGGAGTTCCAGGGAGATGGCATGCAGGCGTAAAGGTCTGGAGCCATGCTTGGCATCCACGCTGCTTATCAATTGCTGCATAGCCAACCCAAACCAAGCAGAGCCTCACTCGGTTATGCTGGGTATTCTGCGGGTAGGGAACTTGGACACCACAGTGGGGGTGTCCCCTTTGCTCCTTGGTGCTAAGGCCTCCCCTGGGAGGAGAGCTAGGTCTAACCTGAGGTCACAAGCTGAGATAACACGGAGGTCTCTTTGTTCACATGTTGGCCCTGGGCTGGGATGGTTTGAAGGTCGGGGTCAGCTGGGACTGTCACACAGAGTTTCGATTTCATTCCTCCTGGACAGCAGGGCTTCTTCTGGCTTACTGAGCAGTTTCTGAAAGAGGGCATTCTGAGAACGAATGTTCCAAGAGCACGAAGTGGAAGCTGAAGGGCTTTTTATGACCTAAACTCAGAATTCACAGTCTATTGATCAAAACAGACACATTCCCAGGGGAGGAGCATGAGCGCAACCTCTTCAGGGTAGACATGAAGTCACATTACTGGGCAATGCGTTAGTAATGGTTCTTGAGAGAAACAGAAGCAATAGGATCTATCTGTCTATCATCATCTGTCTCCCTGTCTGTCTATCTGTTTATCTGGATCTATCTACCCACCTATATCTTTTCTCTCTCTCTCTATACATGCCTTTATAGATACATAGAGTAAGAGGAGGGGAAAGAGATACGTTTTTTTTAAAGGATTAGCTCATACAATTGTGGGGGCTAAGTCCAAAATCTTGCAGGGTAGGCTTGTAGCCCAAAGACCCAGGA